>JARGYO010000305.1:2510000-3110000 GCA_029206835.1 Rana muscosa
TCCGCGAGTGGGAGAAGTGATAGCCAGTCATCCTGCGCAAAAGAAGAAAAGCATCGTAGGTACTGTTCAAGGGTTTGATTGACCCTTTCAGTCTGTCCATTAGTTTGTGGGTGATAAGCTGGCCACTAGAATGTACGGGAGATCAAATTAGCCGTCTTGTGAATCCCAAAGTGACCCGCTCTTGTAACTTCTGCACAATATTTGAGAGCGCAAAAATAGTTTGGTAAATGTCCTTCGGTGGAGAGGCCTCCCTTCCAGACTCCATCTCTGGCTGACTGGTACTGTCACGTACCTGGTAGGAGTCTGGAATGACGAGGTCGGCCTCCCTTGTATCTCCAACCCAAGCCCCACTGAGGATGGGACAGACCTAGGGTGAGGAGTTACACGAGTGCCTGTAGTTGCGTGCAGAACTTGTCAGCTGAGTTGCAGACGTGGAGATGCAGGCAGAGCATCTGGTAAGGAACTGGACTCAGGAAAGCTGGTAGGATGGACAGCTAGCACAGGCACTGGAGACAGCGTTAAGCCAAGCAGGAGGCTGGTGCAGGATCACAAGGGTGGCCGGGTTCGGTAGCAGACGGGCAGCGAGGTACTGGAAAAGGTTCAAGATTCAAATTGCCTCTTCTCTTCTTGTCGAAGAACTTTTTATTATCTGCCTGGGTCTTGGAGATTGTATCCTGCAGTAATTGGTAGTTGGAGTTAAGGAAGTTCAACCTGTCTTGTACGGCAGGTACAGAAGAATCAATAGGCAGCTCAGGCAAGAAAGAAGGATGGTATCCATAATTGGCCCCTTCCTGTACCTGAGAAACCATGGAGCATGATCTCCATGGATTTTATAGTAGAACTTCCCGCATCTGAAGACTTCACTACCATTTTCGTTGTGGTTGATCGTTTGACCAAAATTGCCCACTTTGTACCTCTGCAAGGCCATCAATCAAACCCTTGAACAGTACCTACGATGCTTTTCTTCTTTTGCACAGGATGACTGGCTATCACTTCTCCCACTCGTGGAATTTTCATACAATAATTCCACCCATTCGGTAACCAAACAGTCACCTTTTTACGCCAATTATGGATACCATCCTTCTTTCTTGCCTGAGCTGCCTATTGATTCTTCTGTACCTGCCGTACAAGACAGGTTGAACTTCCTTAACTGCAACTACCAATTACTGCAGGTCCCAGAACAGTTCAGAGTTGCCGTCCTAGGGCGATGTCATGATCATCCCCTAGCGGGTCACTTTGGGATTCACAAGACGGCTAATTTGATCTCCCGTACATTCTGGTGGCCAAACTTGATGAACGACTGCAAGAAATATGTAAGATCTTGTATTTCATGCCTTCGGAATAAGACAGACAGAGCCAGAACTTGGGGTCTACTTGAGCCCCTTCCTGTACCTGAGAAACCATGGTGTATGATCTCCATGGATTTTATAGTAGAACTTCCCCCATCTGAAGACTTCACTACCATTTTCGTTGTGGTTGATCGTTTGACCAAAATGGCCCACTTTGTACCTCTGCAAGGAACTCCTTCTGCCCCGGAGACTGCCTCAACTTTTATCAAGGAGATTGTAAGGTTGCATGGCATCTTTGACAGTATAGTTTCTGATCGAGGGGTGCAGTTCACTTCTAGATTTTGGAGGGCCTTATGTGAAACTTTGAACATTGAACTCCGCCTCTCCACAGCTTATCACCCACAAACTAATGGACAGACTGAAAGAGTCAATCAAACCCTTGAACAGTACCTACGATGCTTTTCTTCTTTTGCACAGGATGACTGGCTATCACTTCTCCCACTCGCGGAATTTTCATACAATAATTCCACCCATTCGGCAACCAAACAGTCACCTTTTTTCGCCAATTATGGATACCATCCTTCTTTCTTGCCTGAGCTGCCTATTGATTCTTCTGTACCTGCCGTACAAGACAGGTTGAACTTCCTTAACTCCAACTACCAATTACTGCAGGGACGGTCACCTCATGCGGAAGTCGCTCTTCCATGCGACCAAGATTCTCTTGTAACTTCTGCACAATATTTGAGAGCGCAGAAATAGTTTGGTAAATGTCCTTCGGTGGAGAGGCCTCCCTTCCAGACTCCATCTCTGGCTGACTGGTACTGTCACGTACCTGGTAGGAGTCTGGAATGACGAGGTCGGCCTCCCTTGTATCTCCAACCCAAGCCCCACTGAGGATGGGACAGACCAAGGGTGAGGAGTTACACGAGAGCCTGTAGTTGCGTGCAGAACTTGTCAGCTGAGTTGCAGACGTGGAGATGCAGGCAGAGCATCTGGTAAGGAACTGGACTCAGGAAAGCTGGTAGGATGGACAGCTAGCACAGGCACTGGAGAAAGCGTTAAGCCAAGCAGGAGGCTGGTGCAGGATCACAAGGGTGGCCGGGTTCGGTAGCAGACGGGCAGCGAGGTACTGGAAAAGGTTCAAGATTCAAATTGCCTCTTCTCTTCTTGTCGAAGAACTTTTTATTATCTGCCTGGGTCTTGGAGATTGTATCCTGCAGTAATTGGTAGTTGGAGTTAAGGAAGTTCAACCTGTCTTGTACGGCAGGTACAGAAGAATCAATAGGCAGCTCAGGCAAGAAAGAAGGATGGTATCCATAATTGGCGAAAAAAGGTGACTGTTTGGTTGCCGAATGGGTGGAATTATTGTATGAAAATTCCGCGAGTGGGAGAAGTGATAGCCAGTCATCCTGTGCAAAAGAAGAAAAGCATCGTAGGTACTGTTCAAGGGTTTGATTGACCCTTTCAGTCTGTCCATTAGTTTGTGGGTGATAAGCTGTGGAGAGGCGAAGTTCAATGTTCAAAGTTTCACATAAGGCCCTCCAACATCTAGAAGTGAACTGCACCCCTCGATCAGAAACTATGCTGTCAGGGATGCCATGCAACCTTACAATCTCCTTGATAAAAGTTGAGGCAGTCTCCGGGGCAGAAGGAGTTCCTTGCAGAGGTACAAAGTGGGCCATTTTGGTCAAACGATCAACCACAACGAAAATGGTAGTGAAGTCTTCAGATGGGGGAAGTTCTACTATAAAATCCATGGAGATCATGCTCCATGGTTTCTCAGGTACAGGAAGGGGCTCAAGTAGACCCCAAGTTCTGGCTCTGTCTGTCTTATTCCGAAGGCATGAAATACAAGATCTTACATATTTCTTGCAGTCGTTCATCAAGTTTGGCCACCAGAATGTACGGGAGATCAAATTAGCCGTCTTGTGAATCCCAAAGTGACCCGCTAGGGGATGATCATGACATCGCCCTAGGACGGCAACTCTGAACTGTTCTGGGACCTGCAGTAATTGGTAGTTGGAGTTAAGGAAGTTCAACCTGTCTTGTACGGCAGGTACAGAAGAATCAATAGGCAGCTCAGGCAAGAAAGAAGGATGGTATCCATAATTGGCGAAAAAAGGTGACTGTTTGGTTACCGAATGGGTGGAATTATTGTATGAAAATTCCGCGAGTGGGAGAAGTGATAGCCAGTCATCCTGTGCAATAGAAGAAAAGCATCGTAGGTACTGTTCAAGGGTTTGATTGACCCTTTCAGTCTGTCCATTAGTTTGTGGGTGATAAGCTGTGGAGAGGCGGAGTTCAATGTTCAAAGTTTCACATAAGGCCCTCCAAAATCTAGAAGTGAACTGCACCCCTCGATCAGAAACTATGCTGTCAGGGATGCCATGCAACCTTACAATCTCCTTGATAAAAGTTGAGGCAGTCTCCGGGGCAGAAGGAGTTCTTTGCAGAGGTACAAAGTGGGCCATTTTGGTCAAACGATCAACCACAACGAAAATGGTAGTAAAGTCTTCAGATGGGGGAAGTTCTACTATAAAATCCATGGAGATCATGCTCCATGGTTTCTCAGGTACAGGAAGGGGCTCAAGTAGACCCCAAGTTCTGGCTCTGTCTGTCTTATTCCGAAGGCATGAAATACAAGATCATACATATTTCTTGCAGTCGTTCATCAAGTTTGGCCACTAGAATGTACGGGAGATCAAATTAGCCGTCTTGTGAATCCCAAAGTGACCCGCTCTTGTAACTTCTGCACAATATTTGAGAGCGCAGAAATAGTTTGGTAAATGTCCTTCGGTGGAGAGGCCTCCCTTCCAGACTCCATCTCTGGCTGACTGGTACTGTCACGTACCTGGTAGGAGTCTGGAATGACGAGGTCGGCCTCCCTTGTATCTCCAACCCAAGCCCCACTGAGGATGGGACAGACCAAGGGTGAGGAGTTACACGAGAGCCTGTAGTTGCGTGCAGAACTTGTCAGCTGAGTTGCAGACGTGGAGATGCAGGCAGAGCATCTGGTAAGGAACTGGACTCAGGAAAGCTGGTAGGATGGACAGCTAGCACAGGCACTGGAGACAGCGTTAAGCCAAGCAGGAGGCTGGTGCAGGATCAAAAGGGTGGCCGGCTTCGGTAGCAGACGGGCAGCGAGGTACTGGAAAAGGCCCCAAAAATCTTGGGCCAAGCTTCCTCGAGGGGCAACTTAGTTTCAAGTTCGCTGTGGAAAGCCAGACCTTATCTCCAGGTTCAAGATTCAAATTGCCTCTTCTCTTCTTGTCGAAGAACTTTTTATTATCTGCCTGGGTCTTGGAGATTGTATCCTGCAGTAATTGGTAGTTGGAGTTAAGGAAGTTCGACCTGTCTTGTACGGCAGGTACAGAAGAATCAATAGGCAGCTCAGGCAAGAAAGAAGGATGGTATCCATAATTGGCGAAAAAAGGTGACTGTTTGGTTGCCGAATGGGTGGAATTATTGTATGAAAATTCCGCAAGTGGGAGAAGTGATAGCCAGTCATCCTGTGCAAAAGAAGAAAAGCATCGTAGGTACTGTTCAAGGGTTTGATTGACCCTTTCAGTCTGTCCATTAGTTTGTGGGTGATAAGCTGTGGAGAGGCGGAGTTCAATGTTCAAAGTTTCACATAAGGCCCTCCAAAATCTAGAAGTGAACTGCACCCCTCGATCAGAAACTATGCTGTCAGGGATGCCATGCAACCTTACAATCTCCTTGATAAAAGTTGAGGCAGTCTCCGGGGCAGAAGGAGTTCCTTGCAGAGGTACAAAGTGGGCCATTTTGGTCAAACGATCAACCACAACGAAAATGGTAGTGAAGTCTTCAGATGGGGGAAGTTCTACTATAAAATCCATGGAGATCATGCTCCATGGTTTCTCAGGTACAGGAAGGGGCTCAAGTAGACCCCAAGTTCTGGCTCTGTCTGTCTTATTCCGAAGGCATGAAATACAAGATCTTACATATTTCTTGCAGTCGTTCATCAAATTTGGCCACCAGAATGTACGGGAGATCAAATTGGCCGTCTTGTGAATCCCAAAGTGACCCGCTCTTGTAACTTCTGCACAATATTTGAGAGCGCAGAAATAGTTTTCTAAATGTCCTTCGGTGGAGAGGCCTCCCTTCCAGACTCCATCTCTGGCTGACTGGTACTGTCACGTACCTGGTAGGAGTCTGGAATGACGAGGTCGGCCTCCCTTGTATCTCCAACCCAAGCCCCACTGAGAATGGGAAAGACCTAGGGTGAGGAGTTACACGAGTGCCTGTAGTTGCGTGCAGAACTTGTCAACTGAGTTGCAGACGTGGAGATGCAGGCAGAGCATCTGGTAAGGAACTGGACTCAGGAAAGCTGGTAGGATGGACAGCCAGCACAGGCACTGGAGAAAGCGTTAAGCCAAGCAGGAGGCTGGTGCAGGATCACAAGGGTGGCCGGGTTCGGTAGCAGACGGGCAGCGAGGTACTGGAGAAGGTTCAAGATTCAAATTGCCTTTTCTCTTCTTGTCGAAGAACTTTTTATTATCTGCCTGGGTCTTGGAGATTGTATCCTGCAGTAATTGGTAGTTGGAGTTAAGGAAGTTCAACCTGTCTTGTACGGCAGGTACAGAAGAATCAATAGGCAGCTCAGGCAAGAAAGAAGGATGGTATCCATAATTGGCGAAAAAAGGTGAATGTTTGGTTGCCGAATGGGTGGAATTATTGTATGAAAATTCCGCGAGTGGGAGAAGTGATAGCCAGTCATCCTGTGCAAAAGAAGAAAAGCATCGTAGGTACTGTTCAAGGGTTTGATTGACCCTTTCAGTCTGTCCATTAGTTTGTGGGTGATAAGCTGTGGAGAGGCGGAGTTCAATGTTCAAAGTTTCACATAAGGCCCTCCAAAATCTAGAAGTGAACTGCACCCCTCGATCAGAAACTATGCTGTCAGGGATGCCATGCAACCTTACAATCTCCTTGATAAAAGTTGAGGCAGTCTCGGGGCAGAAGGAGTTCCTTGCAGAGGTACAAAGTGGGCCATTTTGGTCAAACGATCAACCACAACGAAAATGGTAGTGAAGTCTTCAGATGGGGGAAGTTCTACTATAAAATCCATGGAGATCATGCTCCATGGTTTCTCAGGTACAGGAAGGGGCTCAAGTAGACCCCAAGTTCTGGCTCTGTCTGTCTTATTCCGAAGGCATGAAATACAAGATCTTACATATTTCTTGCAGTCGTTCATCAAGTTTGGCCACCAGAATGTACGGGAGATCAAATTAGCCGTCTTGTGAATCCCAAAGTGACCCGCTAGGGGATGATCATGACATCGCCCTAGGACGGCAACTCTGAACTGTTCTGGGACCTGCAGTAATTGGTAGTTGGAGTTAAGGAAGTTCAACCTGTCTTGTACGGCAGGTACAGAAGAACCAATAGGCAGCTCAGGCAAGAAAGAAGGATGGTATCCATAATTGGCGAAAAAAGGTGACTGTTTGGTTACCGAATGGGTGGAATTATTGTATGAAAATTCCACGAGTGGGAGAAGTGATAGCCAGTCATCCTGTTCAAAAGAAGAAAAGCATCGTAGGTACTGTTCAAGGGTTTGATTGACCCTTTCAGTCTGTCCATTAGTTTGTGGGTGATAAGCTGTGGAGAGGCAGAGTTCAATGTTCAAAGTTTCACATAAGGCCCTCCAAAATCTAGAAGTGAACTGCACCCCTCGATCAGAAACTATGCTGTCAGGGATGCCATGCAACCTTACAATCTCCTTGATAAAAGTTGAGGCAGTCTCCGGGGCAGAAGGAGTTCCTTGCAGAGGTACAAAGTGGGCCATTTTGGTCAAACGATCAACCACAACGAAAATGGTAGTGAAGTCTTCAGATGGGGGAAGTTCTACTATAAAATCCATGGAGATCATGCTCCATGGTTTCTCAGGTACAGGAAGGGGCTCAAGTAGACCCCAAGTTCTGGCTCTGTCTGTCTTATTCCGAAGGCATGAAATACAAGATCTTACATATTTCTTGCAGTCGTTCATCAAATTTGGCCACCAGAATGTACGGGAGATCAAATTGGCCGTCTTGTGAATCCCAAAGTGACCCGCTCTTGTAACTTCTGCACAATATTTGAGAGCGCAGAAATAGTTTGGTAAATGTCCTTCGGTGGAGAGGCCTCCCTTCCAGACTCCATCTCTGGCTGACTGGTACTGTCACGTACCTGGTAGGAGTCTGGAATGACGAGGTCGGCCTCCCTTGTATCTCCAACCCAAGCCCCACTGAGGATGGGACAGACCTAGGGTGAGGAGTTACACGAGTGCCTGTAGTTGCGTGCAGAACTTGTCAGCTGAGTTGCAGACGTGGAGATGCAGGCAGAGCATCTGGTAAGGAACTGGACTCAGGAAAGCTGGTAGGATGGACAGCTAGCACAGGCACTGGAGACAGCGTTAAGCCAAGCAGGAGGCTGGTGCAGGATCACAAGGGTGGCCGGGTTCGGTAGCAGACGGGCAGCGAGGTACTGGAAAAGGTTCAAGATTCAAATTGCCTCTTCTCTTCTTGTCGAAGAACTTTTTATTATCTGCCTGGGTCTTGGAGATTGTATCCTGCAGTAATTGGTAGTTTGAGTTAAGGAAGTTCAACCTGTCTTGTACGGCAGGTACAGAAGAATCAATAGGCAGCTCAGGCAAGAAAGAAGGATGGTATCCATAATTGGCGAAAAAAGGTGACTGTTTGGTTGCCGAATGGGTGGAATTATTGTATGAAAATTCCGCGAGTGGGAGAAGTGATAGCCAGTCATCCTGCGCAAAAGAAGAAAAGCATCGTAGGTACTGTTCAAGGGTTTGATTGACCCTTTCAGTCTGTCCATTAGTTTGTGGGTGATAAGCTGTGGAGAGGCGGAGTTCAATGTTCAAAGTTTCACATAAGGCCCTCCAACATCTAGAAGTGAACTGCACCCCTCGATCAGAAACTATGCTGTCAGGGATGCCATGCAACCTTACAATCTCCTTGATAAAAGTTGAGGCAGTCTCCGGGGCAGAAGGAGTTCCTTGCAGAGGTACAAAGTGGGCCATTTTGGTCAAACGATCAACCACAACGAAAATGGTAGTGAAGTCTTCAGATGGGGGAAGTTCTACTATAAAATCCATGGAGATCATGCTCCGTGGTTTCTCAGGTACAGGAAGGGGCTCAAGTAGACCCCAAGTTCTGGCTCTGTCTGTCTTATTCCGAAGGCATGAAATACAAGATCTTACATATTTCTTGCAGTCGTTCATCAAGTTTGGCCACCAGAATGTACGGGAGATCAAATTAGCCGTCTTGTGAATCCCAAAGTGACCCGCTCTTGTAACTTCTGCACAATATTTGAGAGCGCAGAAATAGTTTGGTAAATGTCCTTCGGTGGAGAGGCCTCCCTTCCAGACTCCATCTCTGGCTGACTGGTACTGTCACGTACCAGGTAGGAGTCTAGAATGACGAGGTCGGCCTCCCTTGTGTCTCCAACCCAAGCCCCACTGAGAATGGGACAGACCTAGGGTGAGGAGTTACACGAGTGCCTGTAGTTGCGTGCAGAACTTGTCAGCTGAGTTGCAGACGTGGAGATGCAGGCAGAGCATCTGGTAAGGAACTGGACTCAGGAAAGCTGGTAGGATGGACAGCTAGCACAGGCACTGGAGACAGCGTTAAGCCAAGCAGGAGGCTGGTGCAGGATCACAAGGGTGGCCGGGTTCGGTAGCAGACGGGCAGCGAGGTACTGGAAAAGGTTCAAGATTCAAATTGCCTCTTCTCTTCTTGTCGAAGAACTTTTTATTATCTGCCTGGGTCTTGGAGATTGTATCCTGCAGTAATTGGTAGTTGGAGTTAAGGAAGTTCAACCTGTCTTGTACGGCAGGTACAGAAGAATCAATAGGCAGCTCAGGCAAGAAAGAAGGATGGTATCCATAATTGGCGAAAAAAGGTGACTGTTTGGTTACCGAATGGGTGGAATTATTGTATGAAAATTCCGCGAGTGGGAGAAGTGATAGCCAGTCATCCTGTGCAAAAGTAGAAAAGCATCGTAGGTACTGTTCAAGGGTTTGATTGACCCTTTCAGTCTGTCCATTAGTTTGTGGGTGATAAGCTGTGGAGAGGCGGAGTTCAATGTTCAATGTTTCACATAAGGCTCTCCAAAATCTAGAAGTGAACTGCACCCCTCGATCAGAAACTATGCTGTCAGGGATCCCATGCAACCTTACAATCTCCTTGATAAAAGTTGAGGCAGTCTCCGGGGCAGAAGGAGTTCCTTGCAGAGGTACAAAGTGGGCCATTTTGGTCAAACGATCAACCACAACAAAAATGGTAGTAAAGTCTTCAGATGGGTGAAGTTCTACTATAAAATCCATGGAGATCATGCTCCATGGTTTCTCAGGTACAGGAAGGGGCTCAAGTAGACCCCAAGTTCTGGCTCTGTCTGTCTTATTCCGAAGGCATGAAATACAAGATCTTACATATTTCTTGCAGTCGTTCATCAAGTTTGGCCACCAGAATGTACGGGAGATCAAATTAGCCGTCTTGTGAATCCCAAAGTGACCCGCTCTTGTAACTTCTGCACAATATTTGAGAGCGCAGAAATAGTTTTCTAAATGTCCTTCGGTGGAGAGGCCTCGCTTCCAGACTCCATCTCTGGCTGACTGGTACTGTCACGTACCTGGTAGGAGTCTGGAATGACGAGGTCGGCCTCCCTTGTATCTCCAACCCAAGCCCCACTGAGAATGGGACAGACCTAGGGTGAGGAGTTACACGAGTGCCTGTAGTTGCGTGCAGAACTTGTCAGCTGAGTTGCAGACGTGGAGATGCAGGCAGAGCATCTGGTAAGGAACTGGACTCAGGAAAGCTGGTAGGATGGACAGCCAGCACAGGCACTGGAGAAAGCGTTAAGCCAAGCAGGAGGCTGGTGCAGGATCACAAGGGTGGCCGGGTTCGGTAGCAGACGGGCAGCGAGGTACTGGAAAAGGTTCAAGATTCAAATTGCCTTTTCTCTTCTTGTCGAAGAACTTTTTATTATCTGCCTGGGTCTTGGAGATTGTATCCTGCAGTAATTGGTAGTTGGAGTTAAGGAAGTTCAACCTGTCTTGTACGGCAGGTACAGAAGAATCAATAGGCAGCTCAGGCAAGAAAGAAGGATGGTATCCATAATTGGCGAAAAAGGTGACTGTTTGGTTGCCGAATGGGTGGAATTATTGTATGAAAATTCCGCGAGTGGGAGAAGTGATAGCCAGTCATCCTGTGCAAAAGAAGAAAAGCATCGTAGGTACTGTTCAAGGGTTTGATTGACCCTTTCAGTCTGTCCATTAGTTTGTGGGTGATAAGCTGTGGAGAGGCGGAGTTCAATGTTCAAAGTTTCACATAAGGCCCTCCAAAATCTAGAAGTGAACTGCACCCCTCGATCAGAAACTATGCTGTCAGGGATGCCATGCAACCTTACAATCTCCTTGATAAAAGTTGAGGCAGTCTCGGGGCAGAAGGAGTTCCTTGCAGAGGTACAAAGTGGGCCATTTTGGTCAAACGATCAACCACAACGAAAATGGTAGTGAAGTCTTCAGATGGGGGAAGTTCTACTATAAAATCCATGGAGATCATGCTCCATGGTTTCTCAGGTACAGGAAGGGGCTCAAGTAGACCCCAAGTTCTGGCTCTGTCTGTCTTATTCCGAAGGCATGAAATACAAGATCTTACATATTTCTTGCAGTCGTTCATCAAGTTTGGCCACCAGAATGTACGGGAGATCAAATTAGCCGTCTTGTGAATCCCAAAGTGACCCGCTAGGGGATGATCATGACATCGCCCTAGGACGGCAACTCTGAACTGTTCTGGGACCTGCAGTAATTGGTAGTTGGAGTTAAGGAAGTTCAACCTGTCTTGTACGGCAGGTACAGAAGAACCAATAGGCAGCTCAGGCAAGAAAGAAGGATGGTATCCATAATTGGCGAAAAAAGGTGACTGTTTGGTTACCGAATGGGTGGAATTATTGTATGAAAATTCCACGAGTGGGAGAAGTGATAGCCAGTCATCCTGTGCAAAAGAAGAAAAGCATCGTAGGTACTGTTCAAGGGTTTGATTGACCCTTTCAGTCTGTCCATTAGTTTGTGGGTGATAAGCTGTGGAGAGGCGGAGTTCAATGTTCAAAGTTTCACATAAGGCCCTCCAAAATCTAGAAGTGAACTGCACCCCTCGATCAGAAACTATGCTGTCAGGGATGCCATGCAACCTTACAATCTCCTTGATAAAAGTTGAGGCAGTCTCCGGGGCAGAAGGAGTTCCTTGCAGAGGTACAAAGTGGGCCATTTTGGTCAAACGATCAACCACAACGAAAATGGTAGTGAAGTCTTCAGATGGGGGAAGTTCTACTATAAAATCCATGGAGATCATGCTCCATGGTTTCTCAGGTACAGGAAGGGGCTCAAGTAGACCCCAAGTTCTGGCTCTGTCTGTCTTATTCCAAAGGCATGAAATACAAGATCTTACATATTTCTTGCAGTCGTTCATCAAATTTGGCCACCAGAATGTACGGGAGATCAAATTGCCCGTCTTGTGAATCCCAAAGTGACCCGCTCTTGTAACTTCTGCACAATATTTGAGAGCGCAGAAATAGTTTGGTAAATGTCCTTCGGTGGAGAGGCCTCCCTTCCAGACTCCATCTCTGGCTGACTGGTACTGTCACGTACCTGGTAGGAGTCTGGAATAAAGAGGTCGGCCTCCCTTGTATCTCCAACCCAAGCCCCACTGAGGATGGGACAGACCTAGGGTGAGGAGTTACACGAGTGCCTGTAGATGCGTGCAGAACTTGTCAGCTGAGTTGCAGACGTGGAGATGCAGGCAGAGCATCTGGTAAGGAACTGGACTCAGGAAAGCTGGTAGGATGGACAGCTAGCACAGGCACTGGAGACAGCGTTAAGCCAAGCAGGAAACTGGTGCAGGATCACAAGGGTGGCCGGGTTCGGTAGCAGATGGGCAGCGAGGTACTGGAAAAGGCCCCAAAAATCTTGGGCCAAGCTTCCTCGAGGGGCAACTTAGTTTCAAGTTCGCTGTGGAAAGCCGGACCTTATCTCCAGGTTCAAGATTCAAATTGCCTCTTCTCTTCTTGTCGAAGAACTTTTTATTATCTGCCTGGGTCTTGGAGATTGTATCCTGCAGTAATTGGTAGTTGGAGTTAAGGAAGTTCAACCTGTCTTGTACGGCAGGTACAGAAGAATCAATAGGCAGCTCAGGCAAGAAAGAAGGATGGTATCCATAATTGGCGAAAAAAGGTGACTGTTTGGTTGCCGAATGGGTGGAATTATTGTATGAAAATTCCGCGAGTGGGAGAAGTGATAGCCAGTCATCCTGTGCAAAAGAAGAAAAGCATCATAGGTACTGTTCAAGGGTTTGATTGACCCTTTCAGTCTGTCCATTAGTTTGTGGGTGATAAGCTGTGGAGAGGCGGAGTTCAATGTTCAAAGTTTCACATAAGGCCCTCCAAAATCTAGAAGTGAACTGCACCCCTCGATCAGAAATTATGCTGTCAGGGATGCCATGCAACCTTACAATCTCCTTGATAAAAGTTGAGGCAGTCTCCGGGGCAGAAGGAGTTCCTTGCAGAGGTACAAAGTGGGCCATTTTGGTCAAACGATCAACCACAACGAAAATGGTAGTGAAGTCTTCAGATGGGGGAAGTTCTACTATAAAATCCATGGAGATCATGCTCCATGGTTTCTCAGGTACAGGAAGGGGCTCAAGTAGACCCCAAGTTCTGGCTCTATCTGTCTTATTCCGAAGGCATGAAATACAAGATCTTACATATTTCTTGCAGTCGTTCATCAAGTTTGGCCACCAGAATGTACGGGAGATCGAATTAGCCGTCTTGTGAATCCCAAAGTGACCCGCTAGGGGATGATCATGGCATCGCCCTAGGACGGCAACTCTGAACTGTTCTGGGATAAAGATTGGCCTCTTAGACAAATAGGCCTCTTAGTACAGGCCATCCCTTAGTTGAAGAGCCAGGTCCTTGGAAGGCGGTTGGTCTTCCACATATTTTCTTATTTGTGACATCAGATCCGCCTGAAGAAGTAAAAAATTATTGGCTGGTAGAATAGTATCAGGTTCCGAGGATACAACTGGATCACTGAACATGCGGGACAAGGCATCTGGTTTCCCGTTCTTTGAGCCAGGACGGTAGGTTATATGAAACATGAAACGAGAGAAAAAAAGTGCCCATCTTGCCTGTCGAGGTCTTAGGCGTTTAGCTGTCTTCAAATACTCAAGATTCTTGTGATCTGTGAAGATAAGAATTGGGTGAGAAGCTCCCTCCAAAAGGTAACGCCATTCTTCAAGAGCGGCCTTGATAGCCAGTAGCTCTCGGTCACCAACATCATAATTCCTTTCGGAAGGATTTAATTTTTTCAGAGAAGAAGGCCACAGGGTGGAGCAATGATTTGGGCCCTTGGCGTTGGGAAATAATAGCCTCAACTGCATTTTCCGAGGCGTCTACCTCCAAAACATAAGCTAAGGAGGGATCGGGATGTTTCAAGATGGGAGCTGAGGTGAATAAGGCTTTCAACTGTTCAAACGCTGTCTGAGCCTCTGGGGTCCATCGAAAGGGAACATGCTGTTTCGTTAGCTGAGTAATGGGAGTGATGATGCCAGAAAAGTCCTTAATAAATGTTCTATAAAAGTTAGCAAACCCCACGAACCTCTGTACAGCTTTTCTGTCAGTAGGAGCAGACCATTCCAAGACAGAAGCAACTTTCTGAGGGTCCATGGAGATTCCCTCGGCGGAGATGACAAGCCCTAGGAAATGCACAACTTGCTTTTCAAAGTCGCATTTTTCAGCCTTTGCGTAAAGTCGGTGTTCCCGCAATCGAGCTAATACCTTTTTTACATGAGTCCGATGGGATTCTAACGTTTCAGAGAATACAAGGATGTCATCCAGATACACGATGACGAATAAATCAAGAAAGTCCCGAAAAACATCGTTTACCAGATGCTGGAATGTGGCTGGAGCATTGCAGAGCCCGAATGGCATGACTTAAATACTCTAAGTGGCCAAAGCGTGTCCAGAAAGCCGTCTTCCATTCATCTCCCTCCCTGATTCTGACAAGATTATAGGCACCCCTCAAGTCCAGTTTGGAGAACATACGTGCCCCTCGCAGCCTCTGGAATAGTTCGGGAATCAGAGGAAGAGGGTACCGATTCTTGACAGTGACCCTGTTAAGGTCACGATAGTCCACACAGGGCCTCAAGGTGTGGTCTTTTTTCTCAACGAAGAAAATACCGGCTCCTGCTGGTGAAGTGGAAGGCCGAATGAACTGCTTTTCAAGGCTCTCGTCGATATAGGTACGCAGGGCTTCCAATTCAGGCTCAGAGAGAGGGTAAATCCGACCAAACGGGATCTCGGCTCCCGGTAGAAGTTCAATGGGGCAATCGTAAGTTCTATGAGGTGGAAGAGTGTCTGCACCCTTTTCATTAAAGACGTCCAGAAATTCGTGATAAGCAACCGGGATCAGTTTAGAGGCTTCATGGTCAGGGTGGATACCCAGAAGGGGCGTGGAGTTGACAGTTCCTCCCAAGAGGTAGTGCGTCTGGCAGTAGTTGGACGAAAAAGAGATATCTCCGGTAAGCCAGTCAACGTGAGGGTTGTGTGCCTTCAACCATGGAATGCCGAGGATAATGGGAAACATGGGATAAGCTATGACATCCAATCGGAGGAGTTCGCTATGGCCTGAAGAAGTCTGGCAGAGAATAGGCAAGGTCCCCTGAGTAACCGGGCCTGATTTAATACCGGAGCCGTCAGCCAGATGGACATGGAACCCTTGCCTCTTGGTACCCAAGGGCAACTGCTGAAGAGAAGCAAATGCAGAGTCCACAAAACAGCTGCAGGCCCCAGAGTCTATGATTGCAAGTACTGAAACCGTCTTTTCGGGGAGCTGAAGCTTGATGGGAAGAGAGACATGTGACTGATCCTTCCCAGGGAGATGCATCACAAGAGGCTGACGGGAAGAGACCCTGCAGGTCTCTGCCGGACAAGTTCGTATGAAGTGGCCAACCTCCCCGCAGTAGAGACACAGACTGCCTTGGACTCGACGTAGACGTTCAGCAGGAGAAAGAGGTAACCTACGAAAACTGCTGTGAGGTGCCTTATGCTGTTCCGTCCTTCTGGGGGAAGGAACAGGTAGAGGAGCAGGGGCGGCTGGCCTTGAAACCACAGAAAGAGTCCCTTTAGATTTTTTCCGATTGCCTTTCTCGAAACCGCCGATCGATCTGAATAGTTAAATTTATCAGATCTTCCAGGGACGCGGGTATTCCCACTCTGGCAAGTTCATCTTTTACGGTGTCAGAAAGACCTAGACGGAACTGGCGACGAAGTGCAGAGTGATTCCATTGGGTATCTGCGCTCCAAACACGAAAGTCAGTTACGTAATCTTCAACAGGCCTTGGCCCTTGCTGTAATTTGTCAAGCATGGATTCGGCAGTTTGCTGGGAAAAGGGGTCAGTGTATAACTGAGCCATGGCTGAGAAGAATGAACCCGTGGCAGTCAGAACAGGGTCATGTTGTTCCCGAAGGTGATGAGCCCAGGAGAGTGGTTCGTTCAGTAGTAGTGTAATAATAAACCCTACCTTGATGTCCTCTGATGCAAAGGTTCGGGGTAGCAGAGAAAAATAAAGTTCACAAGAATTCCGGAAGGTACGAAACTTCTTGCGTTCTCCAGAAAACCGTTCAGGGATAGGCACTTTGGGTTCCGGAGGGGGAGTGGCATCACGGAACAGACCAGACTCTGTTTGAGTAGAAAAATTCCATGGCGGTGAAAGGAGCACAGGCCGATGCGACGGTCACCTCATGCGGAAGTCGCTCTTCCATGCGACCAAGATTCTCTTGTAACTTCTGCACAATATTTGAGAGCGCAGAAATAGTTTGGTAAATGTCCTTCGGTGGAGAGGCCTCCCTTCCAGACTCCATCTCTGGCTGACTGGTACTGTCACGTACTTGGTAGGAGTCTGGAATGACGAGGTCGGCCTCCCTTGTATCTCCAACCCAAGCCCCACTGAGGATGGGACAGACCTAGGGTGAGGAGTTACACGAGTGCCTGTAGTTGCGTGCAGAACTTGTCAGCTGAGTTGCAGACGTGGAGATGCAGGCAGAGCATCTGGTAAGGAACTGGACTCAGGAAAGCTGGTAGGATGGACAGCTAGCACAGGCACTGGAGACAGCGTTAAGCCAAGCAGGAGGCTGGTGCAGGATCACAAGGGTGGCCGGGTTCGGTAGCAGACGGGCAGCGAGGTACAAGGCACAGGCAGGAGGGAGGTCAGATGGGAAGCCGAGATCAGGAACCAGTAATCAAGTATTCAAGTCCGGAAGCAAGGTCAAAGTGAAGCCAAGGTTCAGCAACAGGGATCAAGCCAGGTTTAAACAGAGTTCAGGTATCAGGGTACTTGCTGAAGACCAGTCAGCACTTGTCAGAAGTCAGAGCATCCTTTAAGTAGGCAGGCTGGTGCCAAAGGGAATTAGGAGCGTGCTCCTGCGCGCGCACGTTGCCCGTGCGCACGCGCATGCGCGAATTGCGCACACGCATGCGCAATGGTACTCCGGAAAGGCCGCTGCGTACTGGGGATGCGCGCTGCGCGCGCCAGCATTCCGAGACTGTTGACGAATGCGCGCATGCGCAGACGGATTCCCGGCAGCTTCCTTACATTGCCCCCCCTTAGGGGCAGACTGGATGCCCCTCATGACCTCTTTTTCCGGGTGGCGTAGAAAGAAAGCTCGTACAAGTCTTGGAGCATGCACATCAGAAGCTGGTTCCCAGGAACTTTCTTCCGGCCCGTAGCCTTTCCATTTAATGAGAAACTGTGTTTGGTTACCTCTCTTCCTACAGTCCAATACGGCCTCCACCTCAAATTCCTCATTCCCTTCGATAAGTAGCGGTGGAGGGGTTTCAGAAATCTGATTTGGAAAGGATTTGGCACTGTAGGCTTCAACAAAGAAACATGGAATACTGGGTGGATTCTCAGGTTCTTGGGTAACACTAATTCGAATGCTACTGCATTAATATTTCTCTTGACTGGAAAAGGCCCCAAAAATCTTGGGCCAAGCTTCTTCGAGGGGCAACTTAGTTTCAAGTTCGCTGTGGAAAGCCAGACCTTATCTCCAGGTTCAAGATTCAAATTGCCTCTTCTCTTCTTGTCGAATAACTTTTTATTATCTGCCTGGGTCTTGGAGATTGTATCCTGCAGTAATTGGTAGTTGGAGTTAAGGAAGTTCAACCTGTCTTGTACGGCAGGTACAGAAGAATCAATAGGCAGCTCAGGCAAGAAAGAAGGATGGTATCCATAATTGACGAAAAAAGGTGACTGTTTGGTTGCCGAATGGGTGGAATTATTGTATGAAAATTCCGCGAGTGGGAGAAGTGATAGCCAGTCATCCTGCGCAAAAGAAGAAAAGCATCGTAGGTACTGTTCAAGGGTTTGATTGACCCTTTCAGTCTGTCCATTAGTTTGTGGGTGATAAGCTGGCCACTAGAATGTACGGGAGATCAAATTAGCCGTCTTGTGAATCCCAAAGTGACCCGCTCTTGTAACTTCTGCACAATATTTGAGGGCGCAGAAATAGTTTGGTAAATGTCCTTCGGTGGAGAGGCCTCCCTTCCAGACTCCATCTCTGGCTGACTGGTACTGTCACGTACCTGGTAGGAGTCTGGAATGACGAGGTCGGCCTCCCTTGTATCTCCAACCCAAGCCCCACTGAGGATGGGACAGACCTAGGGTGAGGAGTTACACGAGTGCCTGTAGTTGCGTGCAGAACTTGTCAGCTGAGTTGCAGACGTGGAGATGCAGGCAGAGCATCTGGTAAGGAACTGGACTCAGGAAAGCTGGTAGGATGGACAGCTAGCACAGGCACTGGAGACAGCATTAAGCCAAGCAGGAGGCTGGTGCAGGATCACAAGGGTGGCCGGGTTCGGTAGCAGACGGGCAGCGAGGTACTGGAAAAGGTTCAAGATTCAAATTGCCTCTTCTCTTCTTGTCGAAGAACTTTTTATTATCTGCCTGGGTCTTGGAGATTGTATCCTGCAGTAATTGGTAGTTGGAGTTAAGGAAGTTCAACCTGTCTTGTACGGCAGGTACAGAAGAATCAATAGGCAGCTCAGGCAAGAAAGAAGGATGGTATCCATAATTGGCCCCTTCCTGTACCTGAGAAACCATGGAGCATGATCTCCATGGATTTTATAGTAGAACTTCCCGCATCTGAAGACTTCACTACCATTTTCGTTGTGGTTGATCGTTTGACCAAAATTGCCCACTTTGTACCTCTGCAAGGCCATCAATCAAACCCTTGAACAGTACCTACGATGCTTTTCTTCTTTTGCACAGGATGACTGGCTATCACTTCTCCCACTCGCGGAATTTTCATACAATAATTCCACCCATTCGGTAACCAAACAGTCACCTTTTTACGCCAATTATGGATACCATCCTTCTTTCTTGCCTGAGCTGCCTATTGATTCTTCTGTACCTGCCGTACAAGACAGGTTGAACTTCCTTAACTCCAACTACCAATTACTGCAGGTCCCAGAACAGTTCAGAGTTGCCGTCCTAGGGCGATGTCATGATCATCCCCTAGCGGGTCACTTTGGGATTCACAAGACGGCTAATTTGATCTCCCGTACATTCTGGTGGCCAAACTTGATGAACGACTGCAAGAAATATGTAAGATCTTGTATTTCATGCCTTCGGAATAAGACAGACAGAGCCAGAACTTGGGGTCTACTTGAGCCCCTTCCTGTACCTGAGAAACCATGGAGTATGATCTCCATGGATTTTATAGTAGAACTTCCCCCATCTGAAGACTTCACTACCATTTTCGTTGTGGTTGATCGTTTGACCAAAATGGCCCACTTTGTACCTCTGCAAGGAACTCCTTCTGCCCCGGAGACTGCCTCAACTTTTATCAAGGAGATTGTAAGGTTGCATGGCATCTTTGACAGTATAGTTTCTGATCGAGGGGTGCAGTTCACTTCTAGATTTTGGAGGGCCTTATGTGAAACTTTGAACATTGAACTCCGCCTCTCCACAGCTTATCACCCACAAACTAATGGACAGACTGAAAGAGTCAATCAAACCCTTGAACAGTACCTACGATGCTTTTCTTCTTTTGCACAGGATGACTGGCTATCACTTCTCCCACTCGCGGAATTTTCATACAATAATTCCACCCATTCGGCAACCAAACAGTCACCTTTTTTCGCCAATTATGGATACCATCCTTCTTTCTTGCCTGAGCTGCCTATTGATTCTTCTGTACCTGCCGTACAAGACAGGTTGAACTTCCTTAACTCCAACTACCAATTACTGCAGGGACGGTCACCTCATGAGAAGTCGCTCTTCCATGCGACCAAGATTCTCTTGTAACTTCTGCACAATATTTGAGAGCGCAGAAATAGTTTGGTAAATGTCCTTCGGTGGAGAGGCCTCCCTTCCAGACTCCATCTCTGGCTGACTGGTACTGTCACGTACCTGGTAGGAGTCTGGAATGACGAGGTCGGCCTCCCTTGTATCTCCAACCCAAGCCCCACTGAGGATGGGACAGACCTAGGGTGAGGAGTTACACGAGTGCCTGTAGTTGCGTGCAGAACTTGTCAGCTGAGTTGCAGACGTGGAGATGCAGGCAGAGCATCTGGTAAGGAACTGGACTCAGGAAAGCTGGTAGGATGGACAGCTAGCACAGGCACTGGAGAAAGCGTTAAGCCAAGCAGGAGGCTGGTGCAGGATCACAAGGGTGGCCGGGTTCGGTAGCAGACGGGCAGCGAGGTACTGGAAAAGGTTCAAGATTCAAATTGCCTCTTCTCTTCTTGTCGAAGAACTTTTTATTATCTGCCTGGGTCTTGGAGATTGTATCCTGCAGTAATTGGTAGTTGGAGTTAAGGAAGTTCAACCTGTCTTGTACGGCAGGTACAGAAGAATCAATAGGCAGCTCAGGCAAGAAAGAAGGATGGTATCCATAATTGGCGAAAAAAGGTGACTGTTTGGTTGCCGAATGGGTGGAATTATTGTATGAAAATTCCGCGAGTGGGAGAAGTGATAGCCAGTCATCCTGTGCAAAAGAAGAAAAGCATCGTAGGTACTGTTCAAGGGTTTGATTGACCCTTTCAGTCTGTCCATTAGTTTGTGGGTGATAAGCTGTGGAGAGGTGAAGTTCAATGTTCAAAGTTTCACATAAGGCCCTCCAACATCTAGAAGTGAACTGCACCCCTCGATCAGAAACTATGCTGTCAGGGATGCCATGCAACCTTACAATCTCCTTGATAAAAGTTGAGGCAGTCTCCGGGGCAGAAGGAGTTCCTTGCAGAGGTACAAAGTGGGCCATTTTGGTCAAACGATCAACCACAACGAAAATGGTAGTGAAGTCTTCAGATGGGGGAAGTTCTACTATAAAATCCATGGAGATCATGCTCCATGGTTTCTCAGGTACAGGAAGGGGCTCAAGTAGACCCCAAGTTCTGGCTCTGTCTGTCTTATTCCGAAGGCATGAAATACAAGATCTTACATATTTCTTGCAGTCGTTCATCAAGTTTGGCCACCAGAATGTACGGGAGATCAAATTAGCCGTCTTGTGAATCCCAAAGTGACCCGCTAGGGGATGATCATGACATCGCCCTAGGACGGCAACTCTGAACTGTTCTGGGACCTGCAGTAATTGGTAGTTGGAGTTAAGGAAGTTCAACCTGTCTTGTACGGCAGGTACAGAAGAATCAATAGGCAGCTCAGGCAAGAAAGAAGGATGGTATCCATAATTGGCGAAAAAAGGTGACTGTTTGGTTACCGAATGGGTGGAATTATTGTATGAAAATTCCGCGAGTGGGAGAAGTGATAGCCAGTCATCCTGTGCAATAGAAGAAAAGCATCGTAGGTACTGTTCAAGGGTTTGATTGACCCTTTCAGTCTGTCCATTAGTTTGTGGGTGATAAGCTGTGGAGAGGCGGAGTTCAATGTTCAAAGTTTCACATAAGGCCCTCCAAAATCTAGAAGTGAACTGCACCCCTCGATCAGAAACTATGCTGTCAGGGATGCCATGCAACCTTACAATCTCCTTGATAAAAGTTGAGGCAGTCTCCGGGGCAGAAGGAGTTCCTTGCAGAGGTACAAAGTGGGCCATTTTGGTCAAACGATCAACCACAACAAAAATGGTAGTAAAGTCTTCAGATGGGGGAAGTTCTACTATAAAATCCATGGAGATCATGCTCCATGGTTTCTCAGGTACAGGAAGGGGCTCAAGTAGACCCCAAGTTCTGGCTCTGTCTGTCTTATTCCGAAGGCATGAAATACAAGATCTTACATATTTCTTGCAGTCGTTCATCAAGTTTGGCCACCAGAATGTACGGGAGATCAAATTAGCCGTCTTGTGAATCCCAAAGTGACCCGCTCTTGTAACTTCTGCACAATATTTGAGAGCGCAGAAATAGTTTTCTAAATGTCCTTCGGTGGAGAGGACTCGCTTCCAGACTCCATCTCTGGCTGACTGGTACTGTCACATACCTGGTAGGAGTCTGGAATGACGAGGTCGGCCTCCCTTGTATCTCCAACCCAAGCCCCACTGAGAATGGGACAGACCTAGGGTGAGGAGTTACACGAGTGCCTGTAGTTGCGTGCAGAACTTGTCAGCTGAGTTGCAGACGTGGAGATGCAGGCAGAGCATCTGGTAAGGAACTGGACTCAGGAAAGCTGGTAGGATGGACAGCTAGCACAGGCACTGGAGACAGTGTTAAGCCAAGCAGGAAACTGGTGCAGGATCACAAGGGTGGCCGGGTTCGGTAGCAGACGGGCAGCGAGGTACTGGAAAAGGTTCAAGATTCAAATTGCCTCTTCTCTTCTTGTCGAAGAACTTTTTATTATCTGCCTGGGTCTTGGAGATTGTATCCTGCAGTAATTGGTAGTTTGAGTTAAGGAAGTTCAACCTGTCTTGTACGGCAGGTACAGAAGAATCAATAGGCAGCTCAGGCAAGAAAGAAGGATTGTATCCATAATTGGCGAAAAAAGGTGACTGTTTGGTTGCCGAATGGGTGGAATTATTGTATGAAAATTCCGCGAGTGGGAGAAGTGATAGCCAGTCATCCTGCGCAAAAGAAGAAAAGCATCGTAGGTACTGTTCAAGGGTTTGATTGACCCTTTCAGTCTGTCCATTAGTTTGTGGGTGATAAGCTGTGGAGAGGCGGAGTTCAATGTTCAAAGTTTCACATAAGGCCCTCCAACATCTAGAAGTGAACTGCACCCCTCGATCAGAAACTATGCTGTCAGGGATGCCATGCAACCTTACAATCTCCTTGATAAAAGTTGAGGCAGTCTCCGGGGCAGAAGGAGTTCCTTGCAGAGGTACAAAGTGGGCCATTTTGGTCAAACGATCAACCACAACGAAAATGGTAGTGAAGTCTTCAGATGGGGGAAGTTCTACTATAAAATCCATGGAGTTCATGCTCCATGGTTTCTCAGGTACAGGAAGGGGCTCAAGTAGACCCCAAGTTCTGGCTCTGTCTGTCTTATTCCGAAGGCATGAAATACAAGATCTTACATATTTCTTGCAGTCGTTCATCAAGTTTGGCCACCAGAATGTACGGGAGATCAAATTAGCCGTCTTGTGAATCCCAAAGTGACCCGCTAGGGGATGATCATGACATCGCCCTAGGACGGCAACTCTGAACTGTTCTGGGACCTGCAGTAATTGGTAGTTGGAGTTAAGGAAGTTCAACCTGTCTTGTACGGCAGGTACAGAAGAATCAATAGGCAGCTCAGGCAAGAAAGAAGGATGGTATCCATAATTGGCGAAAAAAGGTGACTGTTTGGTTACCGAATGGGTGGAATTATTGTATGAAAATTCCGCGAGTGGGAGAAGTGATAGCCAGTCATCCTGTGCAAAAGAAGAAAAGCATCGTAGGTACTGTTCAAGGGTTTGATTGACCCTTTCAGTCTGTCCATTAGTTTGTGGGTGATAAGCTGTGGAGAGGCGGAGTTCAATGTTCAATGTTTCACATAAGGCCCTCCAAAATCTAGAAGTGAACTGCACCCCTCGATCAGAAACTATGCTGTCAGGGATGCCATGCAACCTTACAATCTCCTTGATAAAAGTTGAGGCAGTCTCCGGGGCAGAAGGAGTTCCTTGCAGAGGTACAAAGTGGGCCATTTTGGTCAAACGATCAACCACAACAAAAATGGTAGTAAAGTCTTCAGATGGGGGAAGTTCTACTATAAAATCCATGGAGATCATGCTCCATGGTTTCTCAGGTACAGGAAGGGGCTCAAGTAGACCCCAAGTTCTGGCTCTGTCTGTCTTATTCCGAAGGCATGAAATACAAGATCTTACATATTTCTTGCAGTCGTTCTTCAAGTTTGGCCACCAGAATGTACGGGAGATCAAATTAGCCGTCTTGTGAATCCCAAAGTGACCCGCTCTTGTAACTTCTGCACAATATTTGAGAGCGCAGAAATAGTTTGGTAAATGTCCTTCGGTGGAGAGGCCTCCCTTCCAGACTCCATCTCTGGCTGACTGGTACTGTCACGTACCTGGTAGGAGTCTGGAATGACGAGGTCGGCCTTCCTTGTGTCTCCAACCCAAGCCCCACTGAGAATGGGACAAACCTAGGGTGAGGAGTTACACGAGTGCCTGTAGTTGCGTGCAGAACTTGTCAGCTGAGTTGCAGACGTGGAGATGCAGGCAGAGCATCTAGTAAGGAACTGGACTCAGGAAAGCTGGTAGGATGGACAGCTAGCACAGGCACTGGAGAAAGCGTTAAGCCAAGCAGGAGGCTGGTGCAGGATCACAAGGGTGGCCGGGTTCGGTAGCAGACGGGCAGCGAGGTACTGGAAAAGGCCCCAAAAATCTTGGGCCAAGCTTCCTCGAGGGGCAACTTAGTTTCAAGTTCGCTGTGGAAAGCCAGACCTTATCTCCAGGTTCAAGATTCAAATTGCCTCTTCTCTTCTTGTCGAAGAACTTTTTATTATCTGCCTGGGTCTTGGAGATTGTATCCTGCAGTAATTGGTAGTTGGAGTTAAGGAAGTTCAACCTGTCTTGTACGGCAGGTACAGAAGAATCAATAGGCAGCTCAGGCAAGAAAGAAGGATGGTATCCATAATTGGCAAAAAAAGGTGACTGTTTGGTTACCGAATGGGTAGAATTATTGTATGAAAATTCCGCGAGTGGGAGAAGTGATAGCCAGTCATCCTGTGCAAAAGAAGAAAAGCATCGTAGGTACTGTTCAAGGGTTTGATTGACCCTTTCAGTCTGTCCATTAGTTTGTGGGTGATAAGCTGTGGAGAGGCGGAGTTCAATGTTCAATGTTTCACATAAGGCCCTCCAAAATCTAGAAGTGAACTGCACCCCTCGATCAGAAACTATGCTGTCAGGGATGCCATGCAACCTTACAATCTCCTTGATAAAAGTTGAGGCAGTCTCCGGGGCAGAAGGAGTTCCTTGCAGAGGTACAAAGTGGGCCATTTTGGTCAAACGATCAACCACAACAAAAATGGTAGTAAAGTCTTCAGATGGGGGAAGTTCTACTATAAAATCCATGGAGATCATGCTCCATGGTTTCTCAGGTACAGGAAGGGGCTCAAGTAGACCCCAAGTTCTGGCTCTGTCTGTCTTATTCCGAAGGCATGAAATACAAGATCTTACATATTTCTTGCAGTCGTTCATCAAGTTTGGCCACCAGAATGTACGGGAGATCAAATTAGCCGTCTTGTGAATCCCAAAGTGACCCGCTCTTGTAACTTCTGCACAATATTTGAGAGCGCAGAAATAGTTTTCTAAATGTCCTTCGGTGGAGAGGCCTCGCTTCCAGACTCCATCTCTGGCTGACTGGTACTGTCACGTACCTGGTAGGAGTCTGGAATGACGAGGTCGGCCTCCCTTGTATCTCCAACCCAAGCCCCACTGAGAATGGGACAGACCTAGGGTGAGGAGTTACACGAGTGCCTGTAGTTGCGTGCAGAACTTGTCAGCTGAGTTGCAGACGTGGAGATGCAGGCAGAGCATCTGGTAAGGAACTGGACTCAGGAAAGCTGGTAGGATGGACAGCCAGCACAGGCACTGGAGAAAGCGTTAAGCCAAGCAGGAGGCTGGTGCAGGATCACAAGGGTGGCCGGGTTCGGTAGCAGACGGGCAGCGAGGTACTGGAAAAGGTTCAAGATTCAAATTGCCTTTTCTCTTCTTGTCGAAGAACTTTTTATTATCTGCCTGGGTCTTGGAGATTGTATCCTCCAGTAACTGGTAGTTGGAGTTAAGGAAGTTCAACCTGTCTTGTACGGCAGGTACAGAAGAATCAATAGGCAGCTCAGGCAAGAAAGAAGGATGGTATCCATAATTGGCGAAAAAAGGTGACTGTTTGGTTGCCGAATGGGTGGAATTATTGTATGAAAATTCCGCGAGTGGGAGAAGTGATAGCCAGTCATCCTGTGCAAAAGAAGAAAAGCATCGTAGGTACTGTTCAAGGGTTTGATTGACCCTTTCAGTCTGTCCATTAGTTTGTGGGTGATAAGCTGTGGAGAGGCGGAGTTCAATGTTCAAAGTTTCACATAAGGCCCTCCAAAATCTAGAAGTGAACTGCACCCCTCGATCAGAAACTATGCTGTCAGGGATGCCATGCAACCTTACAATCTCCTTGATAAAAGTTGAGGCAGTCTCCGGGGCAGAAGGAGTTCCTTGCAGAGGTACAAAGTGGGCCATTTTGGTCAAACGATCAACCACAACGAAAATGGTAGTGAAGTCTTCAGATGGGGGAAGTTCTACTATAAAATCCATGGAGATCATGCTCCATGGTTTCTCAGGTACAGGAAGGGGCTCAAGTAGACCCCAAGTTCTGGCTCTGTCTGTCTTATTCCGAAGGCATGAAATACAAGATCTTACATATTTCTTGCAGTCGTTCATCAAGTTTGGCCACTAGAATGTACGGGAGATCAAATTAGCCGTCTTGTGAATCCCAAAGTGACCCGCTCTTGTAACTTCTGCACAATATTTGAGAGCGCAGAAATAGTTTGGTAAATGTCCTTCGGTGGAGAGGCCTCCCTTCCAGACTCCATCTCTGGCTGACTGGTACTGTCACGTACCTGGTAGGAGTCTGGAATGACGAGGTCGGCCTCCCTTGTATCTCCAACCCAAGCCCCACTGAGGATGGGACAGACAAAGGGTGAGGAGTTACACGAGAGCCTGTAGTTGCGTGCAGAACTTGTCAGCTGAGTTGCAGACGTGGAGATGCAGGCAGAGCATCTGGTAAGGAACTGGACTCAGGAAAGCTGGTAGGATGGACAGCTAGCACAGGCACTGGGGACAGCGTTAAGCCAAGCAGGAGGCTGGTGCAGGATCAAAAGGGTGGCCGGGTTCGGTAGCAGACGGGCAGCGAGGTACTGGAAAAGGCCCCAAAAATCTTGGGCCAAGCTTCCTCGAGGGGCAACTTAGTTTCAAGTTCGCTGTGGAAAGCCAGACCTTATCTCCAGGTTCAAGATTCAAATTGCCTCTTCTCTTCTTGTCGAAGAACTTTTTATTATCTGCCTGGGTCTTGGAGATTGTATCCTGCAGTAATTGGTAGTTGGAGTTAAGGAAGTTCAACCTGTCTTGTACGGCAGGTACAGAAGAACCAATAGGCAGCTCAGGCAAGAAAGAAGGATGTTATCCATAATTGGCGAAAAAAGGTGACTGTTTGGTTACCGAATGGGTGGAATTATTGTATGAAAATTCCGCGAGTGGGAGAAGTGATAGCCAGTCATCCTGTGCAAAAGAAGAAAAGCATCGTAGGTACTGTTCAAGGGTTTGATTGACCCTTTCAGTCTGTCCATTAGTTTGTGGGTGATAAGCTGTGGAGAGGCGGAGTTCAATGTTCAAAGTTTCACATAAGGCCCTCCAAAATCTAGAAGTGAACTGCACCCCTCGATCAGAAACTATGCTGTCAGGGATGCCATGCAACCTTACAATCTCCTTGATAAAAGTTGAGGCAGTCTCCGGGGCAGAAGGAGTTCCTTGCAGAGGTACAAAGTGGGCCATTTTGGTCAAACGATCAACCACAACGAAAATGGTAGTGAAGTCTTCAGATGGGGGAAGTTCTACTATAAAATCCATGGAGATCATGCTCCATGGTTTCTCAGGTACAGGAAGGGGCTCAAGTAGACCCCAAGTTCTGGCTCTGTCTGTCTTATTCCGAAGGCATGAAATACAAGATCTTACATATTTCTTGCAGTCGTTCATCAAATTTGGCCACCAGAATGTACGGGAGATCAAATTGGCCGTCTTGTGAATCCCAAAGTGACCCGCTCTTGTAACTTCTGCACAATATTTGAGAGCGCAGAAATAGTTCGGTAAATGTCCTTCGGTGGAGAGGCCTCCCTTCCAGACTCCATCTCTGGCTGACTGGTACTGTCACGTACCTGGTAGGAGTCTGGAATGACGAGGTCGGCCTCCCTTGTATCTCCAACCCAAGCCCCACTGAGAATGGGACAGACCTAGGGTGAGGAGTTACACGAGTGCCTGTAGTTGCGTGCAGAACTTGTCAGCTGAGTTGCAGACGTGGAGATGCAGGCAGAGCATCTGGTAAGGAACTGGACTCAGGAAAGCTGGTAGGATGGACAGCCAGCACAGGCACTGGAGAAAGCGTTAAGCCAAGCAGGAGGCTGGTGCAGGATCACAAGGGTGGCCAGGTTCGGTAGCAGACGGGCAGCGAGGTACTGGAAAAGGTTAAAGATTCAAATTGCCTTTTCTCTTCTTGTCGAAGAACTTTTTATTATCTGCCTGGGTCTTGGAGATTGTATCCTGCAGTAACTGGTAGTTGGAGTTAAGGAAGTTCAACCTGTCTTGTACGGCAGGTACAGAAGAATCAATAGGCAGCTCAGGCAAGAAAGAAGGATGGTATCCATAATTGGCGAAAAAAGGTGACTGTTTGGTTGCCGAATGGGTGGAATTATTGTATGAAAATTCCGCGAGTGGGAGAAGTGATAGCCAGTCATCCTGCGCAAAAGAAGAAAAGCATCGTAGGTACTGTTCAAGGGTTTGATTGACCCTTTCAGTCTGTCCATTAGTTTGTGGGTGATAAGCTGTGGAGAGGCGGAGTTCAATGTTCAAAGTTTCACATAAGGCCCTCCAACATCTAGAAGTGAACTGCACCCCTCGATCAGAAACTATGCTGTCAGGGATGCCATGCAACCTTACAATCTCCTTGATAAAAGTTGAGGCAGTCTCCGGGGCAGAAGGAGTTCCTTGCAGAGGTACAAAGTGGGCCATTTTGGTCAAACGATCAACCACAACAAAAATGGTAGTAAAGTCTTCAGATGGGGGAAGTTCTACTATAAAATCCATGGAGATCATGCTCCATGGTTTCTCAGGTACAGGAAGGGGCTCAAGTAGACCCCAAGTTCTGGCTCTGTCTGTCTTATTCCGAAGGCATGAAATACAAGATCTTACATATTTCTTGCAGTCGTTCATCAAGTTTGGCCACCAGAATGTACGGGAGATCAAATTAGCCGTCTTGTGAATCCCAAAGTGACCCGCTCTTGTAACTTCTGCACAATATTTGAGAGCGCAGAAATAGTTTTCTAAATGTCCTTCGGTGGAGAGGCCTCGCTTCCAGACTCCATCTCTGGCTGACTGGTACTGTCACGTACCTGGTAGGAGTCTGGAATGACGAGGTTGGCCTCCCTTGTATCTCCAACCCAAGCCCCACTGAGAATGGGACAGACCTAGGGTGAGGAGTTACACGAGTGCCTGTAGTTGCGTGCAGAACTTGTCAGCTGAGTTGCAGACGTGGAGATGCAGGCAGAGCATCTGGTAAGGAACTGGACTCAGGAAAGCTGGTAGGATGGACAGCCAGCACAGGCACTGGAGAAAGCGTTAAGCCAAGCAGGAGGCTGGTGCAGGATCACAAGGGTGGCCGGGTTCGGTAGCAGACGGGCAGCGAGGTACTGGAAAAGGTTCAAGATTCAAATTGCCTTTTCTCTTCTTGTCGAAGAACTTTTTATTATCTGCCTGGGTCTTGGAGATTGTATCCTGCAGTAACTGGTAGTTGGAGTTAAGGAAGTTCAACCTGTCTTGTACGGCAGGTACAGAAGAATCAATAGGCAGCTCAGGCAAGAAAGAAGGATGGTATCCATAATTGGCGAAAAAAGGTGACTGTTTGGTGGAATTATTGTATGAAAATTCCGCGAGTGGGAGAAGTGATAGCCAGTCATCCTGTGCAAAAGAAGAAAAGCATCGTAGGTACTGTTCAAGGGTTTGATTGACCCTTTCAGTCTGTCCATTAGTTTGTGGGTGATAAGCTGTGGAGAGGCGGAGTTCAATGTTCAAAGTTTCACATAAGGCCCTCCAAAATCTAGAAGTGAACTGCACCCCTCGATCAGAAACTATTCTGTCAGGGATGCCATGCAACCTTACAATCTCCTTGATAAAAGTTGAGGCAGTCTCGGGGCAGAAGGAGTTCCTTGCAGAGGTACAAAGTGGGCCATTTTGGTCAAACGATCAACCACAACGAAAATGGTAGTGAAGTCTTCAGATGGGGAAGGTCTACTATAAAATCCATGGAGATCATGCTCCATGGTTTCTCAGGTACAGGAAGGGGCTCAAGTAGACCCCAAGTTCTGGCTCTGTCTGTCTTATTCCGAAGGCATGAAATACAAGATCTTACATATTTCTTGCAGTCGTTCATCAAGTTTGGCCACCAGAATGTACGGGAGATCAAATTAGCCGTCTTGTGAATCCCAAAGTGACCCGCTAGGGGATGATCATGACATCGCCCTAGGACGGCAACTCTGAACTGTTCTGGGACCTGCAGTAATTGGTAGTTGGAGTTAAGGAAGTTCAACCTGTCTTGTACGGCAGGTACAGAAGAACCAATAGGCAGCTCAGGCAAGAAAGAAGGATGGTATCCATAATTGGCGAAAAAAGGTGACTGTTTGGTTACCGAATGGGTGGAATTATTGTATGAAAATTCCGCGAGTGGGAGAAGTGATAGCCAGTCATCCTGTGCAAAAGAAGAAAAGCATCGTAGGTACTGTTCAAGGGTTTGATTGACCCTTTCAGTCTGTCCATTAGTTTGTGGGTGATAAGCTGTGGAGAGGCGAAGTTCAATGTTCAAAGTTTCACATAAGGCCCTCCAAAATCTAGAAGTGAACTGCACCCCTCGATCAGAAACTATGCTGTCAGGGATGCCATGCAACCTTACAATCTCCTTGATAAAAGTTGAGGCAGTCTCCGGGGCAGAAGGAGTTCCTTGCAGAGGTACAAAGTGGGCCATTTTGGTCAAACGATCAACCACAACGAAAATGGTAGTGAAGTCTTCAGATGGGGGAAGTTCTACTATAAAATCCATGGAGATCATGCTCCACGGTTTCTCAGGTACAGGAAGGGGCTCAAGTAGACCCCAAGTTCTGGCTCTGTCTGTCTTATTCCGAAGGCATGAAATACAAGATCTTACATATTTCTTGCAGTCGTTCATCAAATTTGGCCACCAGAATGTACGGGAGATCAAATTGGCCGTCTTGTGAATCCCAAAGTGACCCGCTCTTGTAACTTCTGCACAATATTTGAGAGCGCAGAAATAGTTTGGTAAATGTCCTTCGGTGGAGAGGCCTCCCTTCCAGACTCCATCTCTGGCTGACTGGTACTGTCACGTACCTGGTAGGAGTCTGGAATGACGAGGTCGGCCTCCCTTGTATCTCCAACCCAAGCCCCACTGAGAATGGGACAGACCTAGGGTGAGGAGTTACACGAGTGCCTGTAGTTGCGTGCAGAACTTGTCAGCTGAGTTGCAGACGTGGAGATGCAGGCAGAGCATCTGGTAAGGAACTGGACTCAGGAAAGCTGGTAGGATGGACAGCCAGCACAGGCACTGGAGAAAGCGTTAAGCCAAGCAGGAGGCTGGTGCAGGATCACAAGGGTGGCCGGGTTCGGTAGCAGACGGGCAGCGAGGTACTGGAAAAGGTTCAAGATTCAAATTGCCTTTTCTCTTCTTGTCGAAGAACTTTTTATTATCTGCCTGGGTCTTGGAGATTGTATCCTGCAGTAACTGGTAGTTGGAGTTAAGGAAGTTCAACCTGTCTTGTACGGCAGGTACAGAAGAATCAATAGGCAGCTCAGGCAAGAAAGAAGGATGGTATCCATAATTGGCGAAAAAAGGTGACTGGTTGCCGAATGGGTGGAATTATTGTATGAAAATTCCGCGAGTGGGAGAAGTGATAGCCAGTCATCCTGCGCAAAAGAAGAAAAGCATCGTAGGTACTGTTCAAGGGTTTGATTGACCCTTTCAGTCTGTCCATTTGTTTGTGGGTGATAAGCTGTGGAGAGGCGGAGTTCAATGTTCAAAGTTTCACATAAGGCCCTCCAACATCTAGAAGTGAACTGCACCCCTCGATCAGAAACTATTCTGTCAGGGATGCCATGCAACCTTACAATCTCCTTGATAAAAGTTGAGGCAGTCTCCGGGGCAGAAGGAGTTCCTTGCAGAGGTACAACGTGGGCCATTTTGGTCAAACGATCTACCACAACGAAAATGGTAGTGAAGTCTTCAGATGGTGGAAGTTCTACTATAAAATCCATGGAGATCATGCTCCATGGTTTCTCAGGTACAGGAAGGGGCTCAAGTAGACCCCAAGTTCTGGCTCTGTCTGTCTTATTCCGAAGGCATGAAATACAAGATCTTACATATTTCTTGCAGTCGTTCATCAAGTTTGGCCACCAGAATGTACGGGAGATCAAATTAGCCGTCTTGTGAATCCCAAAGTGACCCGCTAGGGGATGATCATGACATCGCCCTAGGACGGCAACTCTGAACTGTTCTGGGACCTGCAGTAATTGGTAGTTGGAGTTAAGGAAGTTCAACCTGTCTTGTACGGCAGGTACAGAAGAACCAATAGGCAGCTCAGGCAAGAAAGAAGGATGGTATCCATAATTGGCGAAAAAAGGTGACTGTTTGGTTACCGAATGGGTGGAATTATTGTATGAAAATTCCGCGAGTGGGAGAAGTGATAGCCAGTCATCCTGTGCAAAAGAAGAAAAGCATTGTAGGTACTGTTCAAGGGTTTGATTGACCCTTTCAGTCTGTCCATTAGTTTGTGGGTGATAAGCTGTGGAGAGGTGAAGTTCAATGTTCAAAGTTTCACATAAGGCCCTCCAACATCTAGAAGTGAACTGCACCCCTCGATCAGAAACTATGCTGTCAGGGATGCCATGCAACCTTACAATCTCCTTGATAAAAGTTGAGGCAGTCTCCGGGGCAGAAGGAGTTCCTTGCAGAGGTACAAAGTGGGCCATTTTGGTCAAACGATCAACCACAACGAAAATGGTAGTGAAGTCTTCAGATGGGGGAAGTTCTACTATAAAATCCATGGAGATCATGCTCCATGGTTTCTCAGGTACAGGAAGGGGCTCAAGTAGACCCCAAGTTCTGGCTCTGTCTGTCTTATTCCGAAGGCATGAAATACAAGATCTTACATATTTCTTGCAGTCGTTCATCAAGTTTGGCCACCAGAATGTACGGGAGATCAAATTAGCCGTCTTGTGAATCCCAAAGTGACCCGCTAGGGGATGATCATGACATCGCCCTAGGACGGCAACTCTGAACTGTTCTGGGACCTGCAGTAATTGGTAGTTGGAGTTAAGGAAGTTCAACCTGTCTTGTACGGCAGGTACAGAAGAATCAATAGGCAGCTCAGGCAAGAAAGAAGGATGGTATCCATAATTGGCGAAAAAAGGTGACTGTTTGGTTACCGAATGGGTGGAATTATTGTATGAAAATTCCGCGAGTGGGAGAAGTGATAGCCAGTCATCCTGTGCAATAGAAGAAAAGCATCGTAGGTACTGTTCAAGGGTTTGATTGACCCTTTCAGTCTGTCCATTAGTTTGTGGGTGATAAGCTGTGGAGAGGCGGAGTTCAATGTTCAAAGTTTCACATAAGGCCCTCCAAAATCTAGAAGTGAACTGCACCCCTCGATCAGAAACTATGCTGTCAGGGATGCCATGCAACCTTACAATCTCCTTGATAAAAGTTGAGGCAGTCTCCGGGGCAGAAGGAGTTCCTTGCAGAGGTACAAAGTGGGCCATTTTGGTCAAACGATCAACCACAACAAAAATGGTAGTAAAGTCTTCAGATGGGGGAAGTTCTACTATAAAATCCATGGAGATCATGCTCCATGGTTTCTCAGGTACAGGAAGGGGCTCAAGTAGACCCCAAGTTCTGGCTCTGTCTGTCTTATTCCGAAGGCATGAAATACAAGATCTTACATATTTCTTGCAGTCGTTCATCAAGTTTGGCCACCAGAATGTACGGGAGATCAAATTAGCCGTCTTGTGAATCCCAAAGTGACCCGCTCTTGTAACTTCTGCACAATATTTGAGAGCGCAGAAATAGTTTTCTAAATGTCCTTCGGTGGAGAGGACTCGCTTCCAGACTCCATCTCTGGCTGACTGGTACTGTCACATACCTGGTAGGAGTCTGGAATGACGAGGTCGGCCTCCCTTGTATCTCCAACCCAAGCCCCACTGAGAATGGGACAGACCTAGGGTGAGGAGTTACACGAGTGCCTGTAGTTGCGTGCAGAACTTGTCAGCTGAGTTGCAGACGTGGAGATGCAGGCAGAGCATCTGGTAAGGAACTGGACTCAGGAAAGCTGGTAGGATGGACAGCTAGCACAGGCACTGGAGACAGTGTTAAGCCAAGCAGGAAACTGGTGCAGGATCACAAGGGTGGCCGGGTTCGGTAGCAGACGGGCAGCGAGGTACTGGAAAAGGTTCAAGATTCAAATTGCCTCTTCTCTTCTTGTCGAAGAACTTTTTATTATCTGCCTGGGTCTTGGAGATTGTATCCTGCAGTAATTGGTAGTTTGAGTTAAGGAAGTTCAACCTGTCTTGTACGGCAGGTACAGAAGAATCAATAGGCAGCTCAGGCAAGAAAGAAGGATTGTATCCATAATTGGCGAAAAAAGGTGACTGTTTGGTTGCCGAATGGGTGGAATTATTGTATGAAAATTCCGCGAGTGGGAGAAGTGATAGCCAGTCATCCTGCGCAAAAGAAGAAAAGCATCGTAGGTACTGTTCAAGGGTTTGATTGACCCTTTCAGTCTGTCCATTAGTTTGTGGGTGATAAGCTGTGGAGAGGCGGAGTTCAATGTTCAAAGTTTCACATAAGGCCCTCCAACATCTAGAAGTGAACTGCACCCCTCGATCAGAAACTATGCTGTCAGGGATGCCATGCAACCTTACAATCTCCTTGATAAAAGTTGAGGCAGTCTCCGGGGCAGAAGGAGTTCCTTGCAGAGGTACAAAGTGGGCCATTTTGGTCAAACGATCAACCACAACGAAAATGGTAGTGAAGTCTTCAGATGGGGGAAGTTCTACTATAAAATCCATGGAGTTCATGCTCCATGGTTTCTCAGGTACAGGAAGGGGCTCAAGTAGACCCCAAGTTCTGGCTCTGTCTGTCTTATTCCGAAGGCATGAAATACAAGATCTTACATATTTCTTGCAGTCGTTCATCAAGTTTGGCCACCAGAATGTACGGGAGATCAAATTAGCCGTCTTGTGAATCCCAAAGTGACCCGCTAGGGGATGATCATGACATCGCCCTAGGACGGCAACTCTGAACTGTTCTGGGACCTGCAGTAATTGGTAGTTGGAGTTAAGGAAGTTCAACCTGTCTTGTACGGCAGGTACAGAAGAATCAATAGGCAGCTCAGGCAAGAAAGAAGGATGGTATCCATAATTGGCGAAAAAAGGTGACTGTTTGGTTACCGAATGGGTGGAATTATTGTATGAAAATTCCGCGAGTGGGAGAAGTGATAGCCAGTCATCCTGTGCAAAAGAAGAAAAGCATCGTAGGTACTGTTCAAGGGTTTGATTGACCCTTTCAGTCTGTCCATTAGTTTGTGGGTGATAAGCTGTGGAGAGGCGGAGTTCAATGTTCAATGTTTCACATAAGGCCCTCCAAAATCTAGAAGTGAACTGCACCCCTCGATCAGAAACTATGCTGTCAGGGATGCCATGCAACCTTACAATCTCCTTGATAAAAGTTGAGGCAGTCTCCGGGGCAGAAGGAGTTCCTTGCAGAGGTACAAAGTGGGCCATTTTGGTCAAACGATCAACCAAAACAAAAATGGTAGTAAAGTCTTCAGATGGGGGAAGTTCTACTATAAAATCCATGGAGATCATGCTCCATGGTTTCTCAGGTACAGGAAGGGGCTCAAGTAGACCCCAAGTTCTGGCTCTGTCTGTCTTATTCCGAAGGCATGAAATACAAGATCTTACATATTTCTTGCAGTCGTTCTTCAAGTTTGGCCACCAGAATGTACGGGAGATCAAATTAGCCGTCTTGTGAATCCCAAAGTGACCCGCTCTTGTAACTTCTGCACAATATTTGAGAGCGCAGAAATAGTTTGGTAAATGTCCTTCGGTGGAGAGGCCTCCCTTCCAGACTCCATCTCTGGCTGACTGGTACTGTCACGTACCTGGTAGGAGTCTGGAATGACGAGGTCGGCCTTCCTTGTGTCTCCAACCCAAGCCCCACTGAGAATGGGACAAACCTAGGGTGAGGAGTTACACGAGTGCCTGTAGTTGCGTGCAGAACTTGTCAGCTGAGTTGCAGACGTGGAGATGCAGGCAGAGCATCTAGTAAGGAACTGGACTCAGGAAAGCTGGTAGGATGGACAGCTAGCACAGGCACTGGAGAAAGCGTTAAGCCAAGCAGGAGGCTGGTGCAGCATCACAAGGGTGGCCGGGTTCGGTAGCAGACGGGCAGCGAGGTACTGGAAAAGGCCCCAAAAATCTTGGGCCAAGCTTCCTCGAGGGGCAACTTAGTTTCAAGTTCGCTGTGGAAAGCCAGACCTTATCTCCAGGTTCAAGATTCAAATTGCCTCTTCTCTTCTTGTCGAAGAACTTTTTATTATCTGCCTGGGTCTTGGAGATTGTATCCTGCAGTAATTGGTAGTTGGAGTTAAGGAAGTTCAACCTGTCTTGTACGGCAGGTACAGAAGAATCAATAGGCAGCTCAGGCAAGAAAGAAGGATGGTATCCATAATTGGCAAAAAAAGGTGACTGTTTGGTTACCGAATGGGTAGAATTATTGTATGAAAATTCCGCGAGTGGGAGAAGTGATAGCCAGTCATCCTGTGCAAAAGAAGAAAAGCATCGTAGGTACTGTTCAAGGGTTTGATTGACCCTTTCAGTCTGTCCATTAGTTTGTGGGTGATAAGCTGTGGAGAGGCGGAGTTCAATGTTCAATGTTTCACATAAGGCCCTCCAAAATCTAGAAGTGAACTGCACCCCTCGATCAGAAACTATGCTGTCAGGGATGCCATGCAACCTTACAATCTCCTTGATAAAAGTTGAGGCAGTCTCCGGGGCAGAAGGAGTTCCTTGCAGAGGTACAAAGTGGGCCATTTTGGTCAAACGATCAACCACAACAAAAATGGTAGTAAAGTCTTCAGATGGGGGAAGTTCTACTATAAAATCCATGGAGATCATGCTCCATGGTTTCTCAGGTACAGGAAGGGGCTCAAGTAGACCCCAAGTTCTGGCTCTGTCTGTCTTATTCCGAAGGCATGAAATACAAGATCTTACATATTTCTTGCAGTCGTTCATCAAGTTTGGCCACCAGAATGTACGGGAGATCAAATTAGCCGTCTTGTGAATCCCAAAGTGACCCGCTCTTGTAACTTCTGCACAATATTTGAGAGCGCAGAAATAGTTTTCTAAATGTCCTTCGGTGGAGAGGCCTCGCTTCCAGACTCCATCTCTGGCTGACTGGTACTGTCACGTACCTGGTAGGAGTCTGGAATGACGAGGTCGGCCTCCCTTGTATCTCCAACCCAAGCCCCACTGAGAATGGGACAGACCTAGGGTGAGGAGTTACACGAGTGCCTGTAGTTGCGTGCAGAACTTGTCAGCTGAGTTGCAGACGTGGAGATGCAGGCAGAGCATCTGGTAAGGAACTGGACTCAGGAAAGCTGGTAGGATGGACAGCCAGCACAGGCACTGGAGAAAGCGTTAAGCCAAGCAGGAGGCTGGTGCAGGATCACAAGGGTGGCCGGGTTCGGTAGCAGACGGGCAGCGAGGTACTGGAAAAGGTTCAAGATTCAAATTGCCTTTTCTCTTCTTGTCGAAGAACTTTTTATTATCTGCCTGGGTCTTGGAGATTGTATCCTGCAGTAACTGGTAGTTGGAGTTAAGGAAGTTCAACCTGTCTTGTACGGCAGGTACAGAAGAATCAATAGGCAGCTCAGGCAAGAAAGAAGGATGGTATCCATAATTGGCGAAAAAAGGTGACTGTTTGGTTGCCGAATGGGTGGAATTATTGTATGAAAATTCCGCGAGTGGGAGAAGTGATAGCCAGTCATCCTGTGCAAAAGAAGAAAAGCATCGTAGGTACTGTTCAAGGGTTTGATTGACCCTTTCAGTCTGTCCATTAGTTTGTGGGTGATAAGCTGTGGAGAGGCGGAGTTCAATGTTCAAAGTTTCACATAAGGCCCTCCAAAATCTAGAAGTGAACTGCACCCCTCGATCAGAAACTATGCTGTCAGGGATGCCATGCAACCTTACAATCTCCTTGATAAAAGTTGAGGCAGTCTCCGGGGCAGAAGGAGTTCCTTGCAGAGGTACAAAGTGGGCCATTTTGGTCAAACGATCAACCACAACGAAAATGGTAGTGAAGTCTTCAGATGGGGGAAGTTCTACTATAAAATCCATGGAGATCATGCTCCATGGTTTCTCAGGTACAGGAAGGGGCTCAAGTAGACCCCAAGTTCTGGCTCTGTCTGTCTTATTCCGAAGGCATGAAATACAAGATCTTACATATTTCTTGCAGTCGTTCATCAAGTTTGGCCACTAGAATGTACGGGAGATCAAATTAGCCGTCTTGTGAATCCCAAAGTGACCCGCTCTTGTAACTTCTGCACAATATTTGAGAGCGCAGAAATAGTTTGGTAAATGTCCTTCGGTGGAGAGGCCTCCCTTCCAGACTCCATCTCTGGCTGACTGGTACTGTCACGTACCTGGTAGGAGTCTGGAATGACGAGGTCGGCCTCCCTTGTATCTCCAACCCAAGCCCCACTGAGGATGGGACAGACAAAGGGTGAGGAGTTACACGAGAGCCTGTAGTTGCGTGCAGAACTTGTCAGCTGAGTTGCAGACGTGGAGATGCAGGCAGAGCATCTGGTAAGGAACTGGACTCAGGAAAGCTGGTAGGATGGACAGCTAGCACAGGCACTGGGGACAGCGTTAAGCCAAGCAGGAGGCTGGTGCAGGATCAAAAGGGTGGCCGGGTTCGGTAGCAGACGGGCAGCGAGGTACTGGAAAAGGCCCCAAAAATCTTGGGCCAAGCTTCCTCGAGGGGCAACTTAGTTTCAAGTTCGCTGTGGAAAGCCAGACCTTATCTCCAGGTTCAAGATTCAAATTGCCTCTTCTCTTCTTGTCGAAGAACTTTTTATTATCTGCCTGGGTCTTGGAGATTGTATCCTGCAGTAATTGGTAGTTGGAGTTAAGGAAGTTCAACCTGTCTTGTACGGCAGGTACAGAAGAACCAATAGGCAGCTCAGGCAAGAAAGAAGGATGTTATCCATAATTGGCGAAAAAAGGTGACTGTTTGGTTACCGAATGGGTGGAATTATTGTATGAAAATTCCGCGAGTGGGAGAAGTGATAGCCAGTCATCCTGTGCAAAAGAAGAAAAGCATCGTAGGTACTGTTCAAGGGTTTGATTGACCCTTTCAGTCTGTCCATTAGTTTGTGGGTGATAAGCTGTGGAGAGGCGGAGTTCAATGTTCAAAGTTTCACATAAGGCCCTCCAAAATCTAGAAGTGAACTGCACCCCTCGATCAGAAACTATGCTGTCAGGGATGCCATGCAACCTTACAATCTCCTTGATAAAAGTTGAGGCAGTCTCCGGGGCAGAAGGAGTTCCTTGCAGAGGTACAAAGTGGGCCATTTTGGTCAAACGATCAACCACAACGAAAATGGTAGTGAAGTCTTCAGATGGGGGAAGTTCTACTATAAAATCCATGGAGATCATGCTCCATGGTTTCTCAGGTACAGGAAGGGGCTCAAGTAGACCCCAAGTTCTGGCTCTGTCTGTCTTATTCCGAAGGCATGAAATACAAGATCTTACATATTTCTTGCAGTCGTTCATCAAATTTGGCCACCAGAATGTACGGGAGATCAAATTGGCCGTCTTGTGAATCCCAAAGTGACCCGCTCTTGTAACTTCTGCACAATATTTGAGAGCGCAGAAATAGTTCGGTAAATGTCCTTCGGTGGAGAGGCCTCCCTTCCAGACTCCATCTCTGGCTGACTGGTACTGTCACGTACCTGGTAGGAGTCTGGAATGACGAGGTCGGCCTCCCTTGTATCTCCAACCCAAGCCCCACTGAGAATGGGACAGACCTAGGGTGAGGAGTTACACGAGTGCCTGTAGTTGCGTGCAGAACTTGTCAGCTGAGTTGCAGACGTGGAGATGCAGGCAGAGCATCTGGTAAGGAACTGGACTCAGGAAAGCTGGTAGGATGGACAGCCAGCACAGGCACTGGAGAAAGCGTTAAGCCAAGCAGGAGGCTGGTGCAGGATCACAAGGGTGGCCAGGTTCGGTAGCAGACGGGCAGCGAGGTACTGGAAAAGGTTAAAGATTCAAATTGCCTTTTCTCTTCTTGTCGAAGAACTTTTTATTATCTGCCTGGGTCTTGGAGATTGTATCCTGCAGTAACTGGTAGTTGGAGTTAAGGAAGTTCAACCTGTCTTGTACGGCAGGTACAGAAGAATCAATAGGCAGCTCAGGCAAGAAAGAAGGATGGTATCCATAATTGGCGAAAAAAGGTGACTGTTTGGTTGCCGAATGGGTGGAATTATTGTATGAAAATTCCGCGAGTGGGAGAAGTGATAGCCAGTCATCCTGCGCAAAAGAAGAAAAGCATCGTAGGTACTGTTCAAGGGTTTGATTGACCCTTTCAGTCTGTCCATTAGTTTGTGGGTGATAAGCTGTGGAGAGGCGGAGTTCAATGTTCAAAGTTTCACATAAGGCCCTCCAACATCTAGAAGTGAACTGCACCCCTCGATCAGAAACTATGCTGTCAGGGATGCCATGCAACCTTACAATCTCCTTGATAAAAGTTGAGGCAGTCTCCGGGGCAGAAGGAGTTCCTTGCAGAGGTACAAAGTGGGCCATTTTGGTCAAACGATCAACCACAACAAAAATGGTAGTAAAGTCTTCAGATGGGGGAAGTTCTACTATAAAATCCATGGAGATCATGCTCCATGGTTTCTCAGGTACAGGAAGGGGCTCAAGTAGACCCCAAGTTCTGGCTCTGTCTGTCTTATTCCGAAGGCATGAAATACAAGATCTTACATATTTCTTGCAGTCGTTCATCAAGTTTGGCCACCAGAATGTACGGGAGATCAAATTAGCCGTCTTGTGAATCCCAAAGTGACCCGCTCTTGTAACTTCTGCACAATATTTGAGAGCGCAGAAATAGTTTTCTAAATGTCCTTCGGTGGAGAGGCCTCGCTTCCAGACTCCATCTCTGGCTGACTGGTACTGTCACGTACCTGGTAGGAGTCTGGAATGACGAGGTTGGCCTCCCTTGTATCTCCAACCCAAGCCCCACTGAGAATGGGACAGACCTAGGGTGAGGAGTTACACGAGTGCCTGTAGTTGCGTGCAGAACTTGTCAGCTGAGTTGCAGACGTGGAGATGCAGGCAGAGCATCTGGTAAGGAACTGGACTCAGGAAAGCTGGTAGGATGGACAGCCAGCACAGGCACTGGAGAAAGCGTTAAGCCAAGCAGGAGGCTGGTGCAGGATCACAAGGGTGGCCGGGTTCGGTAGCAGACGGGCAGCGAGGTACTGGAAAAGGTTCAAGATTCAAATTGCCTTTTCTCTTCTTGTCGAAGAACTTTTTATTATCTGCCTGGGTCTTGGAGATTGTATCCTGCAGTAACTGGTAGTTGGAGTTAAGGAAGTTCAACCTGTCTTGTACGGCAGGTACAGAAGAATCAATAGGCAGCTCAGGCAAGAAAGAAGGATGGTATCCATAATTGGCGAAAAAAGGTGACTGTTTGGTGGAATTATTGTATGAAAATTCCGCGAGTGGGAGAAGTGATAGCCAGTCATCCTGTGCAAAAGAAGAAAAGCATCGTAGGTACTGTTCAAGGGTTTGATTGACCCTTTCAGTCTGTCCATTAGTTTGTGGGTGATAAGCTGTGGAGAGGCGGAGTTCAATGTTCAAAGTTTCACATAAGGCCCTCCAAAATCTAGAAGTGAACTGCACCCCTCGATCAGAAACTATTCTGTCAGGGATGCCATGCAACCTTACAATCTCCTTGATAAAAGTTGAGGCAGTCTCGGGGCAGAAGGAGTTCCTTGCAGAGGTACAAAGTGGGCCATTTTGGTCAAACGATCAACCACAACGAAAATGGTAGTGAAGTCTTCAGATGGGGAAGGTCTACTATAAAATCCATGGAGATCATGCTCCATGGTTTCTCAGGTACAGGAAGGGGCTCAAGTAGACCCCAAGTTCTGGCTCTGTCTGTCTTATTCCGAAGGCATGAAATACAAGATCTTACATATTTCTTGCAGTCGTTCATCAAGTTTGGCCACCAGAATGTACGGGAGATCAAATTAGCCGTCTTGTGAATCCCAAAGTGACCCGCTAGGGGATGATCATGACATCGCCCTAGGACGGCAACTCTGAACTGTTCTGGGACCTGCAGTAATTGGTAGTTGGAGTTAAGGAAGTTCAACCTGTCTTGTACGGCAGGTACAGAAGAACCAATAGGCAGCTCAGGCAAGAAAGAAGGATGGTATCCATAATTGGCGAAAAAAGGTGACTGTTTGGTTACCGAATGGGTGGAATTATTGTATGAAAATTCCGCGAGTGGGAGAAGTGATAGCCAGTCATCCTGTGCAAAAGAAGAAAAGCATCGTAGGTACTGTTCAAGGGTTTGATTGACCCTTTCAGTCTGTCCATTAGTTTGTGGGTGATAAGCTGTGGAGAGGCGAAGTTCAATGTTCAAAGTTTCACATAAGGCCCTCCAAAATCTAGAAGTGAACTGCACCCCTCGATCAGAAACTATGCTGTCAGGGATGCCATGCAACCTTACAATCTCCTTGATAAAAGTTGAGGCAGTCTCCGGGGCAGAAGGAGTTCCTTGCAGAGGTACAAAGTGGGCCATTTTGGTCAAACGATCAACCACAACGAAAATGGTAGTGAAGTCTTCAGATGGGGGAAGTTCTACTATAAAATCCATGGAGATCATGCTCCACGGTTTCTCAGGTACAGGAAGGGGCTCAAGTAGACCCCAAGTTCTGGCTCTGTCTGTCTTATTCCGAAGGCATGAAATACAAGATCTTACATATTTCTTGCAGTCGTTCATCAAATTTGGCCACCAGAATGTACGGGAGATCAAATTGGCCGTCTTGTGAATCCCAAAGTGACCCGCTCTTGTAACTTCTGCACAATATTTGAGAGCGCAGAAATAGTTTGGTAAATGTCCTTCGGTGGAGAGGCCTCCCTTCCAGACTCCATCTCTGGCTGACTGGTACTGTCACGTACCTGGTAGGAGTCTGGAATGACGAGGTCGGCCTCCCTTGTATCTCCAACCCAAGCCCCACTGAGAATGGGACAGACCTAGGGTGAGGAGTTACACGAGTGCCTGTAGTTGCGTGCAGAACTTGTCAGCTGAGTTGCAGACGTGGAGATGCAGGCAGAGCATCTGGTAAGGAACTGGACTCAGGAAAGCTGGTAGGATGGACAGCCAGCACAGGCACTGGAGAAAGCGTTAAGCCAAGCAGGAGGCTGGTGCAGGATCACAAGGGTGGCCGGGTTCGGTAGCAGACGGGCAGCGAGGTACTGGAAAAGGTTCAAGATTCAAATTGCCTTTTCTCTTCTTGTCGAAGAACTTTTTATTATCTGCCTGGGTCTTGGAGATTGTATCCTGCAGTAACTGGTAGTTGGAGTTAAGGAAGTTCAACCTGTCTTGTACGGCAGGTACAGAAGAATCAATAGGCAGCTCAGGCAAGAAAGAAGGATGGTATCCATAATTGGCGAAAAAAGGTGACTGGTTGCCGAATGGGTGGAATTATTGTATGAAAATTCCGCGAGTGGGAGAAGTGATAGCCAGTCATCCTGCGCAAAAGAAGAAAAGCATCGTAGGTACTGTTCAAGGGTTTGATTGACCCTTTCAGTCTGTCCATTTGTTTGTGGGTGATAAGCTGTGGAGAGGCGGAGTTCAATGTTCAAAGTTTCACATAAGGCCCTCCAACATCTAGAAGTGAACTGCACCCCTCGATCAGAAACTATTCTGTCAGGGATGCCATGCAACCTTACAATCTCCTTGATAAAAGTTGAGGCAGTCTCCGGGGCAGAAGGAGTTCCTTGCAGAGGTACAACGTGGGCCATTTTGGTCAAACGATCTACCACAACGAAAATGGTAGTGAAGTCTTCAGATGGTGGAAGTTCTACTATAAAATCCATGGAGATCATGCTCCATGGTTTCTCAGGTACAGGAAGGGGCTCAAGTAGACCCCAAGTTCTGGCTCTGTCTGTCTTATTCCGAAGGCATGAAATACAAGATCTTACATATTTCTTGCAGTCGTTCATCAAGTTTGGCCACCAGAATGTACGGGAGATCAAATTAGCCGTCTTGTGAATCCCAAAGTGACCCGCTAGGGGATGATCATGACATCGCCCTAGGACGGCAACTCTGAACTGTTCTGGGACCTGCAGTAATTGGTAGTTGGAGTTAAGGAAGTTCAACCTGTCTTGTACGGCAGGTACAGAAGAACCAATAGGCAGCTCAGGCAAGAAAGAAGGATGGTATCCATAATTGGCGAAAAAAGGTGACTGTTTGGTTACCGAATGGGTGGAATTATTGTATGAAAATTCCGCGAGTGGGAGAAGTGATAGCCAGTCATCCTGTGCAAAAGAAGAAAAGCATTGTAGGTACTGTTCAAGGGTTTGATTGACCCTTTCAGTCTGTCCATTAGTTTGTGGGTGATAAGCTGTGGAGAGGCGGAGTTCAATGTTCAAAGTTTCACATAAGGCCCTCCAACATCTAGAAGTGAACTGCACCCCTCGATCAGAAACTATGCTGTCAGGGATGCCATGCAACCTTACAATCTCCTTGATAAAAGTTGAGGCAGTCTCCGGGGCAGAAGGAGTTCCTTGCAGAGGTACAAAGTGGGCCATTTTGGTCAAACGATCAACCACAACGAAAATGGTAGTGAAGTCTTCAGATGGGGGAAGTTCTACTATAAAATCCATGGAGTTCATGCTCCATGGTTTCTCAGGTACAGGAAGGGGCTCAAGTAGACCCCAAGTTCTGGCTCTGTCTGTCTTATTCCGAAGGCATGAAATACAAGATCTTACATATTTCTTGCAGTCGTTCATCAAGTTTGGCCACCAGAATGTACGGGAGATCAAATTAGCCGTCTTGTGAATCCCAAAGTGACCCGCTAGGGGATGATCATGACATCGCCCTAGGATGGCAACTCTGAACTGTTCTGGGACCTGCAGTAATTGGTAGTTGGAGTTAAGGAAGTTCAACCTGTCTTGTACGGCAGGTACAGAAGAATCAATAGGCAGCTCAGGCAAGAAAGAAGGATGGTATCCATAATTGGCGAAAAAAGGTGACTGTTTGGTTACCGAATGGGTAGAATTATTGTATGAAAATTCCGCGAGTGGGAGAAGTGATAGCCAGTCATCCTGTGCAAAAGAAGAAAAGCATCGTAGGTACTGTTCAAGGGTTTGATTGACCCTTTCAGTCTGTCCATTAGTTTGTGGGTGATAAGCTGTGGAGAGGCGGAGTTCAATGTTCAATGTTTCACATAAGGCCCTCCAAAATCTAGAAGTGAACTGCACCCCTCGATCAGAAACTATGCTGTCAGGGATGCCATGCAACCTTACAATCTCCTTGATAAAAGTTGAGGCAGTCTCCGGGGCAGAAGGAGTTCCTTGCAGAGGTACAAAGTGGGCCATTTTGGTCAAACGATCAACCACAACAAAAATGGTAGTAAAGTCTTCAGATGGGGGAAGTTCTACTATAAAATCCATGGAGATCATGCTCCATGGTTTCTCAGGTACAGGAAGGGGCTCAAGTAGACCCCAAGTTCTGGCTCTGTCTGTCTTATTCCGAAGGCATGAAATACAAGATCTTACATATTTCTTGCAGTCGTTCATCAAGTTTGGCCACCAGAATGTACGGGAGATCAAATTAGCCGTCTTGTGAATCCCAAAGTGACCCGCTCTTGTAACTTCTGCACAATATTTGAGAGCGCAGAAATAGTTTTCTAAATGTCCTTCGGTGGAGAGGCCTCGCTTCCAGACTCCATCTCTGGCTGACTGGTACTATCACGTACCTGGTAGGAGTCTGGAATGACGAGGTCGGCCTCCCTTGTATCTCCAACCCAAGCCCCACTGAGAATGGGACAGACCTAGGGTGAGGAGTTACACGAGTGCCTGTAGTTGCGTGCAGAACTTGTCAGCTGAGTTGCAGACTTGGAGATGCAGGCAGAGCATCTGGTAAGGAACTGGACTCAGGAAAGCTGGTAGGATGGACAGCCAGCACAGGCACTGGAGAAAGCGTTAAGCCAAACAGGAGGCTGGTGCAGGATCACAAGGGTGGCGGGTTCGGTAGCAGATGGGCAGCGAGGTACTGGAAAAGGTTCAAGATTCAAATTGCCTTTTCTCTTCTTGTCGAAGAACTTTTTATTATCTGCCTGGGTCTTGGAGATTGTATCCTGCAGTAACTGGTAGTTGGAGTTAAGGAAGTTCAACCTGTCTTGTACGGCAGGTACAGAAGAATCAATAGGCAGCTCAGGCAAGAAAGAAGGATGGTATCCATAATTGGCGAAAAAAGGTGACTGTTTGGTTGCCGAATGGGTGGAATTATTGTATGAAAATTCCGCGAGTGGGAGAAGTGATAGCCAGTCATCCTGTGCAAAAGAAGAAAAGCATCGTAGGTACTGTTCAAGGGTTTGATTGACCCTTTCAGTCTGTCCATTAGTTTGTGGGTGATAAGCTGTGGAGAGGCGGAGTTCAATGTTCAAAGTTTCACATAAGGCCCTCCAAAATCTAGAAGTGAACTGCACCCCTCGATCAGAAACTATGCTGTCAGGGATGCCATGCAACCTTACAATCTCCTTGATAAAAGTTGAGGCAGTCTCGGGGCAGAAGGAGTTCCTTGCAGAGGTACAAAGTGGACCATTTTGGTCAAACGATCAACCACAACGAAAATGGTAGTGAAGTCTTCAGATGGGGGAAGGTCTACTATAAAATCCATGGAGATCATGCTCCATGGTTTCTCAGGTACAGGAAGGGGCTCAAGTAGACCCCAAGTTCTGGCTCTGTCTGTCTTATTCCGAAGGCATGAAATACAAGATCTTACATATTTCTTGCAGTCGTTCATCAAGTTTGGCCACCAGAATGTACGGGAGATCAAATTAGCCGTCTTGTGAATCCCAAAGTGACCCGCTAGGGGATGATCATGACATCGCCCTAGGACGGCAACTCTGAACTGTTCTGGGACCTGCAGTAATTGGTAGTTGGAGTTAAGGAAGTTCAACCTGTCTTGTACGGCAGGTACAGAAGAACCAATAGGCAGCTCAGGCAAGAAAGAAGGATGTTATCCATAATTGGCGAAAAAAGGTGACTGTTTGGTTACCGAATGGGTGGAATTATTGTATGAAAATTCCGCGAGTGGGAGAAGTGATAGCCAGTCATCCTGTGCAAAAGAAGAAAAGCATCGTAGGTACTGTTCAAGGGTTTGATTGACCCTTTCAGTCTGTCCATTAGTTTGTGGGTGATAAGCTGTGGAGAGGCGGAGTTCAATGTTCAAAGTTTCACATAAGGCCCTCCAAAATCTAGAAGTGAACTGCACCCCTCGATCAGAAACTATGCTGTCAGGGATGCCATGCAACCTTACAATCTCCTTGATAAAAGTTGAGGCAGTCTCCGGGGCAGAAGGAGTTCCTTGCAGAGGTACAAAGTGGGCCATTTTGGTCAAACGATCAACCACAACGAAAATGGTAGTGAAGTCTTCAGATGGGGGAAGTTCTACTATAAAATCCATGGAGATCATGCTCCATGGTTTCTCAGGTACAGGAAGGGGCTCAAGTAGACCCCAAGTTCTGGCTCTGTCTGTCTTATTCCGAAGGCATGAAATACAAGATCTTACATATTTCTTGCAGTCGTTCATCAAATTTGGCCACCAGAATGTACGGGAGATCAAATTGGCCGTCTTGTGAATCCCAAAGTGACCCGCTCTTGTAACTTCTGCACAATATTTGAGAGCGCAGAAATAGTTTGGTAAATGTCCTTCGGTGGAGAGGCCTCCCTTCCAGACTCCATCTCTGGCTGACTGGTACTGTCATGTACCTGGTAGGAGTCTGGAATGACGAGGTCGGCCTCCCTTGTATCTCCAACCCAAGCCCCACTGAGAATGGGACAGACCTAGGGTGAGGAGTTACACGAGTGCCTGTAGTTGCGTGCAGAACTTGTCAGCTGAGTTGCAGACGTGGAGATGCAGGCAGAGCATCTGGTAAGGAACTGGACTCAGGAAAGCTGGTAGGATGGACAGCCAGCACAGGCACTGGAGAAAGCGTTAAGCCAAGCAGGAGGCTGGTGCAGGATCACAAGGGTGGCCGGGTTCGGTAGCAGACGGGCAGCGAGGTACTGGAAAAGGTTCAAGATTCAAATTGCCTTTTCTCTTCTTGTCGAAGAACTTTTTATTATCTGCCTGGGTCTTGGAGATTGTATCCTGCAGTAACTGGTAGTTGGAGTTAAGGAAGTTCAACCTGTCTTGTACGGCAGGTACAGAAGAATCAATAGGCAGCTCAGGCAAGAAAGAAGGATGGTATCCATAATTGGCGAAAAAAGGTGACTGTTTGGTTGCCGAATGGGTGGAATTATTGTATGAAAATTCCACGAGTGGGAGAAGTGATAGCCAGTCATCCTGCGCAAAAGAAGAAAAGCATCGTAGGTACTGTTCAAGGGTTTGATTGACCCTTTCAGTCTGTCCATTAGTTTGTGGGTGATAAGCTGTGGAGAGGCGGAGTTCAATGTTCAAAGTTTCACATAAGGCCCTCCAACATCTAGAAGTGAACTGCACCCCTCGATCAGAAACTATGCTGTCAGGGATGCCATGCAACCTTACAATCTCCTTGATAAAAGTTGAGGCAGTCTCCGGGGAAGAAGGAGTTCCTTGCAGAGGTACAAAGTGGGCCATTTTGGTCAAACGATCAACCACAACAAAAATGGTAGTAAAGTCTTCAGATGGGGGAAGTTCTACTATAAAATCCATGGAGATCATGCTCCATGGTTTCTCAGGTACAGGAAGGGGCTCAAGTAGACCCCAAGTTCTGGCTCTGTCTGTCTTATTCCGAAGGCATGAAATACAAGATCTTACATATTTCTTGCAGTCGTTCATCAAGTTTGGCCACCAGAATGTACGGGAGATCAAATTAGCCGTCTTGTGAATCCCAAAGTGACCCGCTCTTGTAACTTCTGCACAATATTTGAGAGCGCAGAAATAGTTTTCTAAATGTCCTTCGGTGGAGAGGCCTCGCTTCCAGACTCCATCTCTGGCTGACTGGTACTGTCACGTACCTGGTAGGAGTCTGGAATGACGAGGTCGGCCTCCCTTGTATCTCCAACCCAAGCCCCACTGAGAATGGGACAGACCTAGGGTGAGGAGTTACACGAGTGCCTGTAGTTGCGTGCAGAACTTGTCAGCTGAGTTGCAGACGTGGAGATGCAGGCAGAGCATCTGGTAAGGAACTGGACTCAGGAAAGCTGGTAGGATGGACAGCCAGCACAGGCACTGGAGAAAGCGTTAAGCCAAGCAGGAGGCTGGTGCAGGATCACAAGGGTGGCCGGGTTCGGTAGCAGACGGGCAGCGAGGTACTGGAAAAGGTTCAAGATTCAAATTGCCTTTTCTCTTCTTGTCGAAGAACTTTTTATTATCTGCCTGGGTCTTGGAGATTGTATCCTGCAGTAACTGGTAGTTGGAGTTAAGGAAGTTCAACCTGTCTTGTACGGCAGGTACAGAAGAATCAATAGGCAGCTCAGGCAAGAAAGAAGGATGGTATCCATAATTGGCGAAAAAAGGTGACTGTTTGGTTGCCGAATGGGTGGAATTATTGTATGAAAATTCCGCGAGTGGGAGAAGTGATAGCCAGTCATCCTGTGCAAAAGAAGAAAAGCATCGTAGGTACTGTTCAAGGGTTTGATTGACCCTTTCAGTCTGTCCATTAGTTTGTGGGCGATAAGCTGTGGAGAGGCGGAGTTCAATGTTCAAAGTTTCACATAAGGCCCTCCAAAATCTAGAAGTGAACTGCACCCCTCGATCAGAAACTATGCTGTCAGGGATGCCATGCAACCTTACAATCTCCTTGATAAAAGTTGAGGCAGTCTCGAGGCAGAAGGAGTTCCTTGCAGAGGTACAAAGTGGGCCATTTTGGTCAAACGATCAACCACAACGAAAATGGTAGTGAAGTCTTCAGATGGGGGAAGGTCTACTATAAAATCCATGGAGATCATGCTCCATGGTTTCTCAGGTACAGGAAGGGGCTCAAGTAGACCCCAAGTTCTGGCTCTGTCTGTCTTATTCCGAAGGCATGAAATACAAGATCTTACATATTTCTTGCAGTCGTTCATCAAGTTTGGCCACCAGAATGTACGGGAGATCAAATTAGCCGTCTTGTGAATCCCAAAGTGACCCGCTAGGGGATGATCATGACATCGCCCTAGGACGGCAACTCTGAACTGTTCTGGGACCTGCAGTAATTGGTAGTTGGAGTTAAGGAAGTTCAACCTGTCTTGTACGGCAGGTACAGAAGAACCAATAGGCAGCTCAGGCAAGAAAGAAGGATGTTATCCATAATTGGCGAAAAAAGGTGACTGTTTGGTTACCGAATGGGTGGAATTATTGTATGAAAATTCCGCGAGTGGGAGAAGTGATAGCCAGTCATCCTGTGCAAAAGAAGAAAAGCATCGTAGGTACTGTTCAAGGGTTTGATTGACCCTTTCAGTCTGTCCATTAGTTTGTGGGTGATAAGCTGTGGAGAGGCGGAGTTCAATGTTCAAAGTTTCACATAAGGCCCTCCAAAATCTAGAAGTGAATTGCACCCCTCGATCAGAAACTATGCTGTCAGGGATGCCATGCAACCTTACAATCTCCTTGATAAAAGTTGAGGCAGTCTCCGGGGCAGAAGGAGTTCCTTGCAGAGGTACAAAGTGGGCCATTTTGGTCAAACGATCAACCACAACGAAAATGGTAGTGAAGTCTTCAGATGGGGGAAGTTCTACTATAAAATCCATGGAGATCATGCTCCATGGTTTCTCAGGTACAGGAAGGGGCTCAAGTAGACCCCAAGTTCTGGCTCTGTCTGTCTTATTCCGAAGGCATGAAATACAAGATCTTACATATTTCTTGCAGTCGTTCATCAAATTTGGCCACCAGAATGTACGGGAGATCAAATTGGCCGTCTTGTGAATCCCAAAGTGACCCGCTCTTGTAACTTCTGCACAATATTTGAGAGCGCAGAAATAGTTTGGTAAATGTCCTTCGGTGGAGAGGCCTCCCTTCCAGACTCCATCTCTGGCTGACTGGTACTGTCATGTACCTGGTAGGAGTCTGGAATGACGAGGTCGGCCTCCCTTGTATCTCCAACCCAAGCCCCACTGAGAATGGGACAGACCTAGGGTGAGGAGTTACACGAGTGCCTGTAGTTGCGTGCAGAACTTGTCAGCTGAGTTGCAGACGTGGAGATGCAGGCAGAGCATCTGGTAAGGAACTGGACTCAGGAAAGCTGGTAGGATGGACAGCCAGCACAGGCACTGGAGAAAGCGTTAAGCCAAGCAGGAGGCTGGTGCAGGATCACAAGGGTGGCCGGGTTCGGTAGCAGACGGGCAGCGAGGTACTGGAAAAGGTTCAAGATTCAAATTGCCTTTTCTCTTCTTGTCGAAGAACTTTTTATTATCTGCCTGGGTCTTGGAGATTGTATCCTGCAGTAACTGGTAGTTGGAGTTAAGGAAGTTCAACCTGTCTTGTACGGCAGGTACAGAAGAATCAATAGGCAGCTCAGGCAAGAAAGAAGGATGGTATCCATAATTGGCGAAAAAAGGTGACTGTTTGGTTGCCGAATGGGTGGAATTATTGTATGAAAATTCCACGAGTGGGAGAAGTGATAGCCAGTCATCCTGCGCAAAAGAAGAAAAGCATCGTAGGTACTGTTCAAGGGTTTGATTGACCCTTTCAGTCTGTCCATTAGTTTGTGGGTGATAAGCTGTGGAGAGGCGGAGTTCAATGTTCAAAGTTTCACATAAGGCCCTCCAACATCTAGAAGTGAACTGCACCCCTCGATCAGAAACTATGCTGTCAGGGATGCCATGCAACCTTACAATCTCCTTGATAAAAGTTGAGGCAGTCTCCGGGGCAGAAGGAGTTCCTTGCAGAGGTACAAAGTGGGCCATTTTGGTCAAACGATCAACCACAACAAAAATGGTAGTAAAGTCTTCAGATGGGGGAAGTTCTACTATAAAATCCATGGAGATCATGCTCCATGGTTTCTCAGGTACAGGAAGGGGCTCAAGTAGACCCCAAGTTCTGGCTCTGTCTGTCTTATTCCGAAGGCATGAAATACAAGATCTTACATATTTCTTGCAGTCGTTCATCAAGTTTGGCCACCAGAATGTACGGGAGATCAAATTAGCCGTCTTGTGAATCCCAAAGTGACCCGCTCTTGTAACTTCTGCACAATATTTGAGAGCGCAGAAATAGTTTTCTAAATGTCCTTCGGTGGAGAGGCCTCGCTTCCAGACTCCATCTCTGGCTGACTGGTACTGTCACGTACCTGGTAGGAGTCTGGAATGACGAGGTCGGCCTCCCTTGTATCTCCAACCCAAGCCCCACTGAGAATGGGACAGACCTAGGGTGAGGAGTTACACGAGTGCCTGTAGTTGCGTGCAGAACTTGTCAGCTGAGTTGCAGACGTGGAGATGCAGGCAGAGCATCTGGTAAGGAACTGGACTCAGGAAAGCTGGTAGGATGGACAGCCAGCACAGGCACTGGAGAAAGCGTTAAGCCAAGCAGGAGGCTGGTGCAGGATCACAAGGGTGGCCGGGTTCGGTAGCAGACGGGCAGCGAGGTACTGGAAAAGGTTCAAGATTCAAATTGCCTTTTCTCTTCTTGTCGAAGAACTTTTTATTATCTGCCTGGGTCTTGGAGATTGTATCCTGCAGTAACTGGTAGTTGGAGTTAAGGAAGTTCAACCTGTCTTGTACGGCAGGTACAGAAGAATCAATAGGCAGCTCAGGCAAGAAAGAAGGATGGTATCCATAATTGGCGAAAAAAGGTGACTGTTTGGTTGCCGAATGGGTGGAATTATTGTATGAAAATTCCGCGAGTGGGAGAAGTGATAGCCAGTCATCCTGTGCAAAAGAAGAAAAGCATCGTAGGTACTGTTCAAGGGTTTGATTGACCCTTTCAGTCTGTCCATTAGTTTGTGGGCGATAAGCTGTGGAGAGGCGGAGTTCAATGTTCAAAGTTTCACATAAGGCCCTCCAAAATCTAGAAGTGAACTGCACCCCTCGATCAGAAACTATGCTGTCAGGGATGCCATGCAACCTTACAATCTCCTTGATAAAAGTTGAGGCAGTCTCGAGGCAGAAGGAGTTCCTTGCAGAGGTACAAAGTGGGCCATTTTGGTCAAACGATCAACCACAACGAAAATGGTAGTGAAGTCTTCAGATGGGGGAAGGTCTACTATAAAATCCATGGAGATCATGCTCCATGGTTTCTCAGGTACAGGAAGGGGCTCAAGTAGACCCCAAGTTCTGGCTCTGTCTGTCTTATTCCGAAGGCATGAAATACAAGATCTTACATATTTCTTGCAGTCGTTCATCAAGTTTGGCCACCAGAATGTACGGGAGATCAAATTAGCCGTCTTGTGAATCCCAAAGTGACCCGCTAGGGGATGATCATGACATCGCCCTAGGACGGCAACTCTGAACTGTTCTGGGACCTGCAGTAATTGGTAGTTGGAGTTAAGGAAGTTCAACCTGTCTTGTACGGCAGGTACAGAAGAACCAATAGGCAGCTCAGGCAAGAAAGAAGGATGGTATCCATAATTGGCGAAAAAAGGTGACTGTTTGGTTACCGAATGGGTGGAATTATTGTATGAAAATTCCGCGAGTGGGAGAAGTGATAGCCAGTCATCCTGTGCAAAAGAAGAAAAGCATCGTAGGTACTGTTCAAGGGTTTGATTGACCCTTTCAGTCTGTCCATTAGTTTGTGGGCGATAAGCTGTGGAGAGGCGGAGTTCAATGTTCAAAGTTTCACATAAGGCCCTCCAAAATCTAGAAGTGAACTGCACCCCTCGATCAGAAACTATGCTGTCAGGGATGCCATGCAACCTTACAATCTCCTTGATAAAAGTTGAGGCAGTCTCCGGGGCAGAAGGAGTTCCTTGCAGAGGTACAAAGTGGGCCATTTTGGTCAAACGATCAACCACAACGAAAATGGTAGTGAAGTCTTCAGATGGGGGAAGTTCTACTATAAAATCCATGGAGATCATGCTCCATGGTTTCTCAGGTACAGGAAGGGGCTCAAGTAGACCCCAAGTTCTGGCTCTGTCTGTCTTATTCCGAAGGCATGAAATACAAGATCTTACATATTTCTTGCAGTCGTTCATCAAATTTGGCCACCAGAATGTACGGGAGATCAAATTGGCCGTCTTGTGAATCCCAAAGTGACCCGCTCTTGTAACTTCTACACAATATTTGAGAGCGCAGAAATAGTTTGGTAAATGTCCTTCGGTGGAGAGGCCTCCCTTCCAGACTCCATCTCTGGCTGACTGGTACTGTCACGTACCTGGTAGGAGTCTGGAATGACGAGGTCGGCCTCCCTTGTATCTCCAACCCAAGCCTCACTGAGAATGGGACAGACCTAGGGTGAGGAGTTACACGAGTGCCTGTAGTTGCGTGCAGAACTTGTCAGCTGAGTTGCAGACGTGGAGATGCAGGCAGAGCATCTGGTAAGGAACTGGACTCAGGAAAGCTGGTAGGATGGACAGCCAGCACAGGCACTGGAGAAAGCGTTAAGCCAAGCAGGAGGCTGGTGCAGGATCACAAGGGTGGCCGGGTTCGGTAGCAGACGGGCAGCGAGGTACTGGAAAAGGTTCAAGATTCAAATTGCCTTTTCTCTTCTTGTCGAAGAACTTTTTATTATCTGCCTGGGTCTTGGAGATTGTATCCTGCAGTAACTGGTAGTTGGAGTTAAGGAAGTTCAACCTGTCTTGTACGGCAGGTACAGAAGAATCAATAGGCAGCTCAGGCAAGAAAGAAGGATGGTATCCATAATTGGCGAAAAAAGGTGACTGTTTGGTTGCCGAATGGGTGGAATTATTGTATGAAAATTCCGCGAGTGGGAGAAGTGATAGCCAGTCATCCTGCGCAAAAGAAGAAAAGCATCGTAGGTACTGTTCAAGGGTTTGATTGACCCTTTCAGTCTGTCCATTAGTTTGTGGGTGATAAGCTGTGGAGAGGCGGAGTTCAATGTTCAAAGTTTCACATAAGGCCCTCCAACATCTAGAAGTGAACTGCACCCCTCGATCAGAAACTATGCTGTCAGGGATGCCATGCAACCTTACAATCTCCTTGATAAAAGTTGAGGCAGTCTCCGGGGCAGAAGGAGTTCCTTGCAGAGGTACAACGTGGGCCATTTTTATCAAACGATCAACCACAACGAAAATGGTAGTGAAGTCTTCAGATGGGGGAAGTTCTACTATAAAATCCATGGAGATCATGCTCCATGGTTTCTCAGGTACAGGAAGGGGCTCAAGTAGACCCCAAGTTCTGGCTCTGTCTGTCTTATTCCGAAGGCATGAAATACAAGATCTTACATATTTCTTGCAGTCGTTCATCAAGTTTGGCCACCAGAATGTACGGGAGATCAAATTAGCCGTCTTGTGAATCCCAAAGTGACCCGCTAGGGGATGATCATGACATCGCCCTAGGACGGCAACTCTGAACTGTTCTGGGACCTGCAGTAATTGGTAGTTGGAGTTAAGGAAGTTCAACCTGTCTTGTACGGCAGGTACAGAAGAACCAATAGGCAGCTCAGGCAAGAAAGAAGTATGGTATCCATAATTGGCGAAAAAAGGTGACTGCTTGGTTACCGAATGGGTGGAATTATTGTATGAAAATTCCGCGAGTGGGAGAAGTGATAGCCAGTCATCCTGTGCAAAAGAAGAAAAGCATCGTAGGTACTGTTCAAGGGTTTGATTGACCCTTTCAGTCTGTCCATTAGTTTGTGGGTGATAAGCTGTGGAGAGGCGGAGTTCAATGTTCAAAGTTTCACATAAGGCCCTCCAAAATCTAGAAGTGAACTGCACCCCTCGATCAGAAACTATGCTGTCAGGGATGCCATGCAACCTTACAATCTCCTTGATAAAAGTTGAGGCAGTCTCCGGGGCAGAAGGAGTTCCTTGCAGAGGTACAAAGTGGGCCATTTTGGTCAAACGATCAACCAGAACGAAAATGGTAGTGAAGTCTTCAGATGGGGGAAGTTCTACTATAAAATCCATGGAGATCATGCTCCATGGTTTCTCAGGTACAGGAAGGGGCTCAAGTAGACCCCAAGTTCTGGCTCTGTCTGTCTTATTCCGAAGGCATGAAATACAAGATCTTACATATTTCTTGCAGTCGTTCATCAAATTTGGCCACCAGAATGTACGGGAGATCAAATTGGCCGTCTTGTGAATCCCAAAGTGACCCGCTCTTGTAACTTCTGCACAATATTTGAGAGCGCAGAAATAGTTTGGTAAATGTCCTTCGGTGGAGAGGCCTCCCTTCCAGACTCCATCTCTGGCTGACTGGTACTGTCACGTACCTGGTAGGAGTCTGGAATAAAGAGGTCCGCCTCCCTTGTATCTCCAACCCAAGCCCCACTGAGGATGGGACAGACCTAGGGTGAGGAGTTACACGAGTGCCTGTAGTTGCGTGCAGAACTTGTCAGCTGAGTTGCAGACGTGGAGATGCAGGCAGAGCATCTGGTAAGGAACTGGACTCAGGAAAGCTGGTAGGATGGACAGCTAGCACAGGCACTGGAGACAGCGTTAAGCCAAGCAGGAAACTGGTGCAGGATCACAAGGGTGGCCGGGTTCGGTAGCAGACGGGCAGCGAGGTACTGGAAAAGGTTCAAGATTCAAATTGCCTCTTCTCTTCTTGTCGAAGAACTTTTTATTATCTGCCTGGGTCTTGGAGATTGTATCCTGCAGTAATTGGTAGTTGGAGTTAAGGAAGTTCAACCTGTCTTGTACGGCAGGTACAGAAGAATCAATAGGCAGCTCAGGCAAGAAAGAAGGATGGTATCCATAATTGGCGAAAAAAGGTGACTGGTTGCCGAATGGGTGGAATTATTGTATGAAAATTCCGCGAGTGGGAGAAGTGATAGCCAGTCATCCTGTGCAATAGAAGAAAAGCATCGTAGGTACTGTTCAAGGGTTTGATTGACCCTTTCAGTCTGTCCATTAGTTTGTGGGTGATAAGCTGTGGAGAGGCGGAGTTCAATGTTCAAAGTTTCACATAAGGCCCTCCAAAATCTAGAAGTGAACTGCACCCCTCGATCAGAAATTATGCTGTCAGGGATGCCATGCAACCTTACAATCTCCTTGATAAAAGTTGAGGCAGTCTCGGGGCAGAAGGAGTTCCTTGCAGAGGTACAAAGTGGGCCATTTTGGTCAAACGATCAACCACAACGAAAATGGTAGTGAAGTCTTCAGATGGGGGAAGTTCTACTATAAAATCCATGGAGATCATGCTCCATGGTTTCTCAGGTACAGGAAGGGGCTCAAGTAGACCCCAAGTTCTGGCTCTGTCTGTCTTATTCCGAAGGCATGAAATACAAGATCTTACATATTTCTTGCAGTCGTTCATCAAGTTTGGCCACCAGAATGTACGGGAGATCAAATTAGCCGTCTTGTGAATCCCAAAGTGACCCGCTAGGGGATGATCATGACATCGCCCTAGGACGGCAACTCTGAACTGTTCTGGGACCTGCAGTAATTGGTAGTTGGAGTTAAGGAAGTTCAACCTGTCTTGTACGGCAGGTACAGAAGAACCAATAGGCAGCTCAGGCAAGAAAGAAGGATGGTATCCATAATTGGCGAAAAAAGGTGACTGTTTGGTTGCCGAATGGGTGGAATTATTGTATGAAAATTCCACGAGTGGGAGAAGTGATAGCCAGTCATCCTGTGCAAAAGAAGAAAAGCATCGTAGGTACTGTTCAAGGGTTTGATTGACCCTTTCAGTCTGTCCATTAGTTTGTGGGTGATAAGCTGTTGAGAGGCGGAGTTCAATGTTCAAAGTTTCACATAAGGCCCTCCAAAATCTAGAAGTGAACTGCACCCCTCGATCAGAAACTATGCTGTCAGGGATGCCATGCAACCTTACAATCTCCTTGATAAAAGTTGAGGCAGTCTCCGGGGCAGAAGGAGTTCCTTGCAGAGGTACAAAGCGGGCCATTTTGGTCAAACGATCAACCACAACGAAAATGGTAGTGAAGTCTTCAGATGGGGGAAGTTCTACTATAAAATCCATGGAGATCATGCTCCATGGTTTCTCAGGTACAGGAAGGGGCTCAAGTAGACCCCAAGTTCTGGCTCTGTCTGTCTTATTCCGAAGGCATGAAATACAAGATCTTACATATTTCTTGCAGTCGTTCATCAAGTTTGGCCACCAGAATGTACGGGAGATCAAATTAGCCGTCTTGTGAATCCCAAAGTGACCCGCTAGGGGATGATCATGACATCGCCCTAGGACGGCAACTCTGAACTGTTCTGGGACCTGCAGTAATTGGTAGTTGGAGTTAAGGAAGTTCAACCTGTCTTGTACGGCAGGTACAGAAGAATCAATAGGCAGCTCAGGCAAGAAAGAAGGATGGTATCCATAATTGGCGAAAAAAGGTGACTGTTTGGTTACCGAATGGGTGGAATTATTGTATGAAAATTCCGCGAGTGGGAGAAGTGATAGCCAGTCATCCTGTGCAATAGAAGAAAAGCATCGTAGGTACTGTTCAAGGGTTAGATTGACCCTTTCAGTCTGTCCATTAGTTTGTGGGTGATAAGCTGTGGAGAGGCGGAGTTCAATGTTCAAAGTTTCACATAAGGCCCTCCAAAATCTAGAAGTGAACTGTCAGGGATGCCATGCAACCTTACAATCTCCTTGATAAAAGTTGAGGCAGTCTCCGGGGCAGAAGGAGTTCCTTGCAGAGGTACAAAGTGGGCCATTTTGGTCAAACGATCAACCACAACGAAAATGGTAGTAAAGTCTTCAGATGGGGGAAGTTCTACTATAAAATCCATGGAGATCATGCTCCATGGTTTCTCAGGTACAGGAAGGGGCTCAAGTAGACCCCAAGTTCTGGCTCTGTCTGTCTTATTCCGAAGGCATGAAATACAAGATCTTACATATTTCTTGCAGTCGTTCATCAAATTTGGCCACCAGAATGTACGGGAGATCAAATTGGCCGTCTTGTGAATCCCAAAGTGACCTGCTCTTGTAACTTCTGCACAATATTTGAGAGCGCAGAAATAGTTTGGTAAATGTCCTTCGGTGGAGAGGCCTCCCTTCCAGACTCCATCTCTGGCTGACTGGTACTGTCACGTACCTGGTAGGAGTCTGGAATGACGAGGTCGGCCTCCCTTGTATCTCCAACCCAAGCCCCACTGAGGATGGGAATGACCTAGGGTGAGGAGTTACACGAGTGCCTGTAGTTGCGTACAGAACTTGTCAGCTGAGTTGCAGACGTGGAGATGCAGGCAGAGCATCTGGTAAGGAACTGGACTCAGGAAAGCTGATAGGATGGACAGCTAGCACAGGCACTGGAGACAGCGTTAAGCCAAGCAGGAAACTGGTGCAGGATCACAAGGGTGGCCGGGTTCGGTAGCAGACGGGCAGCGAGGTACTGGAAAAGGTTCAAGATTCAAATTGCCTCTTCTCTTCTTGTCGAAGAACTTTTTATTATCTGCCTGGGTCTTGGAGATTGTATCCTGCAGTAATTGGTAGTTTGAGTTAAGGAAGTTCAACCTGTCTTGTACGGCAGGTACAGAAGAATCAATAGGCAGCTCAGGCAAGAAAGAAGGATGGTATCCATAATTGGCGAAAAAAGGTGACTGTTTGGTTGCCGAATGGGTGGAATTATTGTATGAAAATTCCGCGAGTGGGAGAAGTGATAGCCAGTCATCCTGCGCAAAAGAAGAAAAGCATCGTAGGTACTGTTCAAGGGTTTGATTGACCCTTTCAGTCTGTCCATTAGTTTGTGGGTGATAAGCTGTGGAGAGGCGGAGTTCAATGTTCAAAGTTTCACATAAGGCCCTCCAACATCTAGAAGTGAACTGCACCCCTCGATCAGAAACTATGCTGTCAGGGATGCCATGCAACCTTACAATCTCCTTGATAAAAAGTTGAGGCAGTCTCCGGGGCAGAAGGAGTTCCTTGCAGAGGTACAAAGTGGGCCATTTTGGTCAAACGATCAACCACAACGAAAATGGTAGTGAAGTCTTCAGATGGGGGAAGTTCTACTATAAAATCCATGGAGATCATGCTCCATGGTTTCTCAGGTACAGGAAGGGGCTCAAGTAGACCCCAAGTTCTGGCTCTGTCTGTCTTATTCCGAAGGCATGAAATACAAGATCTTACATATTTCTTGCAGTCGTTCATCAAGTTTGGCCACCAGAATGTACGGGAGATCGAATTAGCCGTCTTGTGAATCCCAAAGTGACCCGCTAGGGGATGATCATGACATCGCCCTAGGACGGCAACTCTGAACTGTTCTGGGATAAAGATTTGCCTCTTAGACAAATAGGCCTCTTAGTACAGGCCATCCCTTAGTTGAAGAGCCAGGTCCTTGGAAGGCGGTTGGTCTTCCACATATTTTCTTATTTGTGACATCAGATCCGCCTGAAGAAGTAAAAAATTATTGGCTGGTAGAATAGTATCAGGTTCCGAGGATACAACTGGATCACTGAACATGCGGGACAAGGCATCTGGTTTCCCGTTCTTTGAGCCAGGACGGTAGGTTATATGAAACATGAAACGAGAGAAAAAAAGTGCCCATCTTGCCTGCCGAGGTCTTAGGCGTTTAGCTGTCTTCAAATACTCAAGATTCTTGTGATCTGTGAAGATAAGAATTGGGTGAGAAGCTCCCTCCAAAAGGTAACGCCATTCTTCAAGAGCGGCCTTGATAGCCAGTAGCTCTCGGTCACCAACATCATAATTCCTTTCGGAAGGATTTAATTTTTTAGAGAAGAAGGCCACAGGGTGGAGCAATGATTTGGGCCCTTGGCGTTGGGAAATAATAGCCCCAACTGCATTTTCCGAGGCGTCTACCTCCAAAACATAAGCTAAGGAGGGATCGGGATGTTTCAAGATGGGAGCTGAGGTGAATAAGGCTTTCAACTGTTCAAACGCTGTCTGAGCCTCTGGGGTCCATCGAAAGGGAACATGCTGTTTCGTTAGCTGAGTAATGGGAGTGATGATGCCAGAAAAGTCCTTAATAAATTTTCTATAAAAGTTAGCAAACCCCACGAACCTCTGTACAGCTTTTCTGTCAGTAGGAGCAGGCCATTCCAAGACAGAAGCAACTTTCTGAGGGTCCATGGAGATTCCCTTGGCGGAGATGACAAGCCCTAGGAAATGCACAACTTGCTTTTCAAAGTCGCATTTTTCAGCCTTTGCGTAAAGTCGGTGTTCCCGCAATCGAGCTAATACCTTTTTTACATGAGTCCGATGGGATTCTAACGTTTCAGAGAATACAAGGATGTCATCCAGATACACGATGACGAATAAATCAAGAAAGTCCCGAAAAACATTGTTTACCAGATGCTGGAATGTGGCTGGAGCATTGCAGAGCCCGAATGGCATGACTTAAATACTCAAAGTGGCCAAAGCGTGTCCGGAAAGCCGTCTTCCATTCGTCTCCCTCCCTGATTCTGACAAGATTATAGGCACCCCTCAAGTCCAGTTTGGAGAACATACGTGCCCCTCGCAGCCTCTGGAATAGTTCGGGAATCAGAGGAAGAGGGTACCGATTCTTGACAGTGACCCTGTTAAGGTCACGATAGTCCACACAGGGCCTCAAGGTGTGGTCTTTTTTCTCAACGAAGAAAATACCGGCTCCTGCTGGTGAAGTGGAAGGCCGAATGAACTGCTTTTCAAGGCTCTCGTCGATATAGGTACGCAGGGCTTCCAATTCAGGCTCAGAGAGGGGGTAAATCCGACCAAACGGGATCTCGGCTCCCGGTAGAAGTTCAATGGGGCAATCGTAAGGTTTATGAGGTGGAAGAGTGTCTGCACCCTTTTTATTAAAGACGTCCAGAAATTCGTGATAAGCAACCGGGATCAGTTTAGAGGCTTCATGGTCAGGGTGGATACCCAGGAGGTGCGTGGAGTTGACAGTTCCTACCAAGAGGCAGTGCGTCTGGCAGTAGTTGGACGAAAAAGAGATATCTCCGGTAAGCCAGTCAACGTGAGGGTTGTGTGCCTTCAACCATGGAATGCCGAGGATAACGGGAAACATGGGAGAAGCTATGACATCCAAACGGAGGAGTTCGCTATGGCCTGAAGAAGTCTGGCAGAGAATAGGCAAGGTCCCCTGAGTAACCGGGCCTGATTTAATACCGGAGCCGTCAGCCAGATGGACATGGAACCCTTGCCTCTTGGTACCCAAGGGCAGCTGCTGAAGAGAAGCAAATGCAGAGTCCACAAAACAGCTGCAGGCCCCAGAGTCTATGATTGCAAGTACTGAAACCGTCTTTTCGGGGAGCTGAAGCTTGATGGGAAGAGAGACATGTGACTGATCCTTCCCAGGGAGATGCATCACAAGAGGCTGACGGGAAGAGACCCTGCAGGTCTCTGCCGGACAAGTTCGTATGAAGTGGCCAACCTCCCCGCAGTAGAGACACAGACTGCCTTGGACTCGACGTAGACGTTCAGCAGGAGAAAGAGGTAACCTACGAAAACTGCTGTGAGGTGCCTTATGCTGTTCCCTCCTTCTGGGAGAAGGAACAGGTAGAGGATCAGGGGCGGCTGGCCTTGAAACCACAGAAAGAGTCCCTTTAGATTTTTCCGATTGCCTTTCTCGAAACCGCCGATCGATCTGAATAGTTAAATTTATCAGATCTTCCAGGGACGCGGGTATTCCCACTCTGGCAAGTTCATCTTTTACGGTGTCAGAAAGTCCTAGACGGAACTGGTGACGAAGTGCAGAGTGATTCCATTGGGTATCTGCGCTCCAAACACGAAAGTCAGTTACGTAATCTTCAACAGGCCTTGGCCCTTGCTGTAATTTGTCAAGCATGGATTCGGCAGTTTGCTGGGAAAAGGGGTCAGTGTATAACTGAGCCATGGCTAAGAAGAATGAACCCGTGGCAGTCAGAACAGGGTCATGTTGTTCCCGAAGGTGATGAGCCCAGGAGAGTGGTTCGTTCAGTAGTAGTGTAATAATAAACCCTACCTTGATGTCCTCTGATGCAAAGGTTCGGGGTAGCAGAGAAAAATAAAGTTCACAAGAATTCCGGAAGGTACGAAACTTCTTGCGTTCTCCAGAAAACCGTTCAGGGATAGGCACTTTGGGTTCCGGAGGGGGAGTGGCATCACGGAACAGACCAGACTCTGTTTGAGTAGAAAAATTCCATGGTGGTGAAAGGAGCACAGGCCGATGCGACGGTCACCTCATGCGGAAGTCGCTCTTCCATGCGACCAAGATTCTCTTGTAACTTCTGCACAATATTTGAGAGCGCAGAAATAGTTTGGTAAATGTCCTTCGGTGGAGAGGCCTCCCTTCCAGACTCCATCTCTGGCTGACTGGTACTGTCACGTACCTGGTAGGAGTCTGGAATGACGAGGTCGGCCTCCCTTGTATCTCCAACCCAAGCCCCACTGAGGATGGGACAGACCTAGGGTGAGGAGTTACACGAGTGCCTGTAGTTGCGTGCAGAACTTGTCAGCTGAGTTGCAGACGTGGAGATGCAGGCAGAGCATCTGGTAAGGAACTGGACTCAGGAAAGCTGGTAGGATGGACAGCTAGCACAGGCACTGGAGACAGCGTTAAGCCAAGCAGGAGGCTGGTGCAGGATCACAAGGGTGGCCGGGTTCGGTAGCAGACGGGCAGCGAGGTACAAGGCACAGGCAGGAGGGAGGTCAGATGGGAAGCCGAGATCAGGAACCAGTAATCAAGTATTCAAGTCCGGAAGCAAGGTCAAAGGGAAGCCAAGGTTCAGCAACAGGGATCAAGCCAGGTTTAAACAGAGTTCAGGTATCAGGGTACTTGCTGAAGACCAGTCAGCACTTGTCAGAAGTCAGAGCATCCTTTAAGTAGGCAGGCTGGTGCCAAAGGGAATTAGGAGCGTGCTCCTGCGCGCGCACGTTGCCCGTGCGCACGCGCATGCGCGAATTGTGCACACGCATGCGCAATGGTACTCCGGAAAGGCCGCTGCGTACTGGGGATGCGCGCGCGCGCGCCAGCATTCCGAGACTGTTGACGAATGCGCGCATGCGCAGACGGATTCCCGGCAGCTTCCTTACATTGCCCCCCCCTTAGGGGCAGCCTCTGGATGCCCCTCAGGACCTCTTTTTCCGGGTGGCGTAGAAAGAAAGCTCGTACCAGTCTTGGAGCATGCACATCAGAAGCTGGTTCCCAGGAACTTTCTTCCGGCCCGTAGCCTTTCCATTTAATGAGAAACTGTGTTTGGTTACCTCTCTTCCTACAGTCCAATACGGCCTCCACCTCAAATTCCTCATTCCCTTCGATAAGTAGCGGTGGAGGGGTTTCAGAAATCTGATTTGGGAAAGGATTTGGAACTGTAGGCTTCAACAAAGAAACATGGAATACTGGGTGGATTCTCAGGTTCTTGGGTAACACTAATTCGAATGCTACTGCATTAATCTTTCTCTTGACTGGAAAAGGCCCCAAAAATCTTGGGCCAAGCTTCCTCGAGGGGCAACTTAGTTTCAAGTTCGCTGTGGAAAGCCAGACCTTATCTCCAGGTTCAAGATTCAAATTGCCTCTTCTCTTCTTGTCGAAGAACTTTTTATTATCTGCCTGGGTCTTGGAGATTGTATCCTGCAGTAATTGGTATTTGGAGTTAAGGAAGTTCAACCTGTCTTGTACGGCAGGTACAGAAGAATCAATAGGCAGCTCAGGCAAGAAAGAAGGATGGTATCCATAATTGGTGAAAAAAGGTGACTGTTTGGTTGCCGAATGGGTGGAATTATTGTATGAAAATTCCGCGAGTGGGAGAAGTGATAGCCAGTCATCCTGTGCAAAAGAAGAAAAGCATCATAGGTACTGTTCAAGGGTTTGATTGACCCTTTCAGTCTGTCCATTAGTTTGTGGGTGATAAGCTGTGGAGAGGCGGAGTTCAATGTTCAAAGTTTCACATAAGGCCCTCCAAAAGCTAGAAGTGAACTGCACCCCTCGATCAGAAACTATGCTGTCAGGGATGCCATGCAACCTTACAATCTCCTTGATAAAAGTTGAGGCAGTCTCCGGGGCAGAAGGAGTTCCTTGCAGAGGTACAAAGTGGGCCATTTTGGTCAAACGATCAACCACAACGAAAATGGTAGTGAAGTCTTCAGATGGGGGAAGTTCTACTATAAAATCCATGGAGATCATGCTCCATGGTTTCTCAGGTACAGGAAGGGGCTCAAGTAGACCCCAAGTTCTGGCTCTGTCTGTCTTATTCCGAAGGCATGAAATACAAAATCTTACATATTTCTTGCAGTCGTTCATCAAGTTTGGGCACCAGAATGTACGGGAGATCGAATTAGCCGTCTTGTGAATCCCAAAGTGACCCGCTAGGGGATGATCATGACATCGCCCTAGGACGGCAACTCTGAACTGTTCTGGGATAAAGATTTGCCTCTTAGGGAAGTACAGGCCATCCCTTAGTTGAAGAGCCAGGTCCTTGGAAGGCGGTTGGTCTTCCACATATTTTCTTATTTGTGACATCAGATCCGCCTGAAGAAGTAAAAAATTATTGGCTGGTAGAATAGTATCAGGTTCCGAGGATACAACTGGATCACTGAACATGCGGGACAAGGCATCTGGTTTCCCGTTCTTTGAGCCAGGACGGTAGGTTACATGAAACATGAAACGAGAGAAAAAAAGTGCCCATCTTGCCTGCCGAGGTCTTAGGCGTTTAGCTGTCTTCAAATACTCAAGATTCTTGTGATCTGTGAAGATAAGAATTGGGTGAGAAGCTCCCTCCAAAAGGTAACGCCATTCTTCAAGAGCGGCCTTGATAGCCAGTAGCTCTCGGTCACCAACATCATAATTCCTTTCGGAAGGATTTAATTTTTTAGAGAAGAAGGCCACAGGGTGGAGCAATGATTTGGGCCCTTGGCGTTGGGAAATAATACCCCCAACTGCATTTTCCGAGGCGTCTACCTCCAAAACATAAGCTAAGGAGGGATCGGGATGTTTCAAGATGGGAGCTGAGGTGAATAAGGCTTTCAACTGTTCAAACGCTGTCTGAGCCTCTGGGGTCCATCGAAAGGGAACATGCTGTTTCGTTAGCTGAGTAATGGGAGTGATGATGCCAGAAAAGTCCTTAATAAATTTTCTATAAAAGTTAGCAAACCCCACGAACCTCTGTACAGCTTTTCTGTCAGTAGGAGCAGGCCATTCCAAGACAGAAGCAACTTTCTGAGGGTCCATGGAGATTCCCTTGGCGGAGATGACAAGCCCTAGGAAATGCACAACTTGCTTTTCAAAGTCGCATTTTTCAGCCTTTGCGTAAAGTCGGTGTTCCCACAATCGAGCTAATACCTTTTTTACATGAGTCCGATGGGATTCTAACGTTTCAGAGAATACAAGGATGTCATCCAGATACACGATGACGAATAAATCAAGAAAGTCCCGAAAAACATTGTTTACCAGATGCTGGAATGTGGCTGGAGCATTGCAGAGCCCGAATGGCATGACTTAAATACTCAAAGTGGCCAAAGCGTGTCCGGAAAGCCGTCTTCCATTCGTCTCCCTCCCTGATTCTGACAAGATTATAGGCACCCCTCAAGTCCAGTTTGGAGAACATACGTGCCCCTCGCAGCCTCTGGAATAGTTCGGGAATCAGAGGAAGAGGGTACCGATTCTTGACAGTGACCCTGTTAAGGTCACGATAGTCCACACAGGGCCTCAAGGTGTGGTCTTTTTTCTCAACGAAGAAAATACCGGCTCCTGCTGGTGAAGTGGAAGGCCGAATGAACTGCTTTTCAAGGCTCTCGTCGATATAGGTACGCAGGGCTTCCAATTCAGGCTCAGAGAGAGGGTAAATCCGACCAAACGGGATCTCGGCTCCCGGTAGAAGTTCAATGGGGCAATCGTAAGTTCTATGAGGTGGAAGAGTGTCTGCACCCTTTTCATTAAAGACGTCCAGAAATTCGTGATAAGCAACCGGGATCAGTTTAGAGGCTTCATGGTCAGGGTGGATACCCAGGAGGGGCGTGGAGTTGACAGTTCCTCCCAAGAGGCAGTGCGTCTGGCAGTAGTTGGACGAAAAAGAGATATCTCCGGTAAGCCAGTCAACGTGAGGGTTGTGTGCCTTCAACCATGGAATGCCGAGGATAACGGGAAACATGGGATAAGCTATGACATCCAATCGGAGGAGTTCGCTATGGCCTGAAGAACTCTGGCAGAGAATAGGCAAGGTCCCCTGAGTAACCGGGCCTGATTTAATACCGGAGCCGTCAGCCAGATGGACATGGAACCCTTGCCTCTTGGTACCCAAGGGCAGCTGCTGAAGAGAAGCAAATGCAGAGTCCACAAAACAGCTACAGGCCCCAGAGTCTATGATTGCAAGTACTGAAACCGTCTTTTCGGGGAGCTGAAGCTTGATGGGAAGAGAGACATGTGACTGATCCTTCCCAGGGAGATGCATCACAAGAGGCTGACGGGAAGAGACCCTGCAGGTCTCTGCCGGACAAGTTCGTATGAAGTGGCCAACCTCCCCGCAGTAGAGACACAGACTGCCTTGGACTCGACGTAGACGTTCAGCAGGAGAAAGAGGTAACCTACGAAAACTGCTGTGAGGTGCCTTATGCTGTTCCGTCCTTCTGGGGGAAGGAACAGGTAGAGGAGCAGGGGCGGCTGGCCTTGAAACCACAGAAAGAGTCCCTTTAGATTTTTCCGATTGCCTTTCTCGAAACCGCCGATCGATCTGAATAGTTAAATTTATCAGATCTTCCAGGGACGCGGGTATTCCCACTCTGGCAAGTTCATCTTTTACGGTGTCAGAAAGACCTAGACGGAACTGGTGACGAAGTGCAGAGTGATTCCATTGGGTATCTGCGCTCCAAACACGAAAGTCAGTTACGTAATCTTCAACAGGCCTTGGCCCTTGCTGTAATTTGTCAAGCATGGATTCGGCAGTTTGCTGGGAAAAGGGGTCAGTGTATAACTGAGCCATGGCTGAGAAGAATGAACCCGTGGCAGTCAGAACAGGGTCATGTTGTTCCCGAAGGTGATGAGCCCAGGAGAGTGGTTCGTTCAGTAGTAGTGTAATAATAAACCCTACCTTGATGTCCTCTGATGCAAAGGTTCGGGGTAGCAGAGAAAAATAAAGTTCACAAGAATTCCGGAAGGTACGAAACTTCTTGCGTTCTCCAGAAAACCGTTCAGGGATAGGCACGTTGGGTTCCGGAGGGGGAGTGGCATCACGGAACAGACCAGACTCTGTTTGAGTAGAAAAATTCCATGGTGGTGAAAGGAGCACAGGCCGATGCGACGGTCACCTCATGCGGAAGTCGCTCTTCCATGCGACCAAGATTCTCTTGTAACTTCTGCACAATATTTGAGAGCGCAGAAATAGTTTGGTAAATGTCCTTCGATGGAGAGGCCTCCCTTCCAGACTCCATCTCTGGCTGACTGGTACTGTCACGTACCTGGTAGGAGTCTGGAATGACGAGGTCGGCCTCCCTTGTATCTCCAACCCAAGCCCCACTGAGGATGGGACAGACCTAGGGTGAGGAGTTACACGAGTGCCTGTAGTTGCGTGCAGAACTTGTCAGCTGAGTTGCAGACGTGGAGATGCAGGCAGAGCATCTGGTAAGGAACTGGACTCAGGAAAGCTGGTAGGATGGACAGCTAGCACAGGCACTGGAGACAGCGTTAAGCCAAGCAGGAGGCTGGTGCAGGATCACAAGGGTGGCCGGGTTCGGTAGCAGACGGGCAGCGAGGTGCAAGGCACAGGCAGGAGGGAGGTCAGATGGGAAGCCGAGATCAGGAACCAGTAATCAAGTATTCAAGTCCGGAAGCAAGGTCAAAGGGAAGCCAAGGTTCAGCAACAGGGATCAAGCCAGGTTTAAACAGAGTTCAGGTATCAGGGTACTTGCTGAAGACCAGTCAGCACTTGTCAGAAGTCAGAGCATCCTTTAAGTAGGCAGGCTGGTGCCAAAGGGAATTAGGAGCGTGCTCCTGCGCGCGCACGTTGCCCGTGCGCACGCGCATGCGCGAATTGCGCACACGCATGCGCAATGGTACTCCAGAAAGGCCGCTGCGTACTGGGGATGCGCGCGCGCGCCAGCATTCCGAGACTGTTGACGAATGCGCGCATGCGCAGACGGATTCCCAGCAGCTTCCTTACATTGCCCCCCCTTAGGGGCAGACTCTGGATGCCCCTCATGACCTCTTTTTCCGGGTGGCGTAGAAAGAAAGCTCGTACCAGTCTTGGAGCATGCACATCAGAAGCTGGTTCCCAGGAACTTTCTTCCGGCCCGTAGCCTTTCCATTTAATGAGAAACTGTGTTTGGTTACCTCTCTTCCTACAGTCCAATACGGCCTCCACCTCAAATTCCTCATTCCCTTCGATAAGTAGCGGTGGAGGGGTTTCAGAAATCTGGTTTGGGAAAGGATTTGGCACTGTAGGCTTCAACAAAGAAACATGGAATACTGGGTGGATTCTCAGGTTCTTGGGTAACACTAATTCGAATGCTACTGCATTAATCTTTCTCTTGACTGGAAAAGGCCCCAAAAATCTTGGGCCAAGCTTCCTCGAGGGGCAACTTAGTTTCAAGTTCGCTGTGGAAAGCCAGACCTTATCTCCAGGTTCAAGATTCAAATTGCCTCTTCTCTTCTTGTCAAAGAACTTTTTATTATCTGCCTGGGTCTTGGAGATTGTATCCTGCAGTAATTGGTAGTTGGAGTTAAGGAAGTTCAACCTGTCTTGTACGGCAGGTACAGAAGAATCAATAGGCAGCTCAGGCAAGAAAGAAGGATGGTATCCATAATTGGCGAAAAAAGGTGACTGTTTGGTTGCCGAATGGGTGGAATTATTGTATGAAAATTCCGCGAGTGGGAGAAGTGATAGCCAGTCATCCTGTGCAAAAGAAGAAAAGCATCGTAGGTACTGTTCAAGGGTTTGATTGACCCTTTCAGTCTGTCCATTAGTTTGTGGGTGATAAGCTGTGGAGAGGCGGAGTTCAATGTTCAAAGTTTCACATAAGGCCCTCCAAAAGCTAGAAGTGAACTGCACCCCTCGATCAGAAACTATGCTGTCAGGGATGCCATGCAACCTTACAATCTCCTTGATAAAAGTTGAGGCAGTCTCCGGGGCAGAAGGAGTTCCTTGCAGAGGTACAAAGTGGGCCATTTTGGTCAAACGATCAACCACAACGAAAATGGTAGTGAAGTCTTCAGATGGGGGAAGTTCTACTATAAAATCCATGGAGATCATGCTCCATGGTTTCTCAGGTACAGGAAGGGGCTCAAGTAAAACCCAAGTTCTGGCTCTGTCTGTCTTATTCCGAAGGCATGAAATACAAGATCTTACATATTTCTTGCAGTCGTTTATCAAATTTGGCCACCAGAATGTACGGGAGATCAAATTAGCCGTCTTGTGAATCCCAAAGTGACCCGCTCTTGTAACTTCTGCACAATATTTGAGAGCGCAGAAATAGTTTGGTAAATGTCCTTCGGTGGAGAGGCCTCCCTTCCAGACTCCATCTCTGGCTGACTGGTACTGTCACGTACCTGGTAGGAGTCTGGAATGACGAGGTCGGCCTCCCTTGTATCTCCAACCCAAGCCCCACTGAGGATGGGACAGACCTAGGGTGAGGAGTTACACGAGTGCCTGTAGTTGCGTGCAGAACTTTTCAGCTGAGTTGCAGACGTGGAGATGCAGGCAGAGCATCTGGTAAGGAACTGGACTCAGGAAAGCTGGTAGGATGGACAGCTAGCACAGGCACTGGAAACAGCGTTAAGCCAAGCAGGAGGCTGGTGCAGGATCACAAGGGTGGCCGGGTTCGGTAGCAGACGGGCAGCGAGGTACTGGAAAAGGTTCAAGATTCAAATTGCCTCTTCTCTTCTTGTCGAAGAACTTTTTATTATCTGCCTGGGTCTTGGAGATTGTATCCTGCAGTAATTGGTAGTTGGAGTTAAGGAAGTTCAACCTGTCTTGTACGGCAGGTACAGAAGAATCAATAGGCAGCTCAGGCAAGAAAGAAGGATGGTATCCATAATTGGCGAAAAAAGGTGACTGTTTGGTTGCCGAATGGGTGGAATTATTGTATGAAAATTCCGCGAGTGGGAGAAGTGATAGCCAGTCATCCTGCGCAAAAGAAGAAAAGCATCGTAGGTACTGTTCAAGGGTTTGATTGACCCTTTCAGTCTGTCCATTAGTTTGTTGGTGATAAGCTGTGGAGAGGCGGAGTTCAATGTTCAAAGTTTCACATAAGGCCCTCCAAAATCTAGAAGTGAACTGCACCCCTCGATCAGAAACTATGCTGTCAGGGATGCCATGCAACCTTACAATCTCCTTGATAAAAGTTGAGGCAGTCTCCGGGGCAGAAGGAGTTCCTTGCAGAGGTACAAAGTGGGCCATTTTGGTCAAACGATCAACCACAACGAAAATGGTAGTGAAGTCTTCAGATGGGGGAAGTTCTACTATAAAATCCATGGAGATCATGCTCCATGGTTTCTCAGGTACAGGAAGGGGCTCAAGTAGACCCCAAGTTCTGGCTCTGTCTGTCTTATTCTGAAGGCATGAAATACAAGATCTTACATATTTCTTGCAGTCGTTCATCAAGTTTGGCCACCAGAATGTACGGGAGATCAAATTAGCCGTCTTGTGAATCCCAAAGTGACCCGCTCTTGTAACTTCTGCACAATATTTGAGAGCGCAGAAATAGTTTGGTAAATGTCCTTCGGTGGAGAGGCCTCCCTTCCAGACTCCATCTCTGGCTGACTGGTACTGTCACGTACCTGGTAGGAGTCTGGAATGACGAGGTCGGCCTCCCTTGTATCTCCAACCCAAGCCCCACTGAGGATGGGACAGACCTAGGGTGAGGAGTTACACGAGAGCCTGTAGTTGCGTGCAGAACTTGTCAGCTGAGTTGCAGACGTGGAGATGCAGGCAGAGCATCTGGTAAGGAACTGGACTCAGGAAAGCTGGTAGGATGGACAGCTAGCACAGGCACTGGAGACAGCGTTAAGCCAAGCAGGAGGCTGGTGCAGGATCACAAGGGTGGCCGGGTTCGGTAGCAGACGGGCAGCGGGGTACTGGAAAAGGCCCCAAAAATCTTGGGCCAAGCTTCCTCGAGGGGCAACTTAGTTTCAAGTTCGCTGTGGAAAGCCAGACCTTATCTCCAGGTTCAAGATTCAAATTGCCTCTTCTCTTCTTGTCGAAGAACTTTTTATTATCTGCCTGGGTCTTGGAGATTGTATCCTGCAGTAATTGGTAGTTGGAGTTAAGGAAGTTCAACCTGTCTTGTACGGCAGGTACAGAAGAATCAATAGGCAGCTCAGGCAAGAAAGAAGGATGGTATCCATAATTGGCGAAAAAAGGTGACTGTTTGGTTGCCGAATGGGTGGAATTATTGTATGAAAATTCCGCGAGTGGAAGAAGTGATAGCCAGTCATCCTGTGCAAAAGAAGAAAAGCATCGTAGGTACTGTTCAAGGGTTTGATTGACCCTTTCAGTCTGTCTATTAGTTTGTGGGTGATAAGCTGTGGAGAGGCGGAGTTCAATGTTCAAAGTTTCACATAAGGCCCTCCAAAATCTAGAAGTGAACTGCACCCCTCGATCAGAAACTATGCTGTCAGGGATGCCATGCAACCTTACAATCTCCTTGATAAAAGTTGAGGCAGTCTCCGGGGCAGAAGGAGTTCCTTGCAGAGGTACAAAGTGGGCCATTTTGGTCAAACGAACAACCACAACGAAAATGGTAGTGAAGTCTTCAGATGGGGGAAGTTCTACTATAAAATCCATGGAGATCATGCTCCATGGTTTCTCAGGTACAGGAAGGGGCTCAAGTAGACCCCAAGTTCTGGCTCTGTCTGTCTTATTCCGAAGGCATGAAATACAAGATCTTACATATTTCTTGCAGTCGTTCATCAAATTTGGCCACCAGAATGTACGGGAGATCGAATTAGCCGTCTTGTGAATCCCAAAGTGACCCGCTAGGGGATGATCATGACATCGCCCTAGGACGGCAACTCTGAACTGTTCTGGGATAAAGATTTGCCTCTTTGACAAATAGGCCTCTTAGTACAGGCCATCCCTTAGTTGAAGAGCCAGGTCCTTGGAAGGCGGTTGGTCTTCCACATATTTTCTTATATGTGACATCAGATCCGCCTGAAGAAGTAAAAAATTATTGGCTGGTAAAATAGTATCAGGTTCCGAGGATACAACTGGATCACTGAACATGCGGGACAAGGCATCTGGTTTCCCGTTCTTTGAGCCAGGACGGTAGGTTATATGAAACATGAAACGAGAGAAAAAAAGTGCCCATCTTGCCTGCCGAGGTCTTAGGCGTTTAGCTGTCTTCAAATACTCAAGATTCTTGTGATCTGTGAAGATAAGAATTGGGTGAGAAGCTCCCTCCAAAAGGTAACGCCATTCTTCAAGAGCGGCCTTGATAGCCAGTAGCTCTCGGTCACCAACATCATAATTCCTTTCGGAAGGATTTAATTTTTTAGAGAAGAAGGCCACAGGGTGGAGCAATGATTTGGGCCCTTGGCGTTGGGAAATAATAGCCTCAACTGCATTTTCCGAGGCGTCTACCTCCAAAACATAAGCTAAGGAGGGATCGGGATGTTTCAAGATGGGAGCTGAGGTGAATAAGGCTTTCAACTGTTCAAACGCTGTCTGAGCCTCTGGGGTCCATCGAAAGGGAACATGCTGTTTCGTTAGCTGAGTAATGGGAGTGATGATGCCAGAAAAGTCCTTAATAAATGTTCTATAAAAGTTAGCAAACCCCACGAACCTCTGTACAGCTTTTCTGTCAGTAGGAGCAGACCATTCCAAGACAGAAGCGACTTTCTAAGGGTCCATGGAGATTCCTTCGGCGGAGATGACAAGCCCTAGGAAATGCACAACTTGCTTTTCAAAGTCGCATTTTTCAGCCTTTGCGTAAAGTCGGTGTTCCCACAATCGAGCTAATACCTTTTTTACATGAGTCCGATGGGATTCTAACGTTTCAGAGAATACAAGGATGTCATCCAGATACACGATGACGAATAAATCAAGAAAGTCCCGAAAAAAATCGTTTACCAGATGCTGGAATGTGGCTGGAGCATTGCAGAGCCCGAATGGCATGACTTAAATACTCAAAGTGGCCAAAGCGTGTCCGGAAAGCCGTCTTCCATTCGTCTCCCTCCCTGATTCTGACAAGATTATAGGCACCCCTCAAGTCCAGTTTGGAGAACATACGTGCCCCTCGCAGCCTCTGGAATAGTTCGGGAATCAGAGGAAGAGGGTACCGATTCTTGACAGTGACCCTGTTAAGGTCACGATAGTCCACACAGGGCCTCAAGGTGTGGTCTTTTTTCTCAACGAAGAAAATACCGGCTCCTGCTGGTGAAGTGGAAGGCCGAATGAACTGCTTTTCAAGGCTCTCGTCGATATAGGTACGCAGGGCTTCTAATTCAGGCTCAGAGAGAGGGTAAATCCGACCAAACGGGATCTCGGCTCCCGGTAGAAGTTCAATGGGGCAATCGTAAGTTCTATGAGGTGGAAGAGTGTCTGCACCCTTTTCATTAAAGACGTCCAGAAATTCGTGATAAGCAACCGGGATCAGTTTAGAGGCTTCATGGTCAGGGTGGATACCCAGGAGGGGCGTGGAGTTGACAGTTCCTCCCAAGAGGCAGTGCGTCTGGCAGTAGTTGGACGAAAAAGAGATATCTCCGGTAAGCCAGTCAACGTGAGGGTTGTGTGCCTTCAACCATGGAATGCCGAGGATAACGGGAAACATGGGATAAGCTATGACATCCAATCGGAGGAGTTCGCTATGGCCTGAAGAACTCTGGCAGAGAATAGGCAAGGTCCCCTGAGTAACCGGGCCTGATTTAATACCGGAGCCGTCAGCCAGATGGACATGGAACCCTTGCCTCTTGGTACCCAAGGGCAGCTGCTGAAGAGAAGCAAATGCAGAGTCCACAAAACAGCTACAGGCCCCAGAGTCTATGATTGCAAGTACTGAAACCGTCTTTTCGGGGAGCTGAAGCTTGATGGGAAGAGAGACATGTGACTGATCCTTCCCAGGGAGATGCATCACAAGAGGCTGACGGGAAGAGACCCTGCAGGTCTCTGCCGGACAAGTTCGTATGAAGTGGCCAACCTCCCCGCAGTAGAGACACAGACTGCCTTGGACTCGACGTAGACGTTCAGCAGGAGAAAGAGGTAACCTACGAAAACTGCTGTGAGGTGCCTTATGCTGTTCCGTCCTTCTGGGGGAAGGAACAGGTAGAGGAGCAGGGGCGGCTGGCCTTGAAACCACAGAAAGAGTCCCTTTAGATTTTTCCGATTGCCTTTCTCGAAACCGCCGATCGATCTGAATAGTTAAATTTATCAGATCTTCCAGGGACGCGGGTATTCCCACTCTGGCAAGTTCATCTTTTACGGTGTCAGAAAGACCTAGACGGAACTGGTGACGAAGTGCAGAGTGATTCCATTGGGTATCTGCGCTCCAAACACGAAAGTCAGTTACGTAATCTTCAACAGGCCTTGGCCCTTGCTGTAATTTGTCAAGCATGGATTCGGCAGTTTGCTGGGAAAAGGGGTCAGTGTATAACTGAGCCATGGCTGAGAAGAATGAACCCGTGGCAGTCAGAACAGGGTCATGTTGTTCCCGAAGGTGATGAGCCCAGGAGAGTGGTTCGTTCAGTAGTAGTGTAATAATAAACCCTACCTTGATGTCCTCTGATGCAAAGGTTCGGGGTAGCAGAGAAAAATAAAGTTCACAAGAATTCCGGAAGGTACGAAACTTCTTGCGTTCTCCAGAAAACCGTTCAGGGATAGGCACGTTGGGTTCCGGAGGGGGAGTGGCATCACGGAACAGACCAGACTCTGTTTGAGTAGAAAAATTCCATGGTGGTGAAAGGAGCACAGGCCGATGCGACGGTCACCTCATGCGGAAGTCGCTCTTCCATGCGACCAAGATTCTCTTGTAACTTCTGCACAATATTTGAGAGCGCAGAAATAGTTTGGTAAATGTCCTTCGATGGAGAGGCCTCCCTTCCAGACTCCATCTCTGGCTGACTGGTACTGTCACGTACCTGGTAGGAGTCTGGAATGACGAGGTCGGCCTCCCTTGTATCTCCAACCCAAGCCCCACTGAGGATGGGACAGACCTAGGGTGAGGAGTTACACGAGTGCCTGTAGTTGCGTGCAGAACTTGTCAGCTGAGTTGCAGACGTGGAGATGCAGGCAGAGCATCTGGTAAGGAACTGGACTCAGGAAAGCTGGTAGGATGGACAGCTAGCACAGGCACTGGAGACAGCGTTAAGCCAAGCAGGAGGCTGGTGCAGGATCACAAGGGTGGCCGGGTTCGGTAGCAGACGGGCAGCGAGGTGCAAGGCACAGGCAGGAGGGAGGTCAGATGGGAAGCCGAGATCAGGAACCAGTAATCAAGTATTCAAGTCCGGAAGCAAGGTCAAAGGGAAGCCAAGGTTCAGCAACAGGGATCAAGCCAGGTTTAAACAGAGTTCAGGTATCAGGGTACTTGCTGAAGACCAGTCAGCACTTGTCAGAAGTCAGAGCATCCTTTAAGTAGGCAGGCTGGTGCCAAAGGGAATTAGGAGCGTGCTCCTGCGCGCGCACGTTGCCCGTGCGCACGCGCATGCGCGAATTGCGCACACGCATGCGCAATGGTACTCCAGAAAGGCCGCTGCGTACTGGGGATGCGCGCGCGCGCCAGCATTCCGAGACTGTTGACGAATGCGCGCATGCGCAGACGGATTCCCAGCAGCTTCCTTACATTGCCCCCCCTTAGGGGCAGACTCTGGATGCCCCTCATGACCTCTTTTTCCGGGTGGCGTAGAAAGAAAGCTCGTACCAGTCTTGGAGCATGCACATCAGAAGCTGGTTCCCAGGAACTTTCTTCCGGCCCGTAGCCTTTCCATTTAATGAGAAACTGTGTTTGGTTACCTCTCTTCCTACAGTCCAATACGGCCTCCACCTCAAATTCCTCATTCCCTTCGATAAGTAGCGGTGGAGGGGTTTCAGAAATCTGGTTTGGGAAAGGATTTGGCACTGTAGGCTTCAACAAAGAAACATGGAATACTGGGTGGATTCTCAGGTTCTTGGGTAACACTAATTCGAATGCTACTGCATTAATCTTTCTCTTGACTGGAAAAGGCCCCAAAAATCTTGGGCCAAGCTTCCTCGAGGGGCAACTTAGTTTCAAGTTCGCTGTGGAAAGCCAGACCTTATCTCCAGGTTCAAGATTCAAATTGCCTCTTCTCTTCTTGTCAAAGAACTTTTTATTATCTGCCTGGGTCTTGGAGATTGTATCCTGCAGTAATTGGTAGTTGGAGTTAAGGAAGTTCAACCTGTCTTGTACGGCAGGTACAGAAGAATCAATAGGCAGCTCAGGCAAGAAAGAAGGATGGTATCCATAATTGGCGAAAAAAGGTGACTGTTTGGTTGCCGAATGGGTGGAATTATTGTATGAAAATTCCGCGAGTGGGAGAAGTGATAGCCAGTCATCCTGTGCAAAAGAAGAAAAGCATCGTAGGTACTGTTCAAGGGTTTGATTGACCCTTTCAGTCTGTCCATTAGTTTGTGGGTGATAAGCTGTGGAGAGGCGGAGTTCAATGTTCAAAGTTTCACATAAGGCCCTCCAAAAGCTAGAAGTGAACTGCACCCCTCGATCAGAAACTATGCTGTCAGGGATGCCATGCAACCTTACAATCTCCTTGATAAAAGTTGAGGCAGTCTCCGGGGCAGAAGGAGTTCCTTGCAGAGGTACAAAGTGGGCCATTTTGGTCAAACGATCAACCACAACGAAAATGGTAGTGAAGTCTTCAGATGGGGGAAGTTCTACTATAAAATCCATGGAGATCATGCTCCATGGTTTCTCAGGTACAGGAAGGGGCTCAAGTAAAACCCAAGTTCTGGCTCTGTCTGTCTTATTCCGAAGGCATGAAATACAAGATCTTACATATTTCTTGCAGTCGTTTATCAAATTTGGCCACCAGAATGTACGGGAGATCAAATTAGCCGTCTTGTGAATCCCAAAGTGACCCGCTCTTGTAACTTCTGCACAATATTTGAGAGCGCAGAAATAGTTTGGTAAATGTCCTTCGGTGGAGAGGCCTCCCTTCCAGACTCCATCTCTGGCTGACTGGTACTGTCACGTACCTGGTAGGAGTCTGGAATGACGAGGTCGGCCTCCCTTGTATCTCCAACCCAAGCCCCACTGAGGATGGGACAGACCTAGGGTGAGGAGTTACACGAGTGCCTGTAGTTGCGTGCAGAACTTTTCAGCTGAGTTGCAGACGTGGAGATGCAGGCAGAGCATCTGGTAAGGAACTGGACTCAGGAAAGCTGGTAGGATGGACAGCTAGCACAGGCACTGGAAACAGCGTTAAGCCAAGCAGGAGGCTGGTGCAGGATCACAAGGGTGGCCGGGTTCGGTAGCAGACGGGCAGCGAGGTACTGGAAAAGGTTCAAGATTCAAATTGCCTCTTCTCTTCTTGTCGAAGAACTTTTTATTATCTGCCTGGGTCTTGGAGATTGTATCCTGCAGTAATTGGTAGTTGGAGTTAAGGAAGTTCAACCTGTCTTGTACGGCAGGTACAGAAGAATCAATAGGCAGCTCAGGCAAGAAAGAAGGATGGTATCCATAATTGGCGAAAAAAGGTGACTGTTTGGTTGCCGAATGGGTGGAATTATTGTATGAAAATTCCGCGAGTGGGAGAAGTGATAGCCAGTCATCCTGCGCAAAAGAAGAAAAGCATCGTAGGTACTGTTCAAGGGTTTGATTGACCCTTTCAGTCTGTCCATTAGTTTGTTGGTGATAAGCTGTGGAGAGGCGGAGTTCAATGTTCAAAGTTTCACATAAGGCCCTCCAAAATCTAGAAGTGAACTGCACCCCTCGATCAGAAACTATGCTGTCAGGGATGCCATGCAACCTTACAATCTCCTTGATAAAAGTTGAGGCAGTCTCCGGGGCAGAAGGAGTTCCTTGCAGAGGTACAAAGTGGGCCATTTTGGTCAAACGATCAACCACAACGAAAATGGTAGTGAAGTCTTCAGATGGGGGAAGTTCTACTATAAAATCCATGGAGATCATGCTCCATGGTTTCTCAGGTACAGGAAGGGGCTCAAGTAGACCCCAAGTTCTGGCTCTGTCTGTCTTATTCTGAAGGCATGAAATACAAGATCTTACATATTTCTTGCAGTCGTTCATCAAGTTTGGCCACCAGAATGTACGGGAGATCAAATTAGCCGTCTTGTGAATCCCAAAGTGACCCGCTCTTGTAACTTCTGCACAATATTTGAGAGCGCAGAAATAGTTTGGTAAATGTCCTTCGGTGGAGAGGCCTCCCTTCCAGACTCCATCTCTGGCTGACTGGTACTGTCACGTACCTGGTAGGAGTCTGGAATGACGAGGTCGGCCTCCCTTGTATCTCCAACCCAAGCCCCACTGAGGATGGGACAGACCTAGGGTGAGGAGTTACACGAGAGCCTGTAGTTGCGTGCAGAACTTGTCAGCTGAGTTGCAGACGTGGAGATGCAGGCAGAGCATCTGGTAAGGAACTGGACTCAGGAAAGCTGGTAGGATGGACAGCTAGCACAGGCACTGGAGACAGCGTTAAGCCAAGCAGGAGGCTGGTGCAGGATCACAAGGGTGGCCGGGTTCGGTAGCAGACGGGCAGCGGGGTACTGGAAAAGGCCCCAAAAATCTTGGGCCAAGCTTCCTCGAGGGGCAACTTAGTTTCAAGTTCGCTGTGGAAAGCCAGACCTTATCTCCAGGTTCAAGATTCAAATTGCCTCTTCTCTTCTTGTCGAAGAACTTTTTATTATCTGCCTGGGTCTTGGAGATTGTATCCTGCAGTAATTGGTAGTTGGAGTTAAGGAAGTTCAACCTGTCTTGTACGGCAGGTACAGAAGAATCAATAGGCAGCTCAGGCAAGAAAGAAGGATGGTATCCATAATTGGCGAAAAAAGGTGACTGTTTGGTTGCCGAATGGGTGGAATTATTGTATGAAAATTCCGCGAGTGGAAGAAGTGATAGCCAGTCATCCTGTGCAAAAGAAGAAAAGCATCGTAGGTACTGTTCAAGGGTTTGATTGACCCTTTCAGTCTGTCTATTAGTTTGTGGGTGATAAGCTGTGGAGAGGCGGAGTTCAATGTTCAAAGTTTCACATAAGGCCCTCCAAAATCTAGAAGTGAACTGCACCCCTCGATCAGAAACTATGCTGTCAGGGATGCCATGCAACCTTACAATCTCCTTGATAAAAGTTGAGGCAGTCTCCGGGGCAGAAGGAGTTCCTTGCAGAGGTACAAAGTGGGCCATTTTGGTCAAACGAACAACCACAACGAAAATGGTAGTGAAGTCTTCAGATGGGGGAAGTTCTACTATAAAATCCATGGAGATCATGCTCCATGGTTTCTCAGGTACAGGAAGGGGCTCAAGTAGACCCCAAGTTCTGGCTCTGTCTGTCTTATTCCGAAGGCATGAAATACAAGATCTTACATATTTCTTGCAGTCGTTCATCAAATTTGGCCACCAGAATGTACGGGAGATCGAATTAGCCGTCTTGTGAATCCCAAAGTGACCCGCTAGGGGATGATCATGACATCGCCCTAGGACGGCAACTCTGAACTGTTCTGGGATAAAGATTTGCCTCTTTGACAAATAGGCCTCTTAGTACAGGCCATCCCTTAGTTGAAGAGCCAGGTCCTTGGAAGGCGGTTGGTCTTCCACATATTTTCTTATATGTGACATCAGATCCGCCTGAAGAAGTAAAAAATTATTGGCTGGTAAAATAGTATCAGGTTCCGAGGATACAACTGGATCACTGAACATGCGGGACAAGGCATCTGGTTTCCCGTTCTTTGAGCCAGGACGGTAGGTTATATGAAACATGAAACGAGAGAAAAAAAGTGCCCATCTTGCCTGCCGAGGTCTTAGGCGTTTAGCTGTCTTCAAATACTCAAGATTCTTGTGATCTGTGAAGATAAGAATTGGGTGAGAAGCTCCCTCCAAAAGGTAACGCCATTCTTCAAGAGCGGCCTTGATAGCCAGTAGCTCTCGGTCACCAACATCATAATTCCTTTCGGAAGGATTTAATTTTTTAGAGAAGAAGGCCACAGGGTGGAGCAATGATTTGGGCCCTTGGCGTTGGGAAATAATAGCCTCAACTGCATTTTCCGAGGCGTCTACCTCCAAAACATAAGCTAAGGAGGGATCGGGATGTTTCAAGATGGGAGCTGAGGTGAATAAGGCTTTCAACTGTTCAAACGCTGTCTGAGCCTCTGGGGTCCATCGAAAGGGAACATGCTGTTTCGTTAGCTGAGTAATGGGAGTGATGATGCCAGAAAAGTCCTTAATAAATGTTCTATAAAAGTTAGCAAACCCCACGAACCTCTGTACAGCTTTTCTGTCAGTAGGAGCAGACCATTCCAAGACAGAAGCGACTTTCTAAGGGTCCATGGAGATTCCTTCGGCGGAGATGACAAGCCCTAGGAAATGCACAACTTGCTTTTCAAAGTCGCATTTTTCAGCCTTTGCGTAAAGTCAGTGTTCCCGCAGTCGAGCTAATACCTTTTTTACATGAGTCCGATGGGATTCTAAAGTTTCAGAGAATACAAGGATGTCATCCAGATACACGATGACGAATAAATCAAGAAAGTCCCGAAAAAAATCGTTTACCAGATGCTGGAATGTGGCTGGAGCATTGCAGAGCCCGAATGGCATGACTAAATACTAAAAGTGGCCAAAACGTGTCCGGAAGGCCGTCTTCCATTCGTCTCCCTCCCTGATTCTGACAAGATTATAGGCACCCCTCAAGTCCAGTTTGGAGAACACTCGTGCCCCTCGCAGCCTCTGGAATAGTTAGGGAATCAGAGGAAGAGGGTACCGATTCTTGACAGTGACCCTGTTAAGGTCACGATAGTCCACACAGGGCCTCAAGGTGTGGTCTTTTTTCTCAACGAAGAAAATACCGGCTCCTGCTGGTGAAGTGGAAGGCCGAATGAACTGCTTTTCAAGGCTCTCGTCGATATAGGTACGCAGGGCTTCTAATTCAGGCTCAGAGAGAGGGTAAATCCGACCAAACGGGATCTCGGCTCCCGGTAGAAGTTCAATGTGGCAATCGTAAGTTCTATGAGGTGGAAGAGTGTCTGCACCCTTTTTATTAAAGACGTCCAGAAATTCGTGATAAGCAACCGGGATCAGTTTAGAGGCTTCATGGTCAGGGTGGATACCCAGGAGGGGCGTGGAGTTGACAGTTCCTCCCAAGAGGCAGTGCGTCTGGCAGTAGTTGGACGAAAAAATATATATCTCCGGTAAGCCAGTCAACGTGAGGGTTGTGTGCCTTCAACCATGGAATGCCGCGGATAACGGGAAACATGGGAGAAGCTATGACATCCAAACGGAGGAGTTCGCTATGGCCTGAAGAAGTCTGGCAGAGAATAGGCAAGGTCCCCTGAGTAACCGGGCCTGATTTAATACGGGAGCCGTCAGCCAGATGGACATGGAACCCTTGCCTCTTGGTACCCAAGGGCAGCTGCTGAAGAGAAGCAAATGCAGAGTCCACAAAACAGCTGCAGGCCCCAGAGTCTATGATTGCAAGTACTGAAACCGTCTTTTCGGGGAGCTGAAGCTTGATGGGAAGAGAGACATGTGACTGATCCTTCCCAGGGAGATGCATCACAAGAGGCTGACGGGAAGAGATCCTGCAGGTCTCTGCCGGACAAGTTCGTATGAAGTGGCCAACCTCCCCGCAGTAGAGACACAGACTGCCTTGGACTCGACGTAGACGTTCAGCAGGAGAAAGAGGTAACCTACGAAAACTGCTGTGAGGTGCCTTATGCTGTTCCCTCCTTCTGGGGGAAGGAACAGGTAGAGGAGCAGGGGCGGCTGGCCTTGAAACCACAGAAAGAGTCCCTTTAGATTTTTCCGATTGCCTTTCTCGAAACCGCCGATCGATCTGAATAGTTAAATTTATCAGATCTTCCAGGGACGCGGGTATTCCCACTCTGGCAAGTTCATCTTTTACGGTGTCAGAAAGTCCTAGACGGAACTGGTGACGAAGTGCAGAGTGATTCCATTGGGTATCTGCGCTCCAAACACGAAAGTCAGTTACGTAATCTTCAACAGGCCTTGGCCCTTGCTGTAATTTGTCAAGCATGGATTCGGCAGTTTTCTGGGAAAAGGGGTCAGTGGTCAGGGGTCAGGAGGCTGGTGCAGGATCACAAGGGTGGCCGGGTTTGGTAGCAGACGGGCAGCGAGGTACTGGAAAAGGTTCAAGATTCAAATTGCCTCTTCTCTTCTTGTCGAATAACTTTTTATTATCTGCCTGGGTCTTGGAGATTGTATCCTGCAGTAATTGGTAGTTGGAGTTAAGGAAGTTCAACCTGTCTTGTACGGCAGGTACAGAAGAATCAATAGGCAGCTCAGGCAAGAAAGAAGGATGGTATCCATAATTGACGAAAAAAGGTGACTGTTTGGTTGCCGAATGGGTGGAATTATTGTATGAAAATTCCGCGAGTGGGAGAAGTGATAGCCAGTCATCCTGCGCAAAAGAAGAAAAGCATCGTAGGTACTGTTCAAGGGTTTGATTGACCCTTTCAGTCTGTCCATTAGTTTGTGGGTGATAAGCTGGCCACTAGAATGTACGGGAGATCAAATTAGCCGTCTTGTGAATCCCAAAGTGACCCGCTCTTGTAACTTCTGCACAATATTTGAGAGCGCAGAAATAGTTTGGTAAATGTCCTTCGGTGGAGAGGCCTCCCTTCCAGACTCCATCTCTGGCTGACTGGTACTGTCACGTACCTGGTAGGAGTCTGGAATGACGAGGTCGGCCTCCCTTGTATCTCCAACCCAAGCCCCACTGAGGATGGGACAGACCTAGGGTGAGGAGTTACACGAGTGCTTGTAGTTGCGTGCAGAACTTGTCAGCTGAGTTGCAGATGTGGAGATGCAGGCAGAGCATCTGGTAAGGAACTGGACTCAGGAAAGCTGGTAGGATGGACAGCTAGCACAGGCACTGGAGACAGCGTTAAGCCAAGCAGGAGGCTGGTGCAGGATCACAAGGGTGGCCGGGTTCGGTAGCAGACGGGCAGCGAGGTACTGGAAAAGGTTCAAGATTCAAATTGCCTCTTCTCTTCTTGTCGAAGAACTTTTTATTATCTGCCTGGGTCTTGGAGATTGTATCCTGCAGTAATTGGTAGTTGGAGTTAAGGAAGTTCAACCTGTCTTGTACGGCAGGTACAGAAGAATCAATAGGCAGCTCAGGCAAGAAAGAAGGATGGTATCCATAATTGGCCCCTTCCTGTACCTGAGAAACCATGGAGCATGATCTCCATGGATTTTATAGTAGAACTTCCCCCATCTGAAGACTTCACTACCATTTTCGTTGTGGTTGATCGTTTGACCAAAATGGTCCACTTTGTACCTCTGCAAGGCCATCGATCCACAGTACATCAGGGATGGTCCACAGTATATCAGTGATGATCCATAGTACATCAGTGATGGTCCATAGCACATCAGTGATGGTCCATAGTACACCAGTGATGATCCATAGTACACCAGTGATGGCCCATAGTACACCAGTGATGGCCCATAGTACATCAGTGATGATCCATAGTACATCAGTGATGATCCACAGTACATCAGTGATGATCCACAGTACATCAGGGATGGTCCATAGTACATCAGTGATGATCCATATTACACCAGTGATGATCCATAGTACACCAGTGATGGCCCATAGTACATCAGTGATGAACTATAGTACATCAGTGATGATCCACAGTACATCAGGGATGGTCCATAGTACATCAGTGATGATCCATAGTACACCAGTGATGATCCATAGTACACCAGTGATGGCCCATAGTACATCAGTGATGAACTATAGTACATCAGTGATGATCCACAGTACATCGGTGATGATCCATAGTACATCAGTGATGATCCACAGTACATCAGTGATGATCCACAGTACATCAGGGATGGTCCATAGTACATCAGTGATGATCCATAGTACACCAGTGATGATCCATAGTACACCAGTGATGGCCCATAGTACATCAGTGATGAACTATAGTACATCAGTGATGATCCACAGTACATCAGTGATGATCCACAGTACATCAGGGATGGTCCATAGTACACCAGTGATGATCCACAGTACACCAGTGATGATCCATAGTACACCAGTGATGGTCCATAGTACATCAGTGATGATCTATAGTACATCAGTGATGGTCCATAGTACATCAGTGATGAGCTATAGTACATCAGTGATGATCTATAGTACATCAGTGATGATCCATAGTACACCAGTGATGATCCATAGTACACCAGTGATGGCCCATAGTACATCAGTGATGATCCATAGTACACCAGTGATGATCCATAGTACACCAGTGATGGCCCATAGTACATCAGTGATGAACTATAGTACATCAGTGATGTTCCACAGTACATCAGTGATGATCCATAGTACATCAGTGATGATCCACAGTACATCAGTGATGATCCACAGTACATCAGGGATGGTCCATAGTACATCAGTGATGATCCATAGTACATCAGTGATGATCCACAGTACATCAGTGATGATCCACAGTACATCAGGGATGGTCCATAGTACATCAGTGATGATCCATATTACACCAGTGATGATCCATAGTACACCAGTGATGGCCCATAGTACATCAGTGATGAACTATAGTACATCAGTGATGATCCACAGTACATCAGGGATGGTCCATAGTACATCAGTGATGATCCATAGTACACCAGTGATGATCCATAGTACACCAGTGATGGCCCATAGTACATCAGTGATGAACTATAGTACATCAGTGATGATCCACAGTACATTGGTGATGATCCATAGTACATCAGTGATGATCCACAGTACATCAGTGATGATCCACAGTACATCAGGGATGGTCCATAGTACATCAGTGATGATCCATAGTACACCAGTGATGATCCATAGTACACCAGTGATGGCCCATAGTACATCAGTGATGAACTATAGTACATCAGTGATGATCCACAGTACATCAGTGATGATCCACAGTACATCAGGGATGGTCCATAGTACACCAGTGATGATCCACAGTACACCAGTGATGATCCATAGTACACCAGTGATGGTCCATAGTACATCAGTGATGATCTATAGTACATCAGTGATGGTCCATAGTACATCAGTGATGAGCTATAGTACATCAGTGATGATCTATAGTACATCAGTGATGATCCATAGTACACCAGTGATGATCCATAGTACACCAGTGATGGCCCATAGTACATCAGTGATGATCCATAGTACACCAGTGATGATCCATAGTACACCAGTGATGGCCCATAGTACATCAGTGATGAACTATAGTACATCAGTGATGATCCACAGTACATCAGTGATGATCCATAGTACATCAGTGATGATCCACAGTACATCAGTGATGATCCACAGTACATCAGGGATGGTCCATAGTACATCAGTGATGATCCATAGTACACCAGTGATGATCCATAGTACACCAGTGATGGCCCACAGTATATCAGTGATGAACTATAGTACATCAGTGATGATCCACAGTACATCAGTGATGATCCACAGTACATCAGGGATGGTCCATAGTACACCAGTGATGATCCACAGTACACCAGTGATGATCCATAGTACACCAGTGATGGTCCATAGTACATCAGTGATGATCTATAGTACATCAGTGATGGTCCATAGTACATCAGTGATGATCTATAGTACATCAGTGATGATCTATAGTACATCAGTGATGATCCATAGTACATCAGTGATGATCCACAGTACATCAGTGATGGTCCACAGTACATCAGGGATGGTCCACAGTACATCGGTGATGATCCATAGTACACCAGTGATGGCCCATAGTACATCAGTGATGGTCCATAGTACATCAGTGATGATCCATAGTACATCAGTGATGATCCATAGTACACCAGTGATGGCCCATAGTACATCAGTGATGATCCATAGTACATCAGTGATGATCCACAGTACATCAGTGATGATCCACAGTACATCAGGGATGGTCCATAGTACATCAGTGATGATCCATAGTAAACCAGTGATGATCCATAGTACACCAGTGATGGCCCATAGTACATCAGTGATGAATTATAGTACATCAGTGATGATCCACAGTACATCAGTGATGATCCACAGTACATCAGGGATGGTCCATAGTACACCAGTGATGATCCACAGTACATCAGTTATGATCCACAGTACAATAGTGATGATCCACAGTACATCAGTGATGATCCACAGTACATCAGTGATAATCCACAATACTTCAGTGATGATCCACAGTACATCAGGGATGGTCCACAGTACATCAGTGATGGTCCACAGTATATCAGTGATGATCCATAGTACATCAGTAATGGTCCATAGTACATCAGTGATGGTCCATAGTACACCAGTGATGATCCATAGTACACCAGTGATGGCCCATAGTACACCAGTGATGGCCCATAGTACATCAGTGATGATCCATAGTACATCAGTGATGATCCACAGTACATCAGTGATGATCCACAGTACATCAGGGAAGGTCCATAGTACATCAGTGATGATCCATAGTACACCAGTGATGATCCATAGTACACCAGTGATGGCCCATAGTACATCAGTGATGAACTATAGTACATCAGTGATGATCCACAGTACATCAGTGATGATCCATAGTACATCAGTGATGATCCACAGTACATCAGTGATGATCCACAGTACATCAGGGATGGTCCATAGTACATCAGTGATGATCCATAGTACACCAGTGATGATCCATAGTACACCAGTGATGGCCCACAGTATATCAGTGATGAACTATAGTACATCAGTGATGATCCACAGTACATCAGTGATGATCCACAGTACATCAGGGATGGTCCATAGTACACCAGTGATGATCCACAGTACACCAGTGATGATCCATAGTACACCAGTGATGGTCCATAGTACATCAGTGATGATCTATAGTACATCAGTGATGGTCCATAGTACATCAGTGATGATCTATAGTACATCAGTGATGATCTATAGTACATCAGTGATGATCCATAGTACATCAGTGATGATCCACAGTACATCAGTGATGGTCCACAGTACATCAGGGATGGTCCACAGTACATCGGTGATGATCCATAGTACACCAGTGATGGCCCATAGTACATCAGTGATGGTCCATAGTACATCAGTGATGATCCATAGTACATCAGTGATGATCCATAGTACACCAGTGATGGCCCATAGTACATCAGTGATGATCCATAGTACATCAGTGATGATCCACAGTACATCAGTGATGATCCACAGTACATCAGGGATGGTCCATAGTACATCAGTGATGATCCATAGTAAACCAGTGATGATCCATAGTACACCAGTGATGGCCCATAGTACATCAGTGATGAATTATAGTACATCAGTGATGATCCACAGTACATCAGTGATGATCCACAGTACATCAGGGATGGTCCATAGTACACCAGTGATGATCCACAGTACATCAGTTATGATCCACAGTACAATAGTGATGATCCACAGTACATCAGTGATGATCCACAGTACATCAGTGATAATCCACAATACTTCAGTGATGATCCACAGTACATCAGGGATGGTCCACAGTACATCAGTGATGGTCCACAGTATATCAGTGATGATCCATAGTACATCAGTAATGGTCCATAGTACATCAGTGATGGTCCATAGTACACCAGTGATGATCCATAGTACACCAGTGATGGCCCATAGTACACCAGTGATGGCCCATAGTACATCAGTGATGATCCATAGTACATCAGTGATGATCCACAGTACATCAGTGATGATCCACAGTACATCAGGGAAGGTCCATAGTACATCAGTGATGATCCATAGTACACCAGTGATGATCCATAGTACACCAGTGATGGCCCATAGTACATCAGTGATGAACTATAGTACATCAGAGATGATCCACAGTACATCAGGGATGGTCCATAGTACATCAGTCATGAGCCATAGTACACCAGTGATGATCCATAGTACACCAGTGATGGCCCATAGTACATCAGTGATGAACTATAGTACATCAGTGATGATCCACAGTACATCAGTGATGATCCATAGTACATCAGTGATGATCCACAGTACATCAGGGATGGTCCATAGTACATCAGTGATGATCCATAGTACACCAGTGATGATCCATAGTACACCAGTGATGGCCCATAGTACATCAGTGATGAACTATAGTACATCAGTGATGATCCACAGTACATCAGTGATGATCCACTGTACATCAGGGATGGTCCATAGTACACCAGTGATGATCCACAGTACACCAGTGATGGTCCATAGTACATCAGTGATGATCTATAGTACAACAGTGATGATCTATAGTACATCAGTGATGATCCACAGTACATCAGTTATGATACACAGTACATCAGTGATGATCCACAGTACATCAATGATGATCCACAATACTTCAGTGATGATCCACAGTACATCAGTGATGATCCACAGTACATCAGGGATGGTCCACAGTATATCAGTGATGATCCATAGTACATCAGTGATGGTCCATAGTACATCAGTGATGGTCCATAGTACACCAGTGATGATCCATAGTACACCAGTGATGGCCCATAGTACATCAGTGATGATCCATAGTACATCAGTGATGATCCACAGTACATCAGTGATGATCCACAGTACATCAGGGATGGTCCATAGTACATCAGTGATGATCCATAGTACACCAGTGATGATCCATAGTACACCAGTGATGGCCCATAGTACATCAGTGATGAACTATAGTACATCAGAGATGATCCACAGTACATCAGGGATGGTCCATAGTACATCAGTGATGATCCATAGTACACCAGTGATGATCCATAGTACACCAGTGATGGCCCATAGTACATCAGTGATGAACTATAGTACATCAGTGATGATCCACAGTACATCAGTGATGATCCATAGTACATCAGTGATGATCCACAGTACATCAGTGATGATCCACAGTACATCAGGGATGGTCCATAGTACATCAGTGATGATCCATAGTACACCAGTGATGATCCATAGTACACCAGTGATGGCCCATAGTACATCAGTGATGATCCATAGTACATCAGTGATGATCCACAGTACATCAGTGATAATCCACAGTACATCAGGGATGGTCCATAGTACATCAGTGATGATCCATAGTACACCAGTGATGATCCATAGTACACCAGTGATGGCCCATAGTACATCAGTGATGAACTATAGTACATCAGTGATGATCCACAGTACATCAGTGATGATCCACAGTACATCAGGGATGGTCCATAGTACACCAGTGATGATCCACAGTACATCAGTTATGATCCACAGTACATTAGTGATGATCCACAGTACATCAGTGATGATCCACAGTACATCAGTGATGATCCACAGTACATCAGTGATGATCCACAATACTTCAGTGATGATCCACAGTACATCAGGGATGGTCCACAGTACATCAGTGATGGTCCACAGTATATCAGTGATGATCCATAGTACATCAGTGATGGTCCATAGTACATCAGTGATGGTCCATAGTACACCAGTGATGATCCATAGTACACCAGTGATGGCCCATAGTACACCAGTGATGGCCCATAGTACATCAGTGATGATCCATAGTACATCAGTAATGATCCACAGTACATCAGTGATGATCCACAGTACATCAGGGATGGTCCATAGTACATCAGTGATGATCCATAGTACACCAGTGATGATCCATAGTACACCAGTGATGGCCCATAGTACATCAGTGATGAACTATAGTACATCAGAGATGATCCACAGTACGTCAGGGATGGTCCATAGTACATCAGTCATGATCCATAGTACACCAGTGATGATCCATAGTACACCAGTGATGGCCCATAGTACATCAGTGATGAACTATAGTACATCAGTGATGATCCACAGTACATCAGTGATGATCCATAGTACATCAGTGATGATCCACAGTACATCAGGGATGGTCCATAGTACACCAGTGATGGCCCATAGTACATCAGTGATGATCCACAGTACATCAGTGATGATCTATAGTACATCAGTGATGATCCACAGTACACCAGTGATGATTCACAGTACATCAGGGATGGTCCATAGTACATCAGGGATGGTCCATAGTACATCAGTGATGATCCACAGTACATCAGGGATGGTCCACAGTACATCAGTGATGATCCATAGTACATCAGTGATGGCCCATAGTACATCAGTGATGATCCATATTACACCAGTGATGATCCATAGTACACCAGGGATGACCCACAGTACATCAGTGATGATCCACAGTACATCAGTGATGGTCCATAGTAAATCAGTGATGGTCCATAGTACACCAGTGATGATCCATAGTTCACCAGTGATGGCCCATAGTACACCAGTGATGATCCATAGTACACCAGAGATGGCCCATAGTATACCAGTGATGTCCCATAGTACATCAGTGATGATCCACAGTACATCAGTGATGATCCATAGTACACCAGGGATGGCCCATAGTACATCAGTGATGGCTCATAGTACATCAGTGATGATCCATAGTACATCAGTGATGATCCATAGTACACCAGTGATGATCCATAGTACATCAGTGATGGCTCATAGTACATCAGTGATGATCCATAGTACATCAGTGATGATCCATAGTACACCAGTGATGATCCATAGTACATCAGTGATGGCTCATAGTACATCAGTGATGATCCATAATACATCAGTGATGATCCATAGTACACCAGTGATGGCCCATAGTACTTCAGTGATGATCTATAGTACATCAGTGATGATCCACAGTACACCAGTGATGATCCACAGTACATCAGTGATGATCCACGGTACATCAGTGATGATCCATAGTACATCAGTGATGATCCTCAGTACATCAATGATGATCCACAGTACATCAGTGATGATCCACAGTACATCAGTGATGATCCACAGTACATCAGTGATGATCCACAGGACATCAGGGATGGTCCACAGTACATCAGTGATGATCCATAGTAAACCAGTCATGATCCATAGTACATCAGTGATGATCCATAGTACATCAGTGATGATCCATAGTACACCAGTGATGGCCCATAGTACACCAGTGATGATCCATAGTACACCAGTGATGGCCCATAGTACTTCAGTGATGATCTATAGTACATCAGTGATGATCCACAGTACATCAGTGATGATCCACAATACATCAGGGATTGTCCACAGTATATCAGTGATGATCCATAGTACATCAGTGATGGCCCACAGTACATCAGTGATGATCCACAGTACATCAGTGATGATCCATAGTACACCAGTGATGGTCCATAGTACACCAGTGATGGTCCATAGTACATCAGTGATGATCCATAGTACATCAGTGATGATCCACAGTACATCAGGGATGGTCCACAGTACATCGGTGATGATCCATAGTACACCAGTGATGGCCCATAGTACATCAGTGATGATCCATAGTACATCAGTGATGATCCACAGTACATCAGTGATGATCCACAGTACATCAGGGATGGTCCATAGTACATCAGTGATGATCCATAGTACACCAGTGATGATCCATAGTACACCAGTGATGGCCCATAGTACATCAGTGATGAACTATAGTACATCAGAGATGATCCACAGTACATCAGGGATGGTCCATAGTACATCAGTGATGATCCATAGTACACCAGTGATGATCCATAGTACACCAGTGATGGCCCATAGTACATCAGTGATGAACTATAGTACATCAGTGATGATCCACAGTACATCAGTGATGATCCATAGTACATCAGTGATGATCCACAGTACATCAGTGATGATCCACAGTACATCAGGGATGGTCCATAGTACATCAGTGATGATCCATAGTACACCAGTGATGATCCATAGTACACCAGTGATGGCCCATAGTACATCAGTGATGATCCATAGTACATCAGTGATGATCCACAGTACATCAGTGATAATCCACAGTACATCAGGGATGGTCCATAGTACATCAGTGATGATCCATAGTACACCAGTGATGATCCATAGTACACCAGTGATGGCCCATAGTACATCAGTGATGAACTATAGTACATCAGTGATGATCCACAGTACATCAGTGATGATCCACAGTACATCAGGGATGGTCCATAGTACACCAGTGATGATCCACAGTACATCAGTTATGATCCACAGTACATTAGTGATGATCCACAGTACATCAGTGATGATCCACAGTACATCAGTGATGATCCACAGTACATCAGTGATGATCCACAATACTTCAGTGATGATCCACAGTACATCAGGGATGGTCCACAGTACATCAGTGATGGTCCACAGTATATCAGTGATGATCCATAGTACATCAGTGATGGTCCATAGTACATCAGTGATGGTCCATAGTACACCAGTGATGATCCATAGTACACCAGTGATGGCCCATAGTACACCAGTGATGGCCCATAGTACATCAGTGATGATCCATAGTACATCAGTAATGATCCACAGTACATCAGTGATGATCCACAGTACATCAAGGATGGTCCATAGTACATCAGTGATGATCCATAGTACACCAGTGATGATCCATAGTACACCAGTGATGGCCCATAGTACATCAGTGATGAACTATAGTACATCAGAGATGATCCACAGTACGTCAGGGATGGTCCATAGTACATCAGTCATGATCCATAGTACACCAGTGATGATCCATAGTACACCAGTGATGGCCCATAGTACATCAGTGATGAACTATAGTACATCAGTGATGATCCACAGTACATCAGTGATGATCCATAGTACATCAGTGATGATCCACAGTACATCAGGGATGGTCCATAGTACACCAGTGATGGCCCATAGTACATCAGTGATGATCCACAGTACATCAGTGATGATCTATAGTACATCAGTGATGATCCACAGTACACCAGTGATGATTCACAGTACATCAGGGATGGTCCATAGTACATCAGGGATGGTCCATAGTACATCAGTGATGATCCACAGTACATCAGGGATGGTCCACAGTACATCAGTGATGATCCATAGTACATCAGTGATGGCCCATAGTACATCAGTGATGATCCATATTACACCAGTGATGATCCATAGTACACCAGGGATGACCCACAGTACATCAGTGATGATCCACAGTACATCAGTGATGGTCCATAGTAAATCAGTGATGGTCCATAGTACACCAGTGATGATCCATAGTTCACCAGTGATGGCCCATAGTACACCAGTGATGATCCATAGTACACCAGAGATGGCCCATAGTATACCAGTGATGTCCCATAGTACATCAGTGATGATCCACAGTACATCAGTGATGATCCATAGTACACCAGGGATGGCCCATAGTACATCAGTGATGGCTCATAGTACATCAGTGATGATCCATAGTACATCAGTGATGATCCATAGTACACCAGTGATGACCCATAGTACATCAGTGATGGCTCATAGTACATCAGTGATGATCCATAGTACATCAGTGATGATCCATAGTACACCAGTGATGATCCATAGTACATCAGTGATGGCTCATAGTACATCAGTGATGATCCATAATACATCAGTGATGATCCATAGTACACCAGTGATGGCCCATAGTACTTCAGTGATGATCTATAGTACATCAGTGATGATCCACAGTACACCAGTGATGATCCACAGTACATCAGTGATGATCCGCGGTACATCAGTGATGATCCATAGTACATCAGTGATGATCCTCAGTACATCAATGATGATCCACAGTACATCAGTGATGATCCACAGTACATCAGTGATGATCCACAGTACATCAGTGATGATCCACAGGACATCAGGGATGGTCCACAGTACATCAGTGATGATCCATAGTAAACCAGTCATGATCCATAGTACATCAGTGATGATCCATAGTACATCAGTGATGATCCATAGTACACCAGTGATGGCCCATAGTACACCAGTGATGATCCATAGTACACCAGTGATGGCCCATAGTACTTCAGTGATGATCTATAGTACATCAGTGATGATCCACAGTACATCAGTGATGATCCACAATACATCAGGGATTGTCCACAGTATATCAGTGATGATCCATAGTACATCAGTGATGGCCCACAGTACATCAGTGATGATCCACAGTACATCAGTGATGATCCATAGTACACCAGTGATGGTCCATAGTACACCAGTGATGGTCCATAGTACATCAGTGATGATCCATAGTACATCATTGATGATCCACAGTACATCAGGGATGGTCCACAGTACATCGGTGATGATCCATAGTACACCAGTGATGGCCCATAGTACATCAGTGATGGTCCATAGTACATCAGTGATGATCCATAGTACATCAGTGATGATCCATAGTACACCAGTGATGGCCCATAGTACATCAGTGATGATCCATAGTACATCAGTGATGATCCACAGTACATCAGTGATGATCCACAGTACATCAGGGATGGTCCATAGTACATCAGTGATGATCCATAGTACACCAGTGATGATCCATAGTACACCAGTGATGGCCCATAGTACATCAGTGATGAACTATAGTACATCAGTGATGATCCACAGTACATCAGTGATGATCCACAGTACATCAGGGATGGTCCATAGTACACCAGTGATGATCCACAGTACATCAGTTATGATCCACAGTACATTAGTGATGATCCACAGTACATCAGGGATGGTCCATAGTACACCAGTGATGATCCACAGTACATCAGTTATGATCCACAGTACATTAGTGATGATCCACAGTACATCAGTGATGATCCACAGTACATCAGTGATGATCCACAATACTTCAGTGATGATCCACAGTACATCAGGGATGGTCCACAGTACATCAGTGATGGTCCACAGTATATCAGTGATGATCCATAGTACATCAGTGATGGTCCATAGTACATCAGTGATGGTCCATAGTACACCAGTGATGATCCATAGTACACCAGTGATGGCCCATAGTACACCAGTGATGGCCCATAGTACATCAGTGATGATCCATAGTACATCAGTGATGATCCACAGTACATCAGTGATGATCCACAGTACATCAGTGATGATCCACAGTACATCAGGGATGGTCCATAGTACATCAGTGATGATCCATAGTACACCAGTGATGATCCATAGTACACCAGTGATGGCCCATAGTACATCAGTGATGAACTATAGTACATCAGAGATGATCCACAGTACATCAGGGATGGTCCATAGTACATCAGTCATGATCCATAGTACACCAGTGATGATCCATAGTACACCAGTGATGGCCCATAGTACATCAGTGATGAACTATAGTACATCAGTGATGATCCACAGTACATCAGTGATGATCCATAGTACATCAGTGATGATCCACAGTACATCAGGGATGGTCCATAGTACACCAGTGATGGCCCATAGTACATCAGTGATGATCCACAGTACATCAGTGATGATCTATAGTACATCAGTGATGATCCACAGTACACCAGTGATGATTCACAGTACATCAGGGATGGTCCATAGTACATCAGGGATGGTCCATAGTACATCAGTGATGATACACAGTACATCAGGGATGGTCCACAGTACATCAGTGATGATCCATAGTACATCAGTGATGGCCCATAGTACATCAGTGATGATCCATATTACACCAGTGATGATCCATAGTACACCAGGGATGACCCATAGTACATCAGTGATGATCCACAGTACATCAGTGATGGTCCATAGTAAATCAGTGATGGTCCATAGTACACCAGTGATGATCCATAGTACACCAGAGATGGCCCATAGTATACCAGTGATGTCCCATAGTACATCAGTGATGATCCACAGTACATCAGTGATGATTCATAGTACACCAGGGATGGCCCATAGTACATCAGTGATGGCTCATAGTACATCAGTGATGATCCATAGTACATCAGTGATGATCCATAGTACACCAGTGATGATCCATAGTACATCAGTGATGGCTCATAGTACATCAGTGATGATCCATAATACATCAGTGATGATCCATAGTACACCAGTGATGGCCGATAGTACTTCAGTGATGATCTATAGTACATCAGTGATGATCCACAGTACATCAGTGATGATCCACGGTACATCAGTGATGATCCATAGTACATCAGTGATGATCCTCAGTACATCAATGATGATCCACAGTACATCAGTGATGATCCACAGTACATCAGTGATGATCCACAGTACATCAGTGATGATCCACAGGACATCAGGGATGGTCCACAGTACATCAGTGATGATCCATAGTAAACCAGTCATGATCCATAGTACATCAGTGATGATCCATAGTACATCAGTGATGATCCATAGTTCACCAGTGATGGCCCATAGTACACCAGTGATGATCCATAGTACACCAGTGATGGCCCATAGTACTTCAGTGATGATCTATAGTACATCAGTTATGATCCACAGTACATCAGTGATGATCCACAATACATCAGGGATTGTCCACAGTATATCAGTGATGATCCATAGTACATCAGTGATGGCCCACAGTACATCAGTGATGACCCACAGTACATCAGTGATGATCCATAGTACACCAGTGATGGTCCATAGTACACCAGTGATGGTCCATAGTACATCAGTGATGATCCATAGTACATCAGTGATGATCCACAGTACATCAGGGATGGTCCACAGTACATCAGTGATGATCCATAGTACACCAGTGATGGCCCAAAGCACATCAGTGATGGTCCATAGTACACCAGGGATGATCCATAGTAATCCAGTGATGATCCATAGTACACCAGTGATGGCCCATAGTACACCAGTGATGGCCCATAGTACATCAGTGATGATCCACAGTACATCAGTGATGATCTATAGTACATCAGGGATGGTCCACAGTACATCAGTGATGATCCATAGTACACCAGTAATGATCCATAGTACATCAGTGATGCTCCATAGTACACCTGTGATGGCCCTTAGTACACCTGTGATGGCCCACAGTAGATCAGTGATGATCCACAGTACATCAGGGATGATCCACAGTATATCAGGGATGGTCCACAGTATATCAGTGATGAGCCATAGTACATCAGTGATGGTCCATAGTACACCAGTGATGATCCATAGTACACCAGTGATGGCCCATAGTACACCAGTGATGGCCCATAGTACACCAGTGATGATCCATAGTACACCAGTGATGGCCCATAGTACACCAGTGATGTCCCATAGTACATCAGTGATGATCCACAGTACATCAGTGATGATCCATAGTACACCAGGGATGGCCCATAGTACATCAGTGATGGCTCATAGTACATCAGTGATGATCCATAGTACATCAGTGATGATCCATAGTACATCAGTGATGGCTCATAGTACATCAGTGATGATCCATAGTACACCAGTGATGATCCATAGTACATCAGTGATGGCTCATAGTACATCAGTGATGATCCATAATACATCAGTGATGATCCATAGTACATCAGTGATGGTCCATAGTACACCAGTCATGGCCCATAGTACTACAGTGATGATCTATAGTACATCAGTGATGATCCACAGTACATCAGTGATGATCCACAGTACATCAGTGATGATCCAAGGTACATCAGTGATGATCCATAGTACATCAGTGATGATCCTCAGTACATCAGTGATGATCCACAGTACATCAGTGATGATCCACAGTACATCAGTGATGATCCACAGTACATCAGGGATGGTCCACAGTACATCAGTGATGATCTATAGTACACCAGTCATGATCCATAGTACATCAGTGATGATCCATAGTACATCAGTGATGATCCATAGTACACCAGTGATGATCCATAGTACACCAGTGATGGCCCATAGTACTTCAGTGATAATTAATAGTACATCAGTGATGATCCACAGTACATCAGTGATGATCCACAATACATCAGGGATGGTCCACAGTATATCAGTGATGATCCATAGTACATCAGTGATGGCCCACAGTACATCAGTGATGATCCACAGTACATCAGTGATGATCCATAGTACACCAGTGATGGCCCATAGTACATCAGTGATGGTCCATAGTACATCAGTGATGATCCATAGTACATCAGTGATGATCCATAGTACACCAGTGATGATCCACAGTACATCAGTTATGATCCACAGTACATCAGTGATGATCCACAGTACATCAGTGATGATCCACAATACTTCAGTGATGATCCACAGTACATCAGTGATGATCCACAGTACATCAGGGATGGTCCACAGTATATCAGTGATGATCCATAGTACATCAGTGATGGCCCATAGTACATCAGTGATGATCCATAGTACACCAGTGATGATCCATAGTACACCAGTAATGTTCCATTGTACACCAGGGATGATCCACAGTACATCAGTGATGATCCACAGTACATCAGTGGTGGTCCACAGTACATCAGTGATGGTCCATAGTACATCAGTGATGATCCATAGTACACCAGTGATGATCCATAGTACACCAGTGATGGCCCGTAGTACACCAGTGATGGCCCATAGTACATCAGTGATGATCTATAGTACATCAATGATGATCCACAGTACATCAGTGATGATCTATAGTACATCAGGGATGGTCCATAGTACATCAGTGATGATCCATAGTACACCAGTGATGATCCATAGTACACCAGTGATGGCCCATAGTACATCAGTGATGAACTATAGTACATCAGTGATGATCCACAGTACATCAGGGATGGTCCATAGTACATCAGTGATGATCCATAGTACACCAGTGATGATCCATAGTACACCAGTGATGGCCCATAGTACATCAGTGATGAACTATAGTACATCAGTGATGATCCACAGTACATCAGTGATGATCCACAGTACATCAGGGATGGTCCATAGTACACCAGTGATGATCCACAGTACACCAGTGATGATCCATAGTACACCAGTGATGGTCCATAGTACATCAGTGATGATCTATAGTACATCAGTGATGGTCCATAGTACATCAGTGATGATCTATATACATAGTACACCAGTGATGATCTATAGTACATCAGTGATGATCTACAGTACATCAGTTATGATCCACAGTACATTAGTGATGATCCACAGTACATCAGTGATGATCCACAATACTTCAGTGATGATCCACAGTACATCAGTGATGATCCACAGTACATCAGGGATGGTCCACAGTATATCAGTGATGATCCATAGTACATCAGTGATGGTCCATAGTACATCAGTGATGGTCCATAGTACACCAGTGATGATCCATAGTACACCAGTGATGATCCATAGTACACCAGTGATGGCCCATAGTACACCAGTGAGGGCCCATAGTACATCAGTGATGATCCATAGTACATCAGTGATGATCCACAGTACATCAGTGATGATCCACAGTACATCAGGGATGGTCCATAGTACATCAGTGATGATCCATAGTACACCAGTGATGATCCATAGTACACCAGTGATGGCCCATAGTACATCAGTGATGAACTATAGTACATCAGTGATGATCCACAGTACATCAGGGATGGTCCATAGTACATCAGTGATGATCCATAGTACACCAGGGATGGTCCATAGTACATCAGTGATGGCCCATAGTACATCAGTGATGAACAATAGTACATCAGTGATGATCCATAGTACATCAGTGATGATCCATAGTACATCAGTGATGATCCACAGTACATCAGTGATGATCCACAGTACATCAGGGATGGTCCATAGTACATCAGTGATGATCCATAGTACACCAGTGATGATCCATAGTACACCAGTGAGGGCCCATAGTACATCAGTGATGAACTATAGTACATCAGTGATGATCCACAGTACATCAGTGATGATCCACAGTACATCAGGGATGGTCCATAGTAAACCAGTGATGATCCACAGTACACCAGTGATGATCCATAGTACACCAGTGATGGTCCATAGTACATCAGTGATGATCTATAGTACATCAGTGATGGTCCATAGTACATCAGTGATGATCTATAGTACATCAGTGATGATCCACAGTACATCAGTTATGATACACAGTACATCAGTGATGATCCACAGTACATCAGTGATGATCCACAATACTTCAGTGATGATCCACAGTACATCAGTGATGATCCACAGTACATCAGGGATGGTCCACAGTATATCAGTGATGATCCATAGTACATCAGTGATGGTCCATAGTACACCAGTGATGATCTATAGTACACCAGTGATGGCCCATAGTAGACCAGTGATGGCCCATAGTACATCAGTGATGATCCATAGTACATCAGTGATGATCCACAGTACATCAGTGATGATCCACAGTACATCAGGGATGGTCCATAGTACATCAGTGATGATCCATAGTTCACCAGTGATGATCCATAGTACACCAGTGATGGCCCATAGTACATCAGTGATGAACTATAGTACATCAGTGATGATCCACAGTACATCAGGGATGGTCCATAGTACATCAGTGATGATCCATAGTACACCAGTGATGATCCATAGTACACCAGTGATGGCCCATAGTACATCAGTGATGAACTATAGTACATCAGTGATGATCCACAGCACATCAGTGATGATCCATAGTACATCAGTGATGATCCACAGTATATCAGTGATGATCCACAGTACATCAGGGATGGTCCATAGTACATCAGTGATGATCCATAGTACACCAGTGATGATCCATAGTACACCAGTGATGGCCCATAGTACATCAGTGATGAACTATAGTACATCAGTGATGATCCACAGTACATCAGTGATGATCCACAGTACACCAGTGATGATCCACAGTACACCAGTGATGATCCATAGTACACCAGTGATGGTCCATAGTACATCAGTGATGATCTATAGTACATCAGTGATGGTCCATAGTACATCAGTGATGAGCTATAGTACATGAGTGATGATCTATAGTACATCAGTGATGATCCATAGTACACCAGTGATGATCCATAGTACACCAGTGATGGCCCATAGTACATCAGTGATGAACTATAGTACATCAGTGATGATCCACAGTACATCAGGGATGGTCCATAGTACATCAGTGATGATCCATAGTACACCAGTGATGGCCCATAGTACATCAGTGATGAACTATAGTACATCAGTGATGATCCACAGTACATCAGTGATGATCCACAGTACATCAGGGATGGTCCATAGTACACCAGTGATGATCCACAGTACACCAGTGATGATCCATAGTACACCAGTAATGGTCCATAGTACATCAGTGATGATCTATAGTACATCAGTGATGGTCCATAGTACATCAGTGATGATCTATATACATAGTACACCAGTGATGATCTATAGTACATCAGTGATGATCTACAGTACATCAGTTATGATCCACAGTACATTAGTGATGATCCACAGTACATCAGTGATGATCCACAATACTTCAGTGATGATCCACAGTACATCAGTGATGATCCACAGTACATCAGGGATGGTCCACAGTATATCAGTGATGATCCATAGTACATCAGTGATGGTCCATAGTACATCAGTGATGGTCCATAGTACACCAGTGATGATCCATAGTACACCAGTGATGGCCCATAGTACACCAGTGATGGCCCATAGTACATCAGTGATGATCCATAGTACATCAGTGATGATCCACAGTACATCAGTGATGATCCACAGTACATAAGGGATGGTCCATAGTACATCAGTGATGATCCATAGTACACCAGTGATGATCCATAGTACACCAGTGATGGCCCATAGTACATCAGTGATGAACTATAGTACATCAGTGATGATCCACAGTACATCAGGGATGGTCCATAGTACATCAGTGATGATCCATAGTACACCAGTGATGATCCATAGTACACCAGTGATGGCCCATAGTACATCAGTGATGAACAATAGTACATCAGTGATGATCCACAGTACATCAGTGATGATCCATAGTACATCAGTGATGATCCACAGTACATCAGTGATGATCCACAGTACATCAGGGATGGTCCATAGTACATCAGTGATGATCCATAGTACACCAGTGATGATCCATAGTACACCAGTGATGGCCTATAGTACATCAGTGATGAACTATAGTACATCAGTGATGATCCACAGTACATCAGTGATGATCCACAGTACATCAGGGATGGTCCATAGTACACCAGTGATGATCCACAGTACACCAGTGATGATCCATAGTACACCAGTGATGGTCCATAGTACATCAGTGATGATCTATAGTACATCAGTGATGGTCCATAGTACATCAGTGATGATCTATAGTACATCAGTGATGATCCACAGTACATCAGTGATGATACACAGTACATCAGTGATGATCCACAGTACATCAGTGATGATCCACAATACTTCAGTGATGATCCACAGTACATCAGTGATGATCCACAGTACATCAGGGATGGTCCACAGTATATCAGTGATGATCCATAGTACATCAGTGATGGTCCATAGTACACCAGTGATGATCTATAGTACACCAGTGATGGCCCATAGTACACCAGTGATGGCCCATAGTACATCAGTGATGATCCATAGTACATCAGTGATGATCCACAGTACATCAGTGATGATCCACAGTACATCAGGGATGGTCCATAGTACATCAGTGATGATCCATAGTACACCAGTGATGATCCATAGTACACCAGTGATGGCCCATAGTACATCAGTCATGAACTATAGTACATCAGTGATGATCCACAGTACATCAGGGATGGTCCATAGTACATCAGTGATGATCCATAGTACACCAGTGATGATCCATAGTACACCAGTGATGGCCCATAGTACATCAGTGATGAACTATAGTACATCAGTGATGATCCACAGTACATCAGTGATGATCCATAGTACATCAGTGATGATCCACAGTACATCAGGGATGGTCCATAGTACATCAGTGATGATCCATAGTACACCAGTGATGATCCATAGTACACCAGTGATGGCCCATAGTACATCAGTGATGAACTATAGTACATCAGTGATGATCCACAGTACATCAGGGATGGTCCATAGTACATCAGTGATGATCCATAGTACACCAGGGATGGTCCATAGTACATCAGTGATGGCCCATAGTACATCAGTGATGAACAATAGTACATCAGTGATGATCCATAGTACATCAGTGATGATCCATAGTACATCAGTGATGATCCACAGTACATCAGTGATGATCCACAGTACATCAGGGATGGTCCATAGTACATCAGTGATGATCCATAGTACACCAGTGATGATCCATAGTACACCAGTGATGGCCCATAGTACATCAGTGATGAACTATAGTACATCAGTGATGATCCACAGTACATCAGTGATGATCCACAGTACATCAGGGATGGTCCATAGTAAACCAGTGATGATCCACAGTACACCAGTGATGATCCATAGTACACCAGTGATGGTCCATAGTACATCAGTGATGATCTATAGTACATCAGTGATGGTCCATAGTACATCAGTGATGATCTATAGTACATCAGTGATGATCCACAGTACATCAGTTATGATACACAGTACATCAGTGATGATCCACAGTACATCAGTGATGATCCACAATACTTCAGTGATGATCCACAGTACATCAGTGATGATCCACAGTACATCAGGGATGGTCCACAGTATATCAGTGATGATCCATAGTACATCAGTGATGGTCCATAGTACACCAGTGATGATCTATAGTACACCAGTGATGGCCCATATTAGACCAGTGATGGCCCATAGTACATCAGTGATGATCCATAGTACATCAGTGATGATCCACAGTACATCAGTGATGATCCACAGTACATCAGGGATGGTCCATAGTACATCAGTGATGATCCATAGTACACCAGTGATAATCCATAGTACACCAGTGATGGCCCATAGTACATCAGTGATGAACTATAGTACATCAGTGATGATCCACAGTACATCAGGGATGGTCCATAGTACATCAGTGATGATCCATCGTACACCAGTGATGATCCATAGTACACCAGTGATGGCCCATAGTACATCAGTGATGAACTATAGTACATCAGTGATGATCCACAGTACATCAGTGATGATCCATAGTACATCAGTGATGATCCACAGTATATCAGTGATGATCCACAGTACATCAGGGATGGTCCATAGTACATCAGTGATGATCCATAGTACACCAGTGATGATCCATAGTACACCAGTGATGGCCCATAGTACATCAGTGATGAACTATAGTACATCAGTGATGATCCACAGTACATCAGTGATGATCCACAGTACACCAGTGATGATCCACAGTACACCAGTGATGATCCATAGTACACCAGTGATGGTCCATAGTACATCAGTGATGATCTATAGTACATCAGTGATGGTCCATAGTACATCAGTGATGAGCTATAGTACATGAGTGATGATCTATAGTACATCAGTGATGATCCATAGTACACCAGTGATGATCCATAGTACACCAGTGATGGCCCATAGTACATCAGTGATGAACTATAGTACATCAGTGATGATCCACAGTACATCAGGGATGGTCCATAGTACATCAGTGATGGTCCATAGTACACCAGTGATGGCCCATAGTACATCAGTGATGAACTATAGTACATCAGTGATGATCCACAGTACATCAGTGATGATCCACAGTACATCAGGGATGGTCCATAGTACACCAGTGATGATCCACAGTACACCAGTGATGATCCATAGTACACCAGTGATGGTCCATAGTACATCAGTGATGATCTATAGTACATCAGTGATGGTCCATAGTACATCAGTGATGATCTATATACATAGTACACCAGTGATGATCTATAGTACATCAGTGATGATCTACAGTACATCAGTTATGATCCACAGTACATTAGTGATGATCCACAGTACATCAGTGATGATCCACAATACTTCAGTGATGATCCACAGTACATCAGTGATGATCCACAGTACATCAGGGATGGTCCACAGTATATCAGTGATGATCCATAATACATCAGTGATGGTCCATAGTACATCAGTGATGGTCCATAGTACACCAGTGATGATCCATAGTACACCAGTGATGGCCCATAGTACACCAGTGATGGCCCATAGTACATCAGTGATGATCCATAGTACATCAGTGATGATCCACAGTACATCAGTGATGATCCACAGTACATAAGGGATGGTCCATAGTACATCAGTGATGATCCATAGTACACCAGTGATGATCCATAGTACACCAGTGATGGCCCATAGTACATCAGTGATGAACTATAGTACATCAGTGATGATCCACAGTACATCAGGGATGGTCCATAGTACATCAGTGATGATCCATAGTACACCAGTGATGATCCATAGTACACCAGTGATGGCCCATAGTACATCAGTGATGAACAATAGTACATCAGTGATGATCCACAGTACATCAGTGATGATCCATAGTACATCAGTGATGATCCACAGTACATCAGTGATGATCCACAGTACATCAGGGATGGTCCATAGTACATCAGTGATGATCCATAGTACACCAGTGATGATCCATAGTACACCAGTGATGGCCTATAGTACATCAGTGATGAACTATAGTACATCAGTGATGATCCACAGTACATCAGTGATGATCCACAGTACATCAGGGATGGTCCATAGTACACCAGTGATGATCCACAGTACACCAGTGATGATCCATAGTACACCAGTGATGTTCCATAGTACATCAGTGATGATCTATAGTACATCAGTGATGGTCCATAGTACATCAGTGATGATCTATAGTACATCAGTGATGATCCACAGTACATCAGTGATGATACACAGTACATCAGTGATGATCCACAGTACATCAGTGATGATCCACAATACTTCAGTGATGATCCACAGTACATCAGTGATGATCCACAGTACATCAGGGATGGTCCACAGTATATCAGTGATGATCCATAATACATCAGTGATGGTCCATAGTACATCAGTGATGGTCCATAGTACACCAGTGATGATCCATAGTACACCAGTGATGGCCCATAGTACACCAGTGATGGCCCATAGTACACCAGTGATGATCCATAGTACACCAGTGATGGCCCATAGTACTTCAGTGATGATCTATAGTACATCAGTGATGATCCACAGTACATCAGTGATGATCCACAATACATCAGGGATTGTCCACAGTATATCAGTGATGATCCATAGTACATCAGTGATGGCCCACAGTACATCAGTGATGATCCACAGTACATCAGTGATGATCCATAGTACACCAGTGATGGTCCATAGTACACCAGTGATGGTCCATAGTACATCAGTGATGATCCATAGTACATCAGTGATGATCCACAGTACATCAGGGATGGTCCACAGTACATCGGTGATGATCCATAGTACACCAGTGATGGCCCATAGTACATCAGTGATGATCCATAGTACATCAGTGATGATCCACAGTACATCAGTGATGATCCACAGTACATCAGGGATGGTCCATAGTACATCAGTGATGATCCATAGTACACCAGTGATGATCCATAGTACACCAGTGATGGCCCATAGTACATCAGTGATGAACTATAGTACATCAGAGATGATCCACAGTACATCAGGGATGGTCCATAGTACATCAGTGATGATCCATAGTACACCAGTGATGATCCATAGTACACCAGTGATGGCCCATAGTACATCAGTGATGAACTATAGTACATCAGTGATGATCCACAGTACATCAGTGATGATCCATAGTACATCAGTGATGATCCACAGTACATCAGTGATGATCCACAGTACATCAGGGATGGTCCATAGTACATCAGTGATGATCCATAGTACACCAGTGATGATCCATAGTACACCAGTGATGGCCCATAGTACATCAGTGATGATCCATAGTACATCAGTGATGATCCACAGTACATCAGTGATAATCCACAGTACATCAGGGATGGTCCATAGTACATCAGTGATGATCCATAGTACACCAGTGATGATCCATAGTACACCAGTGATGGCCCATAGTACATCAGTGATGAACTATAGTACATCAGTGATGATCCACAGTACATCAGTGATGATCCACAGTACATCAGGGATGGTCCATAGTACACCAGTGATGATCCACAGTACATCAGTTATGATCCACAGTACATTAGTGATGATCCACAGTACATCAGTGATGATCCACAGTACATCAGTGATGATCCACAGTACATCAGTGATGATCCACAATACTTCAGTGATGATCCACAGTACATCAGGGATGGTCCACAGTACATCAGTGATGGTCCACAGTATATCAGTGATGATCCATAGTACATCAGTGATGGTCCATAGTACATCAGTGATGGTCCATAGTACACCAGTGATGATCCATAGTACACCAGTGATGGCCCATAGTACACCAGTGATGGCCCATAGTACATCAGTGATGATCCATAGTACATCAGTAATGATCCACAGTACATCAGTGATGATCCACAGTACATCAAGGATGGTCCATAGTACATCAGTGATGATCCATAGTACACCAGTGATGATCCATAGTACACCAGTGATGGCCCATAGTACATCAGTGATGAACTATAGTACATCAGAGATGATCCACAGTACGTCAGGGATGGTCCATAGTACATCAGTCATGATCCATAGTACACCAGTGATGATCCATAGTACACCAGTGATGGCCCATAGTACATCAGTGATGAACTATAGTACATCAGTGATGATCCACAGTACATCAGTGATGATCCATAGTACATCAGTGATGATCCACAGTACATCAGGGATGGTCCATAGTACACCAGTGATGGCCCATAGTACATCAGTGATGATCCACAGTACATCAGTGATGATCTATAGTACATCAGTGATGATCCACAGTACACCAGTGATGATTCACAGTACATCAGGGATGGTCCATAGTACATCAGGGATGGTCCATAGTACATCAGTGATGATCCACAGTACATCAGGGATGGTCCACAGTACATCAGTGATGATCCATAGTACATCAGTGATGGCCCATAGTACATCAGTGATGATCCATATTACACCAGTGATGATCCATAGTACACCAGGGATGACCCACAGTACATCAGTGATGATCCACAGTACATCAGTGATGGTCCATAGTAAATCAGTGATGGTCCATAGTACACCAGTGATGATCCATAGTTCACCAGTGATGGCCCATAGTACACCAGTGATGATCCATAGTACACCAGAGATGGCCCATAGTATACCAGTGATGTCCCATAGTACATCAGTGATGATCCACAGTACATCAGTGATGATCCATAGTACACCAGGGATGGCCCATAGTACATCAGTGATGGCTCATAGTACATCAGTGATGATCCATAGTACATCAGTGATGATCCATAGTACACCAGTGATGACCCATAGTACATCAGTGATGGCTCATAGTACATCAGTGATGATCCATAGTACATCAGTGATGATCCATAGTACACCAGTGATGATCCATAGTACATCAGTGATGGCTCATAGTACATCAGTGATGATCCATAATACATCAGTGATGATCCATAGTACACCAGTGATGGCCCATAGTACTTCAGTGATGATCTATAGTACATCAGTGATGATCCACAGTACACCAGTGATGATCCACAGTACATCAGTGATGATCCGCGGTACATCAGTGATGATCCATAGTACATCAGTGATGATCCTCAGTACATCAATGATGATCCACAGTACATCAGTGATGATCCACAGTACATCAGTGATGATCCACAGTACATCAGTGATGATCCACAGGACATCAGGGATGGTCCACAGTACATCAGTGATGATCCATAGTAAACCAGTCATGATCCATAGTACATCAGTGATGATCCATAGTACATCAGTGATGATCCATAGTACACCAGTGATGGCCCATAGTACACCAGTGATGATCCATAGTACACCAGTGATGGCCCATAGTACTTCAGTGATGATCTATAGTACATCAGTGATGATCCACAGTACATCAGTGATGATCCACAATACATCAGGGATTGTCCACAGTATATCAGTGATGATCCATAGTACATCAGTGATGGCCCACAGTACATCAGTGATGATCCACAGTACATCAGTGATGATCCATAGTACACCAGTGATGGTCCATAGTACACCAGTGATGGTCCATAGTACATCAGTGATGATCCATAGTACATCATTGATGATCCACAGTACATCAGGGATGGTCCACAGTACATCGGTGATGATCCATAGTACACCAGTGATGGCCCATAGTACATCAGTGATGGTCCATAGTACATCAGTGATGATCCATAGTACATCAGTGATGATCCATAGTACACCAGTGATGGCCCATAGTACATCAGTGATGATCCATAGTACATCAGTGATGATCCACAGTACATCAGTGATGATCCACAGTACATCAGGGATGGTCCATAGTACATCAGTGATGATCCATAGTACACCAGTGATGATCCATAGTACACCAGTGATGGCCCATAGTACATCAGTGATGAACTATAGTACATCAGTGATGATCCACAGTACATCAGTGATGATCCACAGTACATCAGGGATGGTCCATAGTACACCAGTGATGATCCACAGTACATCAGTTATGATCCACAGTACATTAGTGATGATCCACAGTACATCAGGGATGGTCCATAGTACACCAGTGATGATCCACAGTACATCAGTTATGATCCACAGTACATTAGTGATGATCCACAGTACATCAGTGATGATCCACAGTACATCAGTGATGATCCACAATACTTCAGTGATGATCCACAGTACATCAGGGATGGTCCACAGTACATCAGTGATGGTCCACAGTATATCAGTGATGATCCATAGTACATCAGTGATGGTCCATAGTACATCAGTGATGGTCCATAGTACACCAGTGATGATCCATAGTACACCAGTGATGGCCCATAGTACACCAGTGATGGCCCATAGTACATCAGTGATGATCCATAGTACATCAGTGATGATCCACAGTACATCAGTGATGATCCACAGTACATCAGTGATGATCCACAGTACATCAGGGATGGTCCATAGTACATCAGTGATGATCCATAGTACACCAGTGATGATCCATAGTACACCAGTGATGGCCCATAGTACATCAGTGATGAACTATAGTACATCAGAGATGATCCACAGTACATCAGGGATGGTCCATAGTACATCAGTCATGATCCATAGTACACCAGTGATGATCCATAGTACACCAGTGATGGCCCATAGTACATCAGTGATGAACTATAGTACATCAGTGATGATCCACAGTACATCAGTGATGATCCATAGTACATCAGTGATGATCCACAGTACATCAGGGATGGTCCATAGTACACCAGTGATGGCCCATAGTACATCAGTGATGATCCACAGTACATCAGTGATGATCTATAGTACATCAGTGATGATCCACAGTACACCAGTGATGATTCACAGTACATCAGGGATGGTCCATAGTACATCAGGGATGGTCCATAGTACATCAGTGATGATACACAGTACATCAGGGATGGTCCACAGTACATCAGTGATGATCCATAGTACATCAGTGATGGCCCATAGTACATCAGTGATGATCCATATTACACCAGTGATGATCCATAGTACACCAGGGATGACCCATAGTACATCAGTGATGATCCACAGTACATCAGTGATGGTCCATAGTAAATCAGTGATGGTCCATAGTACACCAGTGATGATCCATAGTACACCAGAGATGGCCCATAGTATACCAGTGATGTCCCATAGTACATCAGTGATGATCCACAGTACATCAGTGATGATTCATAGTACACCAGGGATGGCCCATAGTACATCAGTGATGGCTCATAGTACATCAGTGATGATCCATAGTACATCAGTGATGATCCATAGTACACCAGTGATGATCCATAGTACATCAGTGATGGCTCATAGTACATCAGTGATGATCCATAATACATCAGTGATGATCCATAGTACACCAGTGATGGCCGATAGTACTTCAGTGATGATCTATAGTACATCAGTGATGATCCACAGTACATCAGTGATGATCCACGGTACATCAGTGATGATCCATAGTACATCAGTGATGATCCTCAGTACATCAATGATGATCCACAGTACATCAGTGATGATCCACAGTACATCAGTGATGATCCACAGTACATCAGTGATGATCCACAGGACATCAGGGATGGTCCACAGTACATCAGTGATGATCCATAGTAAACCAGTCATGATCCATAGTACATCAGTGATGATCCATAGTACATCAGTGATGATCCATAGTTCACCAGTGATGGCCCATAGTACACCAGTGATGATCCATAGTACACCAGTGATGGCCCATAGTACTTCAGTGATGATCTATAGTACATCAGTTATGATCCACAGTACATCAGTGATGATCCACAATACATCAGGGATTGTCCACAGTATATCAGTGATGATCCATAGTACATCAGTGATGGCCCACAGTACATCAGTGATGACCCACAGTACATCAGTGATGATCCATAGTACACCAGTGATGGTCCATAGTACACCAGTGATGGTCCATAGTACATCAGTGATGATCCATAGTACATCAGTGATGATCCACAGTACATCAGGGATGGTCCACAGTACATCAGTGATGATCCATAGTACACCAGTGATGGCCCAAAGCACATCAGTGATGGTCCATAGTACACCAGGGATGATCCATAGTAATCCAGTGATGATCCATAGTACACCAGTGATGGCCCATAGTACACCAGTGATGGCCCATAGTACATCAGTGATGATCCACAGTACATCAGTGATGATCTATAGTACATCAGGGATGGTCCACAGTACATCAGTGATGATCCATAGTACACCAGTAATGATCCATAGTACATCAGTGATGCTCCATAGTACACCTGTGATGGCCCACAGTACACCTGTGATGGCCCACAGTAGATCAGTGATGATCCACAGTACATCAGGGATGATCCACAGTATATCAGGGATGGTCCACAGTATATCAGTGATGAGCCATAGTACATCAGTGATGGTCCATAGTACACCAGTGATGATCCATAGTACACCAGTGATGGCCCATAGTACACCAGTGATGGCCCATAGTACACCAGTGATGATCCATAGTACACCAGTGATGGCCCATAGTACACCAGTGATGTCCCATAGTACATCAGTGATGATCCACAGTACATCAGTGATGATCCATAGTACACCAGGGATGGCCCATAGTACATCAGTGATGGCTCATAGTACATCAGTGATGATCCATAGTACATCAGTGATGATCCATAGTACATCAGTGATGGCTCATAGTACATCAGTGATGATCCATAGTACACCAGTGATGATCCATAGTACATCAGTGATGGCTCATAGTACATCAGTGATGATCCATAATACATCAGTGATGATCCATAGTACATCAGTGATGGTCCATAGTACACCAGTCATGGCCCATAGTACTACAGTGATGATCTATAGTACATCAGTGATGATCCACAGTACATCAGTGATGATCCACAGTACATCAGTGATGATCCAAGGTACATCAGTGATGATCCATAGTACATCAGTGATGATCCTCAGTACATCAGTGATGATCCACAGTACATCAGTGATGATCCACAGTACATCAGTGATGATCCACAGTACATCAGGGATGGTCCACAGTACATCAGTGATGATCTATAGTACACCAGTCATGATCCATAGTACATCAGTGATGATCCATAGTACATCAGTGATGATCCATAGTACACCAGTGATGATCCATAGTACACCAGTGATGGCCCATAGTACTTCAGTGATAATTAATAGTACATCAGTGATGATCCACAGTACATCAGTGATGATCCACAATACATCAGGGATGGTCCACAGTATATCAGTGATGATCCATAGTACATCAGTGATGGCCCACAGTACATCAGTGATGATCCACAGTACATCAGTGATGATCCATAGTACACCAGTGATGGCCCATAGTACATCAGTGATGGTCCATAGTACATCAGTGATGATCCATAGTACATCAGTGATGATCCATAGTACACCAGTGATGATCCACAGTACATCAGTTATGATCCACAGTACATCAGTGATGATCCACAGTACATCAGTGATGATCCACAATACTTCAGTGATGATCCACAGTACATCAGTGATGATCCACAGTACATCAGGGATGGTCCACAGTATATCAGTGATGATCCATAGTACATCAGTGATGGCCCATAGTACATCAGTGATGATCCATAGTACACCAGTGATGATCCATAGTACACCAGTAATGTTCCATTGTACACCAGGGATGATCCACAGTACATCAGTGATGATCCACAGTACATCAGTGGTGGTCCACAGTACATCAGTGATGGTCCATAGTACATCAGTGATGATCCATAGTACACCAGTGATGATCCATAGTACACCAGTGATGGCCCGTAGTACACCAGTGATGGCCCATAGTACATCAGTGATGATCTATAGTACATCAATGATGATCCACAGTACATCAGTGATGATCTATAGTACATCAGGGATGGTCCATAGTACATCAGTGATGATCCATAGTACACCAGTGATGATCCATAGTACACCAGTGATGGCCCATAGTACATCAGTGATGAACTATAGTACATCAGTGATGATCCACAGTACATCAGGGATGGTCCATAGTACATCAGTGATGATCCATAGTACACCAGTGATGATCCATAGTACACCAGTGATGGCCCATAGTACATCAGTGATGAACTATAGTACATCAGTGATGATCCACAGTACATCAGTGATGATCCACAGTACATCAGGGATGGTCCATAGTACACCAGTGATGATCCACAGTACACCAGTGATGATCCATAGTACACCAGTGATGGTCCATAGTACATCAGTGATGATCTATAGTACATCAGTGATGGTCCATAGTACATCAGTGATGATCTATATACATAGTACACCAGTGATGATCTATAGTACATCAGTGATGATCTACAGTACATCAGTTATGATCCACAGTACATTAGTGATGATCCACAGTACATCAGTGATGATCCACAATACTTCAGTGATGATCCACAGTACATCAGTGATGATCCACAGTACATCAGGGATGGTCCACAGTATATCAGTGATGATCCATAGTACATCAGTGATGGTCCATAGTACATCAGTGATGGTCCATAGTACACCAGTGATGATCCATAGTACACCAGTGATGATCCATAGTACACCAGTGATGATCCATAGTACACCAGTGATGGCCCATAGTACACCAGTGAGGGCCCATAGTACATCAGTGATGATCCATAGTACATCAGTGATGATCCACAGTACATCAGTGATGATCCACAGTACATCAGGGATGGTCCATAGTACATCAGTGATGATCCATAGTACACCAGTGATGATCCATAGTACACCAGTGATGGCCCATAGTACATCAGTGATGAACTATAGTACATCAGTGATGATCCACAGTACATCAGGGATGGTCCATAGTACACCAGGGATGGTCCATAGTACATCAGTGATGGCCCATAGTACATCAGTGATGAACAATAGTACATCAGTGATGATCCATAGTACATCAGTGATGATCCATAGTACATCAGTGATGATCCACAGTACATCAGTGATGATCCACAGTACATCAGGGATGGTCCATAGTACATCAGTGATGATCCATAGTACACCAGTGATGATCCATAGTACACCAGTGAGGGCCCATAGTACATCAGTGATGAACTATAGTACATCAGTGATGATCCACAGTACATCAGTGATGATCCACAGTACATCAGGGATGGTCCATAGTAAACCAGTGATGATCCACAGTACACCAGTGATGATCCATAGTACACCAGTGATGGTCCATAGTACATCAGTGATGATCTATAGTACATCAGTGATGGTCCATAGTACATCAGTGATGATCTATAGTACATCAGTGATGATCCACAGTACATCAGTTATGATACACAGTACATCAGTGATGATCCACAGTACATCAGTGATGATCCACAATACTTCAGTGATGATCCACAGTACATCAGTGATGATCCACAGTACATCAGGGATGGTCCACAGTATATCAGTGATGATCCATAGTACATCAGTGATGGTCCATAGTACACCAGTGATGATCTATAGTACACCAGTGATGCCCCATAGTAGACCAGTGATGGCCCATAGTACATCAGTGATGATCCATAGTACATCAGTGATGATCCACAGTACATCAGTGATGATCCACAGTACATCAGGGATGGTCCATAGTACATCAGTGATGATCCATAGTTCACCAGTGATGATCCATAGTACACCAGTGATGGCCCATAGTACATCAGTGATGAACTATAGTACATCAGTGATGATCCACAGTACATCAGGGATGGTCCATAGTACATCAGTGATGATCCATAGTACACCAGTGATGATCCATAGTACACCAGTGATGGCCCATAGTACATCAGTGATGAACTATAGTACATCAGTGATGATCCACAGTACATCAGTGATGATCCATAGTACATCAGTGATGATCCACAGTATATCAGTGATGATCCACAGTACATCAGGGATGGTCCATAGTACATCAGTGATGATCCATAGTACACCAGTGATGATCCATAGTACACCAGTGATGGCCCATAGTACATCAGTGATGAACTATAGTACATCAGTGATGATCCACAGTACATCAGTGATGATCCACAGTACACCAGTGATGATCCACAGTACACCAGTGATGATCCATAGTACACCAGTGATGGTCCATAGTACATCAGTGATGATCTATAGTACATCAGTGATGGTCCATAGTACATCAGTGATGAGCTATAGTACATGAGTGATGATCTATAGTACATCAGTGATGATCCATAGTACACCAGTGATGATCCATAGTACACCAGTGATGGCCCATAGTACATCAGTGATGAACTATAGTACATCAGTGATGATCCACAGTACATCAGGGATGGTCCATAGTACATCAGTGATGATCCATAGTACACCAGTGATGGCCCATAGTACATCAGTGATGAACTATAGTACATCAGTGATGATCCACAGTACATCAGTGATGATCCACAGTACATCAGGGATGGTCCATAGTACACCAGTGATGATCCACAGTACACCAGTGATGATCCATAGTACACCAGTAATGGTCCATAGTACATCAGTGATGATCTATAGTACATCAGTGATGGTCCATAGTACATCAGTGATGATCTATATACATAGTACACCAGTGATGATCTATAGTACATCAGTGATGATCTACAGTACATCAGTTATGATCCACAGTACATTAGTGATGATCCACAGTACATCAGTGATGATCCACAATACTTCAGTGATGATCCACAGTACATCAGTGATGATCCACAGTACATCAGGGATGGTCCACAGTATATCAGTGATGATCCATAGTACATCAGTGATGGTCCATAGTACATCAGTGATGGTCCATAGTACACCAGTGATGATCCATAGTACACCAGTGATGGCCCATAGTACACCAGTGATGGCCCATAGTACATCAGTGATGATCCATAGTACATCAGTGATGATCCACAGTACATCAGTGATGATCCACAGTACATAAGGGATGGTCCATAGTACATCAGTGATGATCCATAGTACACCAGTGATGATCCATAGTACACCAGTGATGGCCCATAGTACATCAGTGATGAACTATAGTACATCAGTGATGATCCACAGTACATCAGGGATGGTCCATAGTACATCAGTGATGATCCATAGTACACCAGTGATGATCCATAGTACACCAGTGATGGCCCATAGTACATCAGTGATGAACAATAGTACATCAGTGATGATCCACAGTACATCAGTGATGATCCATAGTACATCAGTGATGATCCACAGTACATCAGTGATGATCCACAGTACATCAGGGATGGTCCATAGTACATCAGTGATGATCCATAGTACACCAGTGATGATCCATAGTACACCAGTGATGGCCTATAGTACATCAGTGATGAACTATAGTACATCAGTGATGATCCACAGTACATCAGTGATGATCCACAGTACATCAGGGATGGTCCATAGTACACCAGTGATGATCCACAGTACACCAGTGATGATCCATAGTACACCAGTGATGGTCCATAGTACATCAGTGATGATCTATAGTACATCAGTGATGGTCCATAGTACATCAGTGATGATCTATAGTACATCAGTGATGATCCACAGTACATCAGTGATGATACACAGTACATCAGTGATGATCCACAGTACATCAGTGATGATCCACAATACTTCAGTGATGATCCACAGTACATCAGTGATGATCCACAGTACATCAGGGATGGTCCACAGTATATCAGTGATGATCCATAGTACATCAGTGATGGTCCATAGTACACCAGTGATGATCTATAGTACACCAGTGATGGCCCATAGTACACCAGTGATGGCCCATAGTACATCAGTGATGATCCATAGTACATCAGTGATGATCCACAGTACATCAGTGATGATCCACAGTACATCAGGGATGGTCCATAGTACATCAGTGATGATCCATAGTACACCAGTGATGATCCATAGTACACCAGTGATGGCCCATAGTACATCAGTCATGAACTATAGTACATCAGTGATGATCCACAGTACATCAGGGATGGTCCATAGTACATCAGTGATGATCCATAGTACACCAGTGATGATCCATAGTACACCAGTGATGGCCCATAGTACATCAGTGATGAACTATAGTACATCAGTGATGATCCACAGTACATCAGTGATGATCCATAGTACATCAGTGATGATCCACAGTACATCAGGGATGGTCCATAGTACATCAGTGATGATCCATAGTACACCAGTGATGATCCATAGTACACCAGTGATGGCCCATAGTACATCAGTGATGAACTATAGTACATCAGTGATGATCCACAGTACATCAGGGATGGTCCATAGTACATCAGTGATGATCCATAGTACACCAGGGATGGTCCATAGTACATCAGTGATGGCCCATAGTACATCAGTGATGAACAATAGTACATCAGTGATGATCCATAGTACATCAGTGATGATCCATAGTACATCAGTGATGATCCACAGTACATCAGTGATGATCCACAGTACATCAGGGATGGTCCATAGTACATCAGTGATGATCCATAGTACACCAGTGATGATCCATAGTACACCAGTGATGGCCCATAGTACATCAGTGATGAACTATAGTACATCAGTGATGATCCACAGTACATCAGTGATGATCCACAGTACATCAGGGATGGTCCATAGTAAACCAGTGATGATCCACAGTACACCAGTGATGATCCATAGTACACCAGTGATGGTCCATAGTACATCAGTGATGATCTATAGTACATCAGTGATGGTCCATAGTACATCAGTGATGATCTATAGTACATCAGTGATGATCCACAGTACATCAGTTATGATACACAGTACATCAGTGATGATCCACAGTACATCAGTGATGATCCACAATACTTCAGTGATGATCCACAGTACATCAGTGATGATCCACAGTACATCAGGGATGGTCCACAGTATATCAGTGATGATCCATAGTACATCAGTGATGGTCCATAGTACACCAGTGATGATCCATAGTACACCAGTGATGGCCCATAGTACACCAGTGATGGCCCATAGTACATCAGTGATGATCCATAGTACATCAGTGATGATCCACAGTACATCAGTGATGATCCACAGTACATAAGGGATGGTCCATAGTACATCAGTGATGATCCATAGTACACCAGTGATGATCCATAGTACACCAGTGATGGCCCATAGTACATCAGTGATGAACTATAGTACATCAGTGATGATCCACAGTACATCAGGGATGGTCCATAGTACATCAGTGATGATCCATAGTACACCAGTGATGATCCATAGTACACCAGTGATGGCCCATAGTACATCAGTGATGAACAATAGTACATCAGTGATGATCCACAGTACATCAGTGATGATCCATAGTACATCAGTGATGATCCACAGTACATCAGTGATGATCCACAGTACATCAGGGATGGTCCATAGTACATCAGTGATGATCCATAGTACACCAGTGATGATCCATAGTACACCAGTGATGGCCTATAGTACATCAGTGATGAACTATAGTACATCAGTGATGATCCACAGTACATCAGTGATGATCCACAGTACATCAGGGATGGTCCATAGTACACCAGTGATGATCCACAGTACACCAGTGATGATCCATAGTACACCAGTGATGTTCCATAGTACATCAGTGATGATCTATAGTACATCAGTGATGGTCCATAGTACATCAGTGATGATCTATAGTACATCAGTGATGATCCACAGTACATCAGTGATGATACACAGTACATCAGTGATGATCCACAGTACATCAGTGATGATCCACAATACTTCAGTGATGATCCACAGTACATCAGTGATGATCCACAGTACATCAGGGATGGTCCACAGTATATCAGTGATGATCCATAGTACATCAGTGATGGTCCATAGTACACCAGTGATGATCTATAGTACACCAGTGATGGCCCATAGTACACCAGTGATGGCCCATAGTACATCAGTGATGATCCATAGTACATCAGTGATGATCCACAGTACATCAGTGATGATCCACAGTACATCAGGGATGGTCCATAGTACATCAGTGATGATCCATAGTACACCAGTGATGATCCATAGTACACCAGTGATGGCCCATAGTACATCAGTCATGAACTATAGTACATCAGTGATGATCCACAGTACATCAGGGATGGTCCATAGTACATCAGTGATGATCCATAGTACACCAGTGATGATCCATAGTACACCAGTGATGGCCCATAGTACATCAGTGATGAACTATAGTACATCAGTGATGATCCACAGTACATCAGTGATGATCCATAGTACATCAGTGATGATCCACAGTATATCAGTGATGATCCACAGTACATCAGGGATGGTCCATAGTACATCAGTGATGATCCATAGTACACCAGTGATGATCCATAGTACACCAGTGATGGCCCATAGTACATCAGTGATGAACTATAGTACATCAGTGATGATCCACAGTACATCAGTGATGATCCATAGTACATCAGTGATGATCCACAGTACATCAGGGATGGTCCATAGTACATCAGTGATGATCCATAGTACACCAGTGATGATCCATAGTACACCAGTGATGGTCCATAGTACATCAGTGATGATCTATAGTACATCAGTGATGATCTATAGTACATCAGTGATGATCCACAGTACATCAGTTATGATACACAGTACATCAGTGATGATCCACAGTACATCAGTGATGATCCACAATACTTCAGTGATGATCCACAGTACATCAGTGATGATCCACAGTACATCAGGGATGGTCCACAGTATATCAGTGATGATCCATAGTACATCAGTGATGGTCCATAGTACATCAGTGATGGTCCATAGTACATCAGTGATGGTCCATAGTACACCAGTGATGATCCATAGTACACCAGTGATGGCCCATAGTACACCAGTGATGGCCCATAGTACATCAGTGATGATCCATAGTACATCAGTGATGATCCACAGTACATCAGTGATGATCCACAGTACATCAGGGATGGTCCATAGTACATCAGTGATGATCCATAGTACACCAGTGATGATCCATAGTACACCAGTGATGGCCCATAGTACATCAGTGATGAACTATAGTACATCAGTGATGATCCACAGTACATCAGGGATGGTCCATAGTACATCAGTGATGATCCATAGTACACCAGTGATGATCCATAGTACACCAGTGATGGCCCATAGTACATCAGTGATGAACTATAGTACATCAGTGATGATCCACAGTACATCAGTGATGATCCATAGTACATCTGTGATGATCCACAGTACATCAGTGATGATCCACAGTACATCAGGGATGGTCCATAGTACATCAGTGATGATCCATAGTACACCAGTGATGATCCATAGTACACCAGTGATGGCCCATAGTACATCAGTGATGAACTATAGTACATCAGTGATGATCCACAGTACATCAGTGATGATCCACAGTACATCAGGGATGGTCCATAGTACACCAGTGATGATCCACAGTACACCAGTGATGATCCATAGTACACCAGTGATGGTCCATAGTACATCAGTGATGATCTATAGTACATCAGTGATGGTCCATAGTACATCAGTGATGAGCTATAGTACATCAGTGATGATCTATAGTACATCACTGATGATCCATAGTACACCAGTGATGATCCATAGTACACCAGTGATGGCCCATAGTACATCAGTGATGAACTATAGTACATCAGTGATGATCCACAGTACATCAGGGATGGTCCATAGTACATCAGTGATGATCCATAGTACATCAGTGATGATCTATAGTACATCAGTGATGGTCCATAGTACATCAGTGATGATCTATAGTACATCAGTGATGATCTATAGTACATCAGTGATGATCCATAGTACATCAGTGATGATCCACAGTACATCAGTGATGGTCCACAGTACATCAGGGATGGTCCACAGTACATCGGTGATGATCCATAGTACACCAGTGATGGCCCATAGTACATCAGTGATGGTCCATAGTACATCAGTGATGATCCATAGTAGATCAGTGATGATCCATAGTACACCAGTGATGGCCCATAGTACACCAGTGATGGCCCATAGTACATCAGTGATGATCCACAGTACATCAGTGATGATCCATAGTACATCAGTGATGATCCACAGTACATCAGTGATGATCCACAGTACATCAGGGATGGTCCATAGTACACCAGTGATGATCCATAGTACACCAGTGATGATCCATAGTACACCAGTGATGGCCCATAGTACATCAGTGATGAACTATAGTACATCAGTGATGATCCACAGTACATCAGTGATGATCCACAGTACATCAGGGATGGTCCATAGTACACCAGTGATGATCCACAGTACACCAGTGATGATCCATAGTACACCAGTGATGGTCCATAGTACATCAGTGATGATCTATAGTACATCAGTGATGGTCCATAGTACATCAGTGATGATCTATAGTACATCAGTGATAATCTATAGTACATCAGTGATGATCCACAGTACACCTGTGATGGCCCACAGTACACCTGCGATGGCCCACAGTAGATCAGTGATGATCCACTGTACATCAGGGATGATCCACAGTATATCAGGGATGGTCCACAGTATATCAGTGATGAGCCATAGTACATCAGTGATGGTCCATAGTACACCAGTGATGATCCATAGTACACCAGTGATGGCCCATAGTACACCAGTGATGGCCCATAGTACACCAGTGATGATCCATAGTACACCAGTGATGGCCCATAGTACACCAGTGATGTCCCATAGTACATCAGTGATGATCCACAGTACATCAGTGATGATCCATAGTACACCAGGGATGGCCCATAGTACATCAGTGATGGCTCATAGTACATCAGTGATGATCCATAGTACATCAGTGATGATCCATAGTACATCAGTGATGGCTCATAGTACATCAGTGATGATCCATAGTACACCAGTGATGATCCATAGTACATCAGTGATGGCTCATAGTACATCAGTGATGATCCATAATACATCAGTGATGATCCATAGTACATCAGTGATGATCCATAGTACACCAGTCATGGCCCATAGTACTACAGTGATGATCTATAGTACATCAGTGATGATCCACAGTACATCAGTGATGATCCACAGTACATCAGTGATGATCCAAGGTACATCAGTGATGATCCATAGTACATCCGTGATGATCCTCAGTACATCAGTGATGATCCACAGTACATCAGTGATGATCCACAGTACATCAGTGATGATCCACAGTACATCAGGGATGGTCCACAGTACATCAGTGATGATCCATAGTACACCAGTCATGATCCATAGTACATCAGTGATGATCCATAGTACATCAGTGATGATCCATAGTACACCAGTGATGATCCATAGTACACCAGTGATGGCCCATAGTACTTCAGTGATAATTAATAGTACATCAGTGATGATCCACAGTACATCAGTGATGATCCACAATACATCAGGGATGGTCCACAGTATATCAGTGATGATCCATAGTACATCAGTGATGGCCCACAGTACATCAGTGATGATCCACAGTACATCAGTGATGATCCATAGTACACCAGTGATGGCCCATAGTACATCAGTGATGGTCCATAGTACATCAGTGATTATCCATAGTACATCAGTGATGATCCATAGTACACCAGTGATGATCCACAGTACATCAGTTATGATCCACAGTACATCAGTGATGATCCACAGTACATCAGTGATGATCCACAATACTTCAGTGATGATCCACAGTACATCAGTGATGATCCACAGTACATCAGGGATGGTCCACAGTATATCAGTGATGATCCATAGTACATCAGTGATGGCCCATAGTACATCAGTGATGAGCCATAGTACACCAGTGATGATCCATAGTACACCAGTAATGTTCCATAGTACACCAGGGATGATCCACAGTACATCAGTGATGATCCACAGTACATCAGTGGTGGTCCACAGTACATCAGTGATGGTCCATATTACATCAGTGATGATCCATAGTACACCAGTGATGATCCATAGTACACCAGTGATGGCCCGTAGTACACCAGTGATGGCCCATAGTACATCAGTGATGATCCATAGTACATCAATGATGATCCACAGTACATCAGTGATGATCTATAGTACATCAGGGATGGTCCATAGTACATCAGTGATGATCCATAGTACACCAGTGATGATCCATAGTACACCAGTGATGGCCCATAGTACATCAGTGATGAACTATAGTACATCAGTGATGATCCACAGTACATCAGGGATGGTCCATAGTACATCAGTGATGATCCATAGTACACCAGTGATGATCCATAGTACACCAGTGATGGCCCATAGTACATCAGTGATGAACTATAGTACATCAGTGATGATCCACAGTACATCAGTGATGATCCACAGTACATCAGGGATGGTCCATAGTACACCAGTGATGATCCACGGTACACCAATGATGATCCATAGTACACCAGTGATGGTCCATAGTACATCAGTGATGATCTATAGTACATCAGTGATGGTCCATAGTACATCAGTGATGATCTATATACATAGTACACCAGTGATGATCTATAGTACATCAGTGATGATCTACAGTACATCAGTTATGATCCACAGTACATTAGTGATGATCCACAGTACATCAGTGATGATCCACAGTACATCAGGGATGGTCCACAGTATATCAGTGATGATCCATAGTACATCAGTGATGGTCCATAGTACATCAGTGATGGTCCATAGTACACCAGTGATGATCCATAGTACACCAGTGATGATCCATAGTACACCAGTGATTTCCCATAGTACACCAGTGAGGGCCCATAGTACATCAGTGATGATCCATAGTACATCAGTGATGATCCACAGTACATCAGTGATGATCCACAGTACATCAGGGATGGTCCATAGTACATCAGTGATGATCCATAGTACACCAGTGATGATCCATAGTACACCAGTGATGGCCCATAGTACATCAGTGATGAACTATAGTACATCAGTGATGATCCACAGTACATCAGGGATGGTCCATAGTACATCAGTGATGATCCATAGTACACCAGGGATGGTCCATAGTACATCAGTGATGGCCCATAGTACATCAGTGATGAACAATAGTACATCAGTGATGATCCATAGTACATCAGTGATGATCCATAGTACATCAGTGATGATCCACAGTACATCAGTGATGATCCACAGTACATCAGGGATGGTCCATAGTACATCAGTGATGATCCATAGTACACCAGTGATGATCCATAGTACACCAGTGATGGCCCATAGTACATCAGTGATGAACTATAGTACATCAGTGATGATCCACAGTACATCAGTGATGATCCACAGTACATCAGGGATGGTCCATAGTAAACCAGTGATGATCCACAGTACACCAGTGATGATCTATAGTACACCAGTGATGGTCCATAGTACATCAGTGATGATCTATAGTACATCAGTGATGGTCCATAGTACATCAGTGATGATCTATAGTACATCAGTGATGATCCACAGTACATCAGTTATGATACACAGTACATCAGTGATGATCCACAGTACATCAGTGATGATCCACAATACTTCAGTGATGATCCACAGTACATCAGTGATGATCCACAGTACATCAGGGATGGTCCACAGTATATCAGTGATGATCCATAGTACATCAGTGATGGTCCATAGTACACCAGTGATGATCTATAGTACACCAGTGATGGCCCATAGTACACCAGTGATGGCCCATAGTACATCAGTGATGATCCATAGTACATCAGTGATGATCCACAGTACATCAGTGATGATCCACAGTACATCAGGGATGGTCCATAGTACATCAGTGATGATCCATAGTACACCAGTGATGATCCATAGTACACCAGTGATGGCCCATAGTACATCAGTGATGAACTATAGTACATCAGTGATGATCCACAGTACATCAGGGATGGTCCATAGTACATCAGTGATGATCCATAGTACACCAGTGATGATCCATAGTACACCAGTGATGGCCCATAGTACATCAGTGATGAACTATAGTACATCAGTGATGATCCACAGTACATCAGTGATGATCCATAGTACATCAGTGATGATCCACAGTATATCAGTGATGATCCACAGTACATCAGGGATGGTCCATAGTACATCAGTGATGATCCATAGTACACTAGTGATGATCCATAGTACACCAGTGATGGCCCATAGTACATCAGTGATGAACTATAGTACATCAGTGATGATCCACAGTACATCAGTGATGATCCACAGTACACCAGTGATGATCCACAGTACACCAGTGATGATCCATAGTACACCAGTGATGGTCCATAGTACATCAGTGATGATCTATAGTACATCAGTGATGGTCCATAGTACATCAGTGATGAGCTATAGTACATGAGTGATGATCTATAGTACATCAGTGATGATCCATAGTACACCAGTGATGATCCATAGTACACCAGTGATGGCCCATAGTACATCAGTGATTTGAACTATAGTACATCAGTGATGATCCACAGTACATCAGGGATGGTCCATAGTACATCAGTGATGATCCATAGTACACCAGTGATGGCCCATAGTACATCAGTGATGAACTATAGTACATCAGTGATGATCCACAGTACATCAGTGATGATCCACAGTACATCAGGGATGGTCCATAGTACACCAGTGATGATCCACAGTACACCAGTGATGATCCATAGTACACCAGTGATGGTCCATAGTACATCAGTGATGATCTATAGTACATCAGTGATGGTCCATAGTACATCAGTGATGATCTATATACATAGTACACCAGTGATGATCTATAGTACATCAGTGATGATCTACAGTACATCAGTTATGATCCACAGTACATTAGTGATGATCCACAGTACATCAGTGATGATCCACAATACTTCAGTGATGATCCACAGTACATCAGTGATGATCCACAGTACATCAGGGATGGTCCACAGTATATCAGTGATGATCCATAGTACATCAGTGATGGTCCATAGTACATCAGTGATGGTCCATAGTACACCAGTGATGATCCATAGTACACCAGTGATGGCCCATAGTACACCAGTGATGGCCCATAGTACATCAGTGATGATCCATAGTACATCAGTGATGATCCACAGTACATCAGTGATGATCCACAGTACATAAGGGATGGTCCATAGTACATCAGTGATGATCCATAGTACACCAGTGATGATCCATAGTACACCAGTGATGGCCCATAGTACATCAGTGATGAACTATAGTACATCAGTGATGATCCACAGTACATCAGGGATGGTCCATAGTACATCAGTGATGATCCATAGTACACCAGTGATGATCCATAGTACACCAGTGATGGCCCATAGTACATCAGTGATGAACAATAGTACATCAGTGATGATCCACAGTACATCAGTGATGATCCATAGTACATCAGTGATGATCCACAGTACATCAGTGATGATAGTATGATAGAACTATAGTATGATAGAACTACAGTACATCAGTGATGATAGTATGATAGAACTATAGTACATCAGTGATGATCCACAGTACATCAGGGATGGTCCATAGTACATCAGTGATGATCCATAGTACACCAGTGATGGCCCATAGTACATCAGTGATGAACTATAGTACATCAGTGATGATCCACAGTACATCAGTGATGATCCACAGTACATCAGGGATGGTCCATAGTACACCAGTGATGATCCACAGTACACCAGTGATGATCCATAGTACACCAGTGATGGTCCATAGTACATCAGTGATGATCTATAGTACATCAGTGATGGTCCATAGTACATCAGTGATGATCTATATACATAGTACACCAGTGATGATCTATAGTACATCAGTGATGATCTACAGTACATCAGTTATGATCCACAGTACATTAGTGATGATCCACAGTACATCAGTGATGATCCACAATACTTCAGTGATGATCCACAGTACATCAGTGATGATCCACAGTACATCAGGGATGGTCCACAGTATATCAGTGATGATCCATAGTACATCAGTGATGGTCCATAGTACATCAGTGATGGTCCATAGTACACCAGTGATGATCCATAGTACACCAGTGATGGCCCATAGTACACCAGTGATGGCCCATAGTACATCAGTGATGATCCATAGTACATCAGTGATGATCCACAGTACATCAGTGATGATCCACAGTACATAAGGGATGGTCCATAGTACATCAGTGATGATCCATAGTACACCAGTGATGATCCATAGTACACCAGTGATGGCCCATAGTACATCAGTGATGAACTATAGTACATCAGTGATGATCCACAGTACATCAGGGATGGTCCATAGTACATCAGTGATGATCCATAGTACACCAGTGATGATCCATAGTACACCAGTGATGGCCCATAGTACATCAGTGATGAACAATAGTACATCAGTGATGATCCACAGTACATCAGTGATGATCCATAGTACATCAGTGATGATCCACAGTACATCAGTGATGATCCACAGTACATCAGGGATGGTCCATAGTACATCAGTGATGATCCATAGTACACCAGTGATGATCCATAGTACACCAGTGATGGCCTATAGTACATCAGTGATGAACTATAGTACATCAGTGATGATCCACAGTACATCAGTGATGATCCACACTACATCAGGGATGGTCCATAGTACACCAGTGATGATCCACAGTACACCAGTGATGATCCATAGTACACCAGTGATGGTCCATAGTACATCAGTGATGATCTATAGTACATCAGTGATGGTCCATAGTACATCAGTGATGATCTATAGTACATCAGTGATGATCCACAGTACATCAGTGATGATACACAGTACATCAGTGATGATCCACAGTACATCAGTGATGATCCACAATACTTCAGTGATGATCCACAGTACATCAGTGATGATCCACAGTACATCAGGGATGGTCCACAGTATATCAGTGATGATCCATAGTACATCAGTGATGGTCCATAGTACACCAGTGATGATCTATAGTACACCAGTGATGGCCCATAGTACACCAGTGATGGCCCATAGTACATCAGTGATGATCCATAGTACATCAGTGATGATCCACAGTACATCAGCGATGATCCACAGTACATCAGGGATGGTCCATAGTACATCAGTGATGATCCATAGTACACCAGTGATGATCCATAGTACACCAGTGATGGCCCATAGTACATCAGTCATGAACTATAGTACATCAGTGATGATCCACAGTACATCAGGGATGGTCCATAGTACATCAGTGATGATCCATAGTACACCAGTGATGATCCATAGTACACCAGTGATGGCCCATAGTACATCAGTGATGAACTATAGTACATCAGTGATGATCCACAGTACATCAGTGATGATCCATAGTACATCAGTGATGATCCACAGTATATCAGTGATGATCCACAGTACATCAGGGATGGTCCATAGTACATCAGTGATGATCCATAGTACACCAGTGATGATCCATAGTACACCAGTGATGGCCCATAGTACATCAGTGATGAACTATAGTACATCAGTGATGATCCACAGTACATCAGTGATGATCCATAGTACATCAGTGATGATCCACAGTACATCAGGATGGTCCATAGTACATCAGTGATGATCCATAGTACACCAGTGATGATCCATAGTACACCAGTGATGATCCATAGTACACCAGTGATGGCCCATAGTACATCAGTGATGATCTATAGTACATCAGTGATGATCTATAGTACATCAGTGATGATCCACAGTACATCAGTTATGATACACAGTACATCAGTGATGATCCACAGTACATCAGTGATGATCCACAATACTTCAGTGATGATCCACAGTACATCAGTGATGATCCACAGTACATCAGGGATGGTCCACAGTATATCAGTGATGATCCATAGTACATCAGTGATGGTCCATAGTACATCAGTGATGGTCCATAGTACATCAGTGATGGTCCATAGTACACCAGTGATGATCCATAGTACACCAGTGATGGCCCATAGTACACCAGTGATGGCCCATAGTACATCAGTGATGATCCATAGTACATCAGTGATGATCCACAGTACATCAGTGATGATCCACAGTACATCAGGGATGGTCCATAGTACATCAGTGATGATCCATAGTACACCAGTGATGATCCATAGTACACCAGTGATGGCCCATAGTACATCAGTGATGAACTATAGTACATCAGTGATGATCCACAGTACATCAGGGATGGTCCATAGTACATCAGTGATGATCCATAGTACACCAGTGATGATCCATAGTACACCAGTGATGGCCCATAGTACATCAGTGATGAACTATAGTACATCAGTGATGATCCACAGTACATCAGTGATGATCCATAGTACATCAGTGATGATCCACAGTACATCAGTGATGATCCACAGTACATCAGGGATGGTCCATAGTACATCAGTGATGATCCATAGTACACCAGTGATGATCCATAGTACACCAGTGATGGCCCATAGTACATCAGTGATGAACTATAGTACATCAGTGATGATCCACAGTACATCAGTGATGATCCACAGTACATCAGGGATGGTCCATAGTACACCAGTGATGATCCACAGTACACCAGTGATGATCCATAGTACACCAGTGATGGTCCATAGTACATCAGTGATGATCTATAGTACATCAGTGATGGTCCATAGTACATCAGTGATGAGCTATAGTACATCAGTGATGATCTATAGTACATCACTGATGATCCATAGTACACCAGTGATGATCCATAGTACACCAGTGATGGCCCATAGTACATCAGTGATGAACTATAGTAAATCAGTGATGATCCACAGTACATCAGGGATGGTCCATAGTACATCAGTGATGATCCATAGTACATCAGTGATGATCTATAGTACATCAGTGATGGTCCATAGTACATCAGTGATGATCTATAGTACATCAGTGATGATCTATAGTACATCAGTGATGATCCATAGTACATCAGTGATGATCCACAGTACATCAGTGATGGTCCACAGTACATCAGGGATGGTCCACAGTACATCGGTGATGATCCATAGTACACCAGTGATGGCCCATAGTACATCAGTGATGGTCCATAGTACATCAGTGATGATCCATAGTAGATCAGTGATGATCCATAGTACACCAGTGATGGCCCATAGTACACCAGTGATGGCCCATAGTACATCAGTGATGATCCACAGTACATCAGTGATGATCCATAGTACATCAGTGATGATCCACAGTACATCAGTGATGATCCACAGTACATCAGGGATGGTCCATAGTACATCAGTGATGATCCATAGTACACCAGTGATGATCCATAGTACACCAGTGATGGCCCATAGTACATCAGTGATGAACTATAGTACATCAGTGATGATCCACAGTACATCAGTGATGATCCACAGTACATCAGGGATGGTCCATAGTACACCAGTGATGATCCACAGTACACCAGTGATGATCCATAGTACACCAGTGATGGTCCATAGTACATCAGTGATGATCTATAGTACATCAGTGATGGTCCATAGTACATCAGTGATGATCTATAGTACATCAGTGATGATCTATAGTACATCAGTGATGATCCACAGTACATCAGTTATGATACACAGTACATCAGTGATGATCCACAGTACATCAGTGATGATCCACAATACTTCAGTGATGATCCACAGTACATCAGTGATGATCCACAGTACATCAGGGATGGTCCACAGTATATCAGTGATGATCCATAGTACATCAGTGATGGTCCATAGTACATCAGTGATGGTCCATAGTACACCAGTGATGATCCATAGTACACCAGTGATGATCCATAGTACACCAGTGATGGCCCATAGTACACCAGTGATGGCCCATAGTACATCAGTGATGATCCATAGTACATCAGTGATGATCCACAGTACATCAGTGATGATCCACAGTACATCAGGGATGGTCCATAGTACATCAGTGATGATCCATAGTACACCAGTGATGATCCATAGTACACCAGTGATGGCCCATAGTACATCGGTGATGAACTATAGTACATCAGTGATGATCCACAGTACATCAGGGATGGTCCATAGTACATCAGTGATGATCCATAGTACACCAGGGATGATCCATAGTACACCAGTGATGGCCCATAGTACATCAGTGATGAACTATAGTACATCAGTGATGATCCACAGTACATCAGTGATGATCCATAGTACATCAGTGATGATCCACAGTACATCAGTGATGATCCACAGTACATCAGGGATGGTCCATAGTACATCAGTGATGATCCATAGTACACCAGTGATGATCCATAGTACACCAGGGATGGTCCATAGTACATCAGGGATGGTCCATAGTACATCAGTGATGATCCATAGTACTCCAGTGATGATCCATAGTACACCAGTGATGGCCCATAGTACATCAGTGATGAACTATAGTACATCAGTGATGATCCACAGTACATCAGTGATGATCCACAGTACATCAGGGATGGTCCATAGTACACCAGTGATGATCCACAGTACACCAGTGATGATCCATAGTACACCAGTGATGGTCCATAGTACATCAGTGATGATTCTTTAGTACATCAGTGATGATCCATAGTACATCAGTGATGATCTATAGTACATCAGTGATGATCCACAGTACATCAGTTATGATACACAGTACATCAGTGATGATCCACAGTACATCAGTGATGATCCACAATACTTCAGTGATGATCCACAGTACATCAGTGATGATCCACAGTACATCAGGGATGGTCCACAGTATATCAGTGATGATCCACAGTACATCAGTGATGGTCCATAGTACATCAGTGATGGTCAATAGTACACCAGTGATGATCCATAGTACACCAGTGATGGCCCATAGTACACCAGTGATGGCCCATAGTACATCAGTGATGATCCACAGTACATCAGGGATGGTCCATAGTACATCAGTGATGATCCATAGTACACCAGTGATGATCCATAGTACACCAGTGATGGCCCATAGTACATCAGTGATGAACTATAGTACATCAGTGATGATCCACAGTACATCAGTGATGATCCATAGTACATTAGTGATGATCCACAGTACATCAGTGATGATCCACAGTACATCAGGGATGGTCCATAGTACATCAGTGGTGATCCATAGTACACCAGTGATGATCCATAGTACACCAGTGATGGCCCATAGTACATCAGTGATGAACTATAGTACATCAGTGATGATCCACAGTACATCAGTGATGATCCACAGTACATCAGGGATGGTCCATAGTACACCAGTGATGATCCACAGTACACCAGTGATGATCCATAGTACACCAGTGATGGTCCATAGTACATCAGTGATGATCTATAGTACATCAGTGATGGTCCATAGTACATCAGTGATGAGCTATAGTACATCAGTGATGATCTATAGTACATCAGTGATGATCCATAGTACACCAGTGATGATCCATAGTACACCAGTGATGGCCCATAGTACATCAGTGATGATCCATAGTACACCAGTGATGATCCATAGTACACCAGTGATGGCCCATAGTACATCAGTGATGAACTATAGTACATCAGTGATGATCCACAGTACATCAGTGATGATCCATAGTACATCAGTGATGATCCACAGTACATCAGTGATGATCCACAGTACATCAGGGATGGTCCATAGTACATCAGTGATTATCCATAGTACACCAGTGATGATCCATAGTACACCAGTGATGGCCCACAGTATATCAGTGATGAACTATAGTACATCAGTGATGATCCACAGTACATCAGTGATGATCCACAGTACATCAGGGATGGTCCATAGTACACCAGTGATGATCCACAGTACACCAGTGATGATCCATAGTACACCAGTGATGGTCCATAGTACATCAGTGATGATCTATAGTACATCAGTGATGGTCCATAGTACATCAGTGATGATCTATAGTACATCAGTGATGATCTATAGTACATCAGTGATGATCCATAGTACATCAGTGATGATCCACAGTACATCAGTGATGTTCCACAGTACATCAGGGATGGTCCACAGTACATCGGTGATGATCCATAGTACACCAGTGATGGCCCATAGTACATCAGTGATGGTCCATAGTACATCAGTGATGATCCATAGTACACCAGTGATGGCCCATAGTACATCAGTGATGATCCATAGTACATCAGTGATGATCCACAGTACATCAGTGATGATCCACAGTACATCAGGGATGGTCCATAGTACATTAGTGATGATCCATAGTACACCAGTGATGGCCCATAGTACATCAGTGATGAACTATAGTACATCAGTGATGATCCACAGTACATCAGTGATGATCCACAGTACATCAGGGATGGTCCATAGTACACCAGTGATGATCCACAGTACATCAGTTATGATCCACAGTACATTAGTGATGATCCACAGTACATCAGTGATGATCCACAGTACATCAGTGATGATCCACAATACTTCAGTGATGATCCACAGTACATCAGGGATGGTCCACAGTACATCAGTGATGGTCCACAGAATATCAGTGATGATCCATAGTACATCAGTGATGGTCCATAGTACATCAGTGATGGTCCATAGTACACCAGTGATGATCCATAGTACACTAGTGATGGCCCATAGTACACCAGTGATGGCCCATAGTACATCAGTGATGATCCATAGTACATCAGTGATGATCCACAGTACATCAGTGATGATCCACAGTACATCAGGGATGGTCCATAGTACATCAGTGATGATCCATAGTACACCAGTGATGATCCAAAGTACACCAGTGATGGCCCATAGTACATCAGTGATGAACTATAGTACATCAGAGATGATCCACAGTACATCAGGGATGGTCCATAGTACATCAGTCATGATCCATAGTACACCAGTGATGATCCATAGTACACCAGTGATGGCCCATAGTACATCAGTGATGAACTATAGTACATCAGTGATGATCCACAGTACATCAGTGATGATCCATAGTACATCAGTGATGATTCACAGTACATCAGGGATGGTCCATAGTACATCAGTGATGATCCATAGTACACCAGTGATGATCCATAGTACACCAGTGATGATCCATAGTACACCAGTGATGGCCCATAGTACACCAGTGATGGCCCATAGTACATCAGTGATGATCCACAGTACATCAGTGATGATCCACAGTACATCAGGGATGGTCCATAGTACATCAGTGATGATCCATAGTACACCAGTGATGATCCATAGTACACCAGTGATGGCCCATAGTACATCAGTGATGAACTATAGTACATCAGTGATGATCCACAGTACATCAGGGATGGTCCATAGTACATCAGTGATGATCCATAGTACACCAGTGATGATCCATAGTACACCAGTGATGGCCCATAGTACATCAGTGATGAACTATAGTACATCAGTGATGATCCACAGTACATCAGTGATGATCCATAGTACATCAGTGATGATCCACAGTACATCAGTGATGATCCACAGTACATCAGGGATGGTCCATAGTACATCAGTGATGATCCATAGTACACCAGTGATGATCCATAGTACACCAGTGATGGCCCATAGTACTTCAGTGATGAACTATAGTACATCAGTGATGATCCACAGTACATCAGTGATGATCCACAGTACATCAGGGATGGTCCATAGTACACCAGTGATGATCCACAGTACACCAGTGATGATCCATAGTACACCAGTGATGGTCCATAGTACATCAGGGATGGTCCATAGTACATCAGTGATGATCCATAGTACACCAGTGATGATCCATAGTACACCAGTGATGGCCCATAGTACATCAGTGATGAACTATAGTACATCAGTGATGATCCACAGTACATCAGTGATGATCCACAGTACATCAGGGATGGTCCATAGTACACCAGTGATGATCCACAGTACACCAGTGATGATCCATAGTACACCAGTGATGGTCCATAGTACATCAGTGATGATCTATAGTAAATCAGTGATGGTCCATAGTACATCAGTGATGATCTATAGTACATCAGTGATGATCTATAGTACATCAGTGATGATCCACAGTACATCAGTTATGATACACAGTACATCAGTGATGATCCACAGTACATCAGTGATGATCCACAATACTTCAGTGATGATCCACAGTACATCAGTGATGATCCACAGTACATCAGGGATGGTCCACAGTATATCAGTGATGATCCACAGTACATCAGTGATGGTCCATAGTACATCAGTGATGGTCCATAGTACACCAGTGATGATCCATAGTACACCAGTGATGGCCCATAGTACACCAGTGATGACCCATAGTACATCAGTGATGAACTATAGTACATCAGTGATGATCCACAGTACATCAGGGATGGTCCATAGTACATCAGTGATGATCCATAGTACACCAGTGATGATCCATAGTACACCAGTGATGGCCCATAGTACATCAGTGATGAACTATAGTACATCAGTGATGATCCACAGTACATCAGGGATGGTCCATAGTACACGAGTGATGATCCATAGTACACCACTGATGATCCATAGTACACCAGTGATGGCCCATAGTACATCAGTGATGAACTATAGTACATCAGTGATGATCCACAGTACATCAGTGATGATCCACAGTACATCAGGGATGGTCCATAGTACACCAGTGATGATCCACAGTACACCAGTGATGATCCATAGTACACCAGTGATGGTCCATAGTACATCAGTGATGAACTATAGTACATCAGTGATGATCCACAGTACATCAGTGATGATCCACAGTACATCAGTGATGATCCATGGTACACCAGTGATGATCCATAGTACACCAGTGATGGCCCATAGTACATCAGTGATGAACTATAGTACATCAGTGATGATCCACAGTACATCAGTGATGATCCACAGTACATCAGGGATGGTCCATAGTACACCAGTGATGATCCACAGTACACCAGTGATGATCCATAGTACACCAGTGATGGTCCATAGTACATCAGTGATGATCTATAGTACATCAGTGATGGTCCATAGTACATCAGTGATGATCTATAGTACATCAGTGATGATCCATAGTACATCAGTGATGATCCACAGTACATCAGTGATGTTCCACAGTACATCAGGGATGGTCCACAGTACATCGGTGATGATCCATAGTACACCAGTGATGCCCCATAGTACATCAGTGATGGTCCATAGTACATCAGTGATGATCCATAGTACATCAGTGATGATCCATAGTACACCAGTGATGGCCCATAGTACATCAGTGATGATCCATAGTACATCAGTAATGATCCACAGTACATCAGTGATGATCCACAGTACATCAGGGATGGTCCATAGTACATTAGTGATGATCCATAGTACACCAGTGATGATCCATAGTACACCAGTGATGGCCCATAGTACATCAGTGATGAACTATAGTACATCAGTGATGATCCACAGTACATCAGTGATGATCCACAGTACATCAGGGATGGTCCATAGTACACCAGTGATGATCCACAGTACATCAGTTATGATCCACAGTACATTAGTGATGATCCACAGTACATCAGTGATGATCCACAGTACATCAGTGATGATCCACAATACTTCAGTGATGATCCACAGTACATCAGGGATGGTCCACAGTACATCAGTGATGGTCCACAGTATATCAGTGATGATCCATAGTACATCAGTGATGGTCCATAGTACATCAGTGATGGTCCATAGTACACCAGTGATGATCCATAGTACACCAGTGATGGCCCATAGTACACCAGTGATGGCCCATAGTACATCAGTGATGATCCATAGTACATCAGTGATGATCCACAGTACATCAGTGATGATCCACAGTACATCAGGGATGGTCCATAGTACATCAGTGATGATCCATAGTACACCAGTGATGATCCATAGTACACCAGTGATGGCCCATAGTACATCAGTGATGAACTATAGTACATCAGAGATGATCCACAGTACATCAGGGATGGTCCATAGTACATCAGTCATGATCCATAGTACACCAGTGATGATCCATAGTACACCAGTGATGGCCCATAGTACATCAGTGATGAACTATAGTACATCAGTGATGATCCACAGTACATCAGTGATGATCCATAGTACATCAGTGATGATCCACAGTACATCAGGGATGGTCCATAGTACATCAGTGATGATCCATAGTACACCAGTGATGATCCATAGTACACCAGTGATGATCCATAGTACACCAGTGATGGCCCATAGTACACCAGTGATGGCCCATAGTACATCAGTGATGATCCATAGTACATCAGTGATGATCCACAGTACATCAGTGATGATCCACAGTACATCAGGGATGGTCCATAGTACATCAGTGATGATCCATAGTACACCAGTGATGATCCATAGTACACCAGTGATGGCCCATAGTACATCAGTGATGAACTATAGTACATCAGAGATGATCCACAGTACATCAGGGATGGTCCATAGTACATCAGTCATGATCCATAGTACATCAGTGATGATCCATAGTACACCAGTGATGATCCATAGTACACCAGTGATGATCCATAGTACACCAGTGATGGCCCATAGTACACCAGTGATGGCCCATAGTACATCAGTGATGATCCATAGTACATCAGTGATGATCCACAGTACATCAGTGATGATCCACAGTACATCAGGGATGGTCCATAGTACATCAGTGATGATCCATAGTACACCAGTGATGATCCATAGTACACCAGTGATGGCCCATAGTACACCAGTGATGGCCCATAGTACATCAGTGATGATCCATAGTACATCAGTGATGATCCACAGTACATCAGTGATGATCCACAGTACATCAGGGATGGTCCATAGTACATCAGTGATGATCCATAGTACATCAGTGATGATCCATAGTACACCAGTGATGATCCATAGTACACCAGTGATGGCCCATAGTACATCAGTGATGAACTATAGTACATCAGTGATGATCAACAGTACATCAGTGATGATCCATAGTACATCAGTGATGATCCACAGTACATCAGTGATGATCCACAGTACATCAGGGATGGTCCATAGTACATCAGTGATGATCCATAGTACACCAGTGATGATCCATAGTACACCAGTGATGGCCCATAGTACTTCAGTGATGAACTATAGTACATCAGTGATGATCCACAGTACATCAGTGATGATCCACAGTACATCAGGGATGGTCCATAGTACACCAGTGATGATCCACAGTACACCAGTGATGATCCATAGTACACCAGTGATGGTCCATAGTACATCAGGGATGGTCCATAGTACATCAGTGATGATCCATAGTACACCAGTGATGATCCATAGTACACCAGTGATGGCTCATAGTACATCAGTGATGAACTATAGTACATCAGTGATGATCCACAGTACATCAGTGATGATCCACAGTACATCAGGGATGGTCCATAGTACACCAGTGATGATCCACAGTACACCAGTGATGATCCATAGTACACCAGTGATGGTCCATAGTACATCAGTGATGATCTATAGTACATCAGTGATGGTCCATAGTACATCAGTGATGATCTATAGTACATCAGTGATGTTCTATAGTACATCAGTGATGATCCACAGTACATCAGTTATGATACACAGTACATCAGTGATGATCCACAGTACATCAGTGATGATCCACAATACTTCAGTGATGATCCACAGTACATCAGTGATGATCCACAGTACATCAGGGGTGGTCCACAGTATATCAGTGATGATCCACAGTACATCAGTGATGGTCCATAGTACATCAGTGATGGTCCATAGTACACCAGTGATGATCCATAGTACACCAGTGATGGCCCATAGTACACCAGTGATGGCCCATAGTACATCAGTGATGAACTATAGTACATCAGTGATGATCCACAGTACATCAGGGATGGTCCATAGTACATCAGTGATGATCCATAGTACACCAGTGATGATCCATAGTACACCAGTGATGGCCCATAGTACATCAGTGATGAACTATAGTACATCAGTGATGATCCACAGTACATCAGTGATGATCCATAGTACATCAGTGATGATCCACAGTACATCAGTGATGATCCACAGTACATCAGGGATGGTCCATAGTACATCAGTGATGATCCATAGTACACCAGTGATGATCCATAGTACACCAGTGATGGCCCATAGTACATCAGTGATGAACTATAGTACATCAGTGATGATCCACAGTACATCAGTGATGATCCACAGTACATCAGGGATGGTCCATAGTACACCAGTGATGATCCACAGTACACCAGTGATGATCCATAGTACACCAGTGATGGTCCATAGTACATCAGTGATGATCTATAGTACATCAGTGATGGTCCATAGTACATCAGTGATGAGCTATAGTACATCAGTGATGATCTATAGTACATCAGTGATGATCCATAGTACACCAGTGATGATCCATAGTACACCAGTGATGGCTCATAGTACATCAGTGATGATCCATAGTACACCAGTGATGATCCATAGTACACCAGTGATGGCCCATAGTACATCAGTGATGAACTATAGTACATCAGTGATGATCCACAGTACATCAGTGATGATCCATAGTACATCAGTGATGATCCACAGTACATCAGTGATGATCCACAGTACATCAGGGATGGTCCATAGTACATCAGTGATGATCCATAGTACACCAGTGATGATCCATAGTACACCAGTGATGGCCCACAGTATATCAGTGATGAACTATAGTACATCAGTGATGATCCACAGTACATCAGTGATGATCCACAGTACATCAGGGATGGTCCATAGTACACCAGTGATGATCCACAGTACACCAGTGATGGTTCATAGTACATCAGTGATGATCTATAGTACATCAGTGATGGTCCATAGTACATCAGTGATGATCTATAGTACATCAGTGATGATCTATAGTACATCAGTGATGATCCATAGTACATCAGTGATGATCCACAGTACATCAGTGATGTTCCACAGTACATCAGGGATGGTCCACAGTACATCGGTGATGATCCATAGTACACCAGTGATGGCCCATAGTACATCAGTGATGGTCCATAGTACATCAGTGATGATCCATAGTACATCAGTGATGATCCATAGTACACCAGTGATGGCCCATAGTACATCAGTGATGATCCATAGTACATCAGTGATGATCCACAGTACATCAGTGATGATCCACAGTACATCAGGGATGGTCCATAGTACATTAGTGATGATCCATAGTACACCAGTGATGATCCGTAGTACACCAGTGATGGCCCATAGTACATCAGTGATGAACTATAGTACATCAGTGATGATCCACAGTACATCAGTGATGATCCACAGTACATCAGGGATGGTCCATAGTACACCAGTGATGATCCACAGTACATCAGTTATGATCCACAGTACATTAGTGATGATCCACAGTACATCAGTGATGATCCACAGTACATCAGTGATGATCCACAATACTTCAGTGATGATCCACAGTACATCAGGGATGGTCCACAGTACATCAGTGATGGTCCACAGTATATCAGTGATGATCCATAGTACATCAGTGATGGTCCATAGTACATCAGTGATGGTCCATAGTACACCAGTGATGATCCATAGTACACCAGTGATGGCCCATAGTACACCAGTGATGGCCCATAGTACATCAGTGATGATCCATAGTACATCAGTGATGATCCACAGTACATCAGTGATGATCCACAGTACATCAGGGATGGTCCATAGTACATCAGTGATGATCCACAGTACATCAGTGATGATCCACAGTACATCAGGGATGGTCCATAGTACATCAGTGATGATCCATAGTACACCAGTGATGATCCATAGTACACCAGTGATGGCCCATAGTACATCAGTGATGAACTATAGTACATCAGAGATGATACACAGTACATCAGGGATGGTCCATAGTACATCAGTCATGATCCATAGTACACCAGTGATGATCCATAGTACACCAGTGATGGCCCATAGTACATCAGTGATGAACTATAGTACATCAGTGATGATCCACAGTACATCAGTGATGATCCATAGTACATCAGTGATGATCCACAGTACATCAGGGATGGTCCATAGTACATCAGTGATGATCCATAGTACACCAGTGATGATCCATAGTACACCAGTGATGGCCCATAGTACATCAGTGATGATCTATAGTACATCAGTGATGATCCACAGTACATCAGTGATGATCCACAGTACATCAGGGATGGTCCATAGTACACCAGTGATGATCCACAGTACACCAGTGATGGTCCATAGTACATCAGTGATGATCTATAGTACATCAGTGATGATCTATAGTACATCAGTGATGATCCACAGTACATGAGTTATGATACACAGTACATCAGTGATGATCCACAGTACATCAGTGATGATCCACAATACTTCAGTGATGATCCACAGTAGATCAGTGATGATCCACAGTACATCAGGGATGGTCCACAGTATATCAGTGATGATCCATAGTACATCAGTGATGGTCCATAATACATCAGTGATGGTCCATAGTACACCAGTGATGATCCATAGTACACCAGTGATGGCCCATAGTACACCAGTGATGGCCCAGAGTACATCAGTGATGATCCATAGTACATCAGTGATGATCCACAGTACATCAGTGATGATCCACAGTACATCAGGGATGGTCCATAGTACATCAGTGATGATCCATAGTACACCAGTGATGATCCATAGTACACCAGTGATGGCCCATAGTACATCAGTGATGAACTATAGTACATCAGTGATGATCCACAGTACATCAGGGATGGTCCATAGTACATCAGTGATGATCCATAGTACACCAGTGATGATCCATAGTACACCAGTGATGGCCCATAGTACATCAGTGATGAACTATAGTACATCAGTAATGATCCACAGTACATCAGTGATAATCCATAGTACATCAGTGATGATCCACAGTACATCAGTGATGATCCACAGTACATCAGGGATGGTCCATAGTACATCAGTGATGATCCATAGTACACCAGTGATGATCCACAGTACACCAGTGATGATCCATAGTACACCAGTGATGGTCCATAGTACATCAGTGATGATCTATAGTACATCAGTGATGGTCCATAGTACATCAGTGATGAGCTATAGTACATCAGTGATGATCTATAGTACATCAGTGATGATCCATAGTACACCAGTGATGATCCATAGTACACCAGTGATGGCCCATAGTACATCAGTGATGAACTATAGTACATCAGTGATGATCCACAGTACATCAGTGATGATCCATAGTACATCAGTGATGATCCACAGTACATCAGTGATGATCCACAGTACATCAGGGATGGTCCATAGTACATCAGTGATGATCCATAGTACACCAGTGATGATCCATAGTACACCAGTGATGGCCCATAGTACATCAGTGATGAACTATAGTACATCAGTGATGATCCACAGTACATCAGTGATGATCCACAGTACATCAGGGATGGTCCATAGTACACCAGTGATGATCCACAGTACACCAGTGATGATCCATAGTACACCAGTGATGGTCCATAGTACATCAGTGATGATCTATAGTACATCAGTGATGGTCCATAGTACATCAGTGATGATCTATAGTACATCAGTGATGATCTATAGTACATCAGTGATGATCCATAGTACATCAGTGATGATCCACAGTACATCAGTGATGGTCCACAGTACATCAGGGATGGTCCACAGTACATCGGTGATGATCCATAGTACACCAGTGATGGCCCATAGTACATCAGTGATGGTCCATAGTACATCAGTGATGATCCATAGTAGATCAGTGATGATCCATAGTACACCAGTGATGGCCCATAGTACACCAGTGATGGCCCATAGTACATCAGTGATGATCCACAGTACATCAGTGATGATCCATAGTACATCAGTGATGATCCACAGTACATTAGTGATGATCCACAGTACATCAGGGATGGTCCATAGTACATCAGTGATGATCCATAGTACACCAGTGATGATCCATAGTACACCAGTGATGGCCCATAGTACATCAGTGATGAACTATAGTACATCAGTGATGATCCACAGTACATCAGTGATGATCCACAGTACATCAGGGATGGTCCATAGTACACCAGTGATGATCCACAGTACACCAGTGATGATCCATTGTACACCAGTGATGGTCCATAGTACATCAGTGATGATCTATAGTACATCAGTGATCGTCCATAGTACATCAGTGATGATCTATAGTACATCAGTGATGATCCACAGTACATCAGTTATGATACACAGTACATTAGTGATGATCCACAGTACATCAGTGATGATCCACAATACTTCAGTGATGATCCACAGTACATCAGTAATGATCCACAGTACATCAGGGATGGTCCACAGTATATCAGTGATGATCCATAGTACATCAGTGATGGTCCATAGTACATCAGTGATGGTCCATAGTACACCAGTGATGATCCATAGTACACCAGTGATGATCCATAGTACACCAGTGATGGCCCATAGTACACCAGCGATGGCCCATAGTACATCAGTGATGATCCATAGTACACCAGCGATGGCCCATAGTACATCAGTGATGATCCATAGTACATCAGTGATGATCCACAGTACATCAGTGATGATCCACAGTACATCAGGGATGGTCCATAGTACATCAGTGATGATCCATAGTACACCAGTGATGATCCATAGTACACCAGTGATGGCCCATAGTACATCAGTGATGAACTATAGTACATCAGTGATGATCCACAGTACATCAGGGATGGTCCATAGTACATCAGTGATGATCCATAGTACACCAGTGATGATCCATAGTACACCAGTGATGGCCCATAGTACATCAGTGATGAACTATAGTACATCAGTGATGATCCACAGTACATCAGTGATGATCCATAGTACATCAGTGATGATCCACAGTACATCAGTGATGATCCACAGTACATCAGGGATGGTCCATAGTACATCAGTGATGATCCATAGTACACCAGTGATGATCCATAGTACACCAGTGATGGCCCATAGTACATCAGTGATGATCTATAGTACATCAGTGATGATTCACAGTACATCAGGGATGGTCCATAGTACATCAGGGATGATCCATAGTACATCAGTGATGATCCACAGTACATCAGTGATGATCCACAGTACATCAGTGATGATCCACAGTACATCAGTGATGATCCACAGTACATCAGGGATGGTCCACAGTACATCAGTGATGATCCATAGTACACCAGTCATGATCCATAGTACATCAGTGATGATCCATAGTACATCAGTGATGGCCCACAGTACATCAGGGATGATCCACAGTACATCAGTGATGATCCATAGTACACCAGTGATGGCCCATAGTACACCAGTGATGGCCCATAGTACATCAGTGATGATCCACAGTACATCAGTGATGATCTATAGTACATCAGTGATGATCCACAGTACACCAGTGATGATTCACAGTACATCAGGGATGGTCCATAGTACATCAGGGATGGTCCATAGTACATCAGTGATGATCCACAGTACATCAGGGATGGTCCACAGTACATCAGTGATGATCCATAGTACATCAGTGATGGCCCATAGTACATCAGTGATGATCCATATTACACCAGTGATGATCCATAGTACACCAGGGATGACCCACAGTACATCAGTGATGATCCACAGTACATCAGTGATGGTCCATAGTAAATCAGTGATGGTCCATAGTACACCAGTGATGATCCATAGTTCACCAGTGATGGCCCATAGTACACCAGTGATGATCCATAGTACACCAGAGATGGCCCATAGTATACCAGTGATGTCCCATAGTACATCAGTGATGATCCACAGTACATCAGTGATGATCCATAGTACACCAGGGATGGCCCATAGTACATCAGTGATGGCTCATAGTACATCAGTGATGATCCATAGTACATCAGTGATGATCCATAGTACACCAGTGATGATCCATAGTACATCAGTGATGGCTCATAGTACATCAGTGATGATCCATAGTACATCAGTGATGATCCATAGTACACCAGTGATGATCCATAGTACATCAGTGATGGCTCATAGTACATCAGTGATGATCCATAATACATCAGTGATGATCCATAGTACACCAGTGATGGCCCATAGTACTTCAGTGATGATCTATAGTACATCAGTGATGATCCACAGTACATCAGTGATGATCCACAGTACATCAGTGATGATCCACGGTACATCAGTGATGATCCATAGTACATCAGTGATGATCCTCAGTACATCAATGATGATCCACAGTACATCAGTGATGATCCACAGTACATCAGGGATGGTCCATAGTACACCAGTGATGATCCACAGTACACCAGTGATGATCCATAGTACACCAGTGATGGTCCATAGTACATCAGTGATGATCTATAGTACATCAGTGATGGTCCATAGTACATCAGTGATGATCTATAGTACATCAGTGATGATCCACAGTACATCAGTTATGATCCACAGTACATCAGTGATGATCCACAGTACATCAGTGATGATCCACAATACTTCAGTGATGATCCACAGTACATCAGTGATGATCCACAGTACATCAGGGATGGTCCACAGTATATCAGTGATGATCCATAGTACATCAGTGATGGTCCATAGTACATCAGTGATGGCCCATAGTACACCAGTGATGGCCCATAGTACATCAGTGATGATCCATAGTACATCAGTGATGATCCACAGTACATCAGTGATGATCCACAGTACATCAGGGATGGTCCATAGTACATCAGTGATGATCCATAGTACACCAGTGATGATCCATAGTACACCAGTGATGGCCCATAGTACATCAGTGATGAACTATAGTACATCAGTGATGATCAACAGTACATCAGAGATGGTCCATAGTACATCAGTGATGATCCATAGTACACCAGTGATGATCCATAGTACACCAGTGATGGCCCATAGTACATCAGTGATGAACTATAGTACATCAGTGATGATCCACAGTACATCAGTGATGATCCATAGTACATCAGTGATGATCCACAGTACATCAGTGATGATCCACAGTACATCAGTGATGGCCCATAGTACATCAGTGATGATCTATAGTACATCAGTGATGATCCACAGTACATCAGGGATGGTCCATAGTACATCAGGGATGATCCATAGTACATCAGTGATGATCCACAGTACATCAGTGATGATCCACAGTACATCAGTGATGATCCACAGTACATCAGTGATGATCCACAGTACATCAGGGATGGTCCACAGTACATCAGTGATGATCCATAGTACACCAGTCATGATCCATAGTACATCAGTGATGATCCATAGTACATCAGTGATGGCTCACAGTACATCAGTGATGATCCATAGTACACCAGTGATGGCCCATAGTACACCAGTGATGGCCCATAGTACATCAGTGATGATCCACAGTACATCAGTGATGATCTATAGTACATCAGTGATGATCCACAGTACACCAGTGATGATTCACAGTACATCAGGGATGGTCCATAGTACATCAGGGATGGTCCATAGTACATCAGTGATGATCCACAGTACATCAGGGATGGTCCACAGTACATCAGTGATGATCCATAGTACATCAGTGATGGCCCATAGTACATCAGTGATGATCCATATTACACCAGTGATGATCCATAGTACACCAGGGATGACCCACAGTACATCAGTGATGATCCACAGTACATCAGTGATGGTCCATAGTAAATCAGTGATGGTCCATAGTACACCAGTGATGATCCATAGTTCACCAGTGATGGCCCATAGTACACCAGTGATGATCCATAGTACACCAGAGATGGCCCATAGTATACCAGTGATGTCCCATAGTACATCAGTGATGATCCACAGTACATCAGTGATGATCCATAGTACACCAGGGATGGCCCATAGTACATCAGTGATGGCTCATAGTACATCAGTGATGATCCATAGTACATCAGTGATGATCCATAGTACACCAGTGATGATCCATAGTACATCAGTGATGGCTCATAGTACATCAGTGATGATCCATAGTACATCAGTGATGATCCATAGTACACCAGTGATGATCCATAGTACATCAGTGATGGCTCATAGTACATCAGTGATGATCCATAATACATCAGTGATGATCCATAGTACACCAGTGATGGCCCATAGTACTTCAGTGATGATCTATAGTACATCAGTGATGATCCACAGTACATCAGTGATGATCCACAGTACATCAGTGATGATCCACGGTACATCAGTGATGATCCATAGTACATCAGTGATGATCCTCAGTACATCAATGATGATCCACAGTACATCAGTGATGATCCACAGTACATCAGTGATGATCCACAGTACATCAGTGATGATCCACAGGACATCAGGGATGGTCCACAGTACATCAGTGATGATCCATAGTAAACCAGTCATGATCCATAGTACATCAGTGATGATCCATAGTACATCAGTGATGATCCATAGTACACCAGTGATGGCCCATAGTACACCAGTGATGATCCATAGTACACCAGTGATGGCCCATAGTACTTCAGTGATGATCTATAGTACATCAGTGATGATCCACAGTACATCAGTGATGATCCAAAATACATCAGGGATGGTCCACAGTATATCAGTGATGATCCATAGTACATCAGTGATGGCACACAGTACATCAGTGATGATCCACAGTACATCAGTGATGATCCATAGTACACCAGTGATGGTCCATAGTACACCAGTGATGGTCCATAGTACATCAGTGATGATCCACAGTACATCAGGGATGGTCCACAGTACATCAGTGATGATCCATAGTACACCAGTGATGGCCCAAAGCACATCAGTGATGGTCCATAGTACACCAGGGATGATCCATAGTAACCCAGTGATGATCCATAGTACACCAGTGATGGCCCATAGTACACCAGTGATGGCCCATAGTACATCAGTGATGATCCACAGTACATCAGTGATGATCTATAGTACATCAGGGATGGTCCACAGTACATCAGTGATGATCCATAGTACACCAGTGATGATCCATAGTACATCAGTGATGCTCCATAGTACACCTGTGATAGCCCACAGTACACCTGTGATGGCCCACAGTAGATCAGTGATGATCCACAGTACATCAGGGATGATCCACAGTATATCAGGGATGGTCCACAGTATATCAGTGATGAGCCATAGTACATCAGTGATGGTCCATAGTACACCAGTGATGATCCATAGTACACCAGTGATGGCCCATAGTACACCAGTGATGGCCCATAGTACACCAGTGATGATCCATAGTACACCAGTGATGGCCCATAGTACACCAGTGATGTCCCATAGTACATCAGTGATGATCCACAGTACATCAGTGATGATCCATAGTACACCAGGGATGCCCCATAGTACATCAGTGATGGCTCATAGTACATCAGTGATGATCCATAGTACATCAGTGATGATCCATAGTACACCAGTGATGATCCATAGTACATCAGTGATGGCTCATAGTACATCAGTGATGATCCATAGTACACCAGTGATGATCCATAGTACATCAGTGATGGCTCATAGTACATCAGTGATGATCCATAATACATCAGTGATGATCCATAGTACATCAGTGATGATCCATAGTACACCAGTCATGGCCCATAGTACTACAGTGATGATCTATAGTACATCAGTGATGATCCACAGTACATCAGTGATGATCCACAGTACATCAGTGATGATCCAAGGTACATCAGTGATGATCCATAGTACATCAGTGATGATCCTCAGTACATCAGTGATGATCCACAGTACATCAGTGATGATCCACAGTACATCAGTGATGATCCACAGTACATCAGGGATGGTCCACAGTACATCAGTGATGATCCATAGTACACCAGTCATGATCCATAGTACATCAGTGATGATCCATAGTACATCAGTGATGATCCATAGTACACCAGTGATGATCCATAGTACACCAGTGATGGCCCATAGTACTTCAGTGATAATTAATAGTACATCAGTGATGATCCACAGTACATCAGTGATGATCCACAATACATCAGGGATGGTCCACAGTATATCAGTGATGATCCATAGTACATCAGTGATGGCCCACAGTACATCAGTGATGATCCACAGTACATCAGTGATGATCCATAGTACACCAGTGATGACCCATAGTACATCAGTGATGGTCCATAGTACATCAGTGATGATCCATAGTACATCAGTGATGATCCATAGTACACCAGTGATGATCCACAGTACATCAGTTATGATCCACAGTACATCAGTGATGATCCACAGTACATAAGTGATGATCCACAATACTTCAGTGATGATCCACAGTACATCAGTGATGATCCACAGTACATCAGGGATGGTCCACAGTATATCAGTGATGATCCATAGTACATCAGTGATGGCTCATAGTACATCAGTGATGATTCATAGTACACCAGTGATGATCCATAGTACACCAGTAATGTTCCATAGTACACCAGGGATGATCCACAGTACATCAGTGGTGGTCCACAGTACATCAGTGATGGTCCATAGTACACCAGTGATGATCCATAGTACACCAGTGATGATCCATAGTACACCAGTGATGGCCCGTAGTACACCAGTGATGGCCCATAGTACATCAGTGATGATCCATAGTACATCAATGATGATCCACAGTACATCAGTGATGATCCACAGTACATCAGGGATGGTCCATAGTACATCAGTGATGATCCATAGTACACCAGTGATGATCCATAGTACACCAGTGATGGCCCATAGTACATCAGTGATGAACTATAGTACATCAGTGATGATCCACAGTACATCAGGGATGGTCCATAGTACACGAGTGATGATCCATAGTACACCACTGATGATCCATAGTACACCAGTGATGGCCCATAGTACATCAGTGATGAACTATAGTACATCAGTGATGATCCACAGTACATCAGTGATGATCCACAGTACATCAGGGATGGTCCATAGTACACCAGTGATGATCCACAGTACACCAGTGATGATCCATAGTACACCAGTGATGGTCCATAGTACATCAGTGATGATCTATAGTACATCAGTGATGGTCCATAGTACATCAGTGATGATCTATATACATAGTACACCAGTGATGATCTATAGTACATCAGTGATGATCTACAGTACATCAGTTATGATCCACAGTACATTAGTGATGATCCACAGTACATCAGTGATGATCCACAATACTTCAGTGATGATCCAAAGTACATCAGTGATGATCCACAGTACATCAGGGATGGTCCACAGTATATCAGTGATGATCCATAGTACATCAGTGATGGTCCATAGTACATCAGTGATGGTCCATAGTACACCAGTGATGATCCATAGTACACCAGTGATGATCCATAGTACACCAGTGATGGCCCATAGTACACCAGTGATGGCCCATAGTACATCAGTGATGATCCATAGTACATCAGTGATGATCCACAGTACATCAGTGATGATCCACAGTACATCAGGGATGGTCCATAGTACATCAGTGATGATTCATAGTACACCAGTGATGATCCATAGTACACCAGTGATGGCCCATAGTACATCAGTGATGAACTATAGTACATCAGTGATGATCCACAGTACATCAGGGATGGTCCATAGTACATCAGTGATGATCCATAGTACACCAGTGATGATTCACAGTACACCAGTGATGATCCATAGTACACCAGTGATGGTCCATGGTACATCAGTGATGATCTATAGTACATCAGTGATGGTCCATAGTACATCAGTGATGATCTATAGTACATCAGTGATGATCCACAGTACATCAGTTATGATACACAGTACATCAGTGATGATCCACAGTACATCAGTGATGATCCACAATACTTCAGTGATGATCCACAGTACATCAGTGATGATCCACAGTACATCAGGGATGGTCCACAGTATATCAGTGATGATCCATAGTACATCAGTGATGGTCCATAGTACACCAGTGATGATCTATAGTACACCAGTGATGGCCCATAGTACACCAGTGATGGCCCATAGTACATCAGTGATGATCCATAGTACATCAGTGATGATCCACAGTACATCAGTGATGGCCCACAGTACATCAGGGATGATCCACAGTACATCAGTGATGATCCATAGTACACCAGTGATGGCCCATAGTACACCAGTGATGGCCCATAGTACATCAGTGATGATCCACAGTACATCAGTGATGATCTATAGTACATCAGTGATGATCCACAGTACACCAGTGATGATTCACAGTACATCAGGGATGGTCCATAGTACATCAGGGATGGTCCATAGTACATCAGTGATGATCCACAGTACATCAGGGATGGTCCACAGTACATCAGTGATGATCCATAGTACATCAGTGATGGCCCATAGTACATCAGTGATGATCCATATTACACCAGTGATGATCCATAGTACACCAGGGATGACCCACAGTACATCAGTGATGATCCACAGTACATCAGTGATGGTCCATAGTAAATCAGTGATGGTCCATAGTACACCAGTGATGATCCATAGTTCACCAGTGATGGCCCATAGTACACCAGTGATGATCCATAGTACACCAGAGATGGCCCATAGTATACCAGTGATGTCCCATAGTACATCAGTGATGATCTACAGTACATCAGTGATGATCCATAGTACACCAGGGATGGCCCATAGTACATCAGTGATGGCTCATAGTACATCAGTGATGATCCATAGTACATCAGTGATGATCCATAGTACACCAGTGATGATCCATAGTACATCAGTGATGGCTCATAGTACATCAGTGATGATCCATAGTACATCAGTGATGATCCATAGTACACCAGTGATGATCCATAGTACATCAGTGATGGCTCATAGTACATCAGTGATGATCCATAATACATCAGTGATGATCCATAGTACACCAGTGATGATCCTCAGTACATCAATGATGATCCACAGTACATCAGTGATGATCCACAGTACATCAGTGATGATCCACAGTACATCAGTGATGATCCACAGGACATCAGGGATGGTCCACAGTACATCAGTGATGATCCATAGTAAACCAGTCATGATCCATAGTACATCAGTGATGATCCATAGTACATCAGTGATGATCCATAGTACACCAGTGATGGCCCATAGTACACCAGTGATGATCCATAGTACACCAGTGATGGCCCATAGTACTTCAGTGATGATCTATAGTACATCAGTGATGATCCACAGTACATCAGTGATGATCCACAATACATCAGGGATTGTCCACAGTATATCTGTGATGATCCATAGTACATCAGTGATGGCCCACAGTACATCAGTGATGATCCACAGTACATCAGTGATGATCCATAGTACACCAGTGATGGTTCATAGTACACCAGTGATGGTCCATAGTACATCAGTGATGATCCATAGTACATCAGTGATGATCCACAGTACATCAGGGATGGTCCACAGTACATCAGTGATGATCCATAGTACACCAGTGATGGCCCAAAGCACATCAGTGATGGTCCATAGTACACCAGGGATGATCCATAGTAATCCAGTGATGATCCATAGTACACCAGTGATGGCCCATAGTACACCAGTGATGGCCCATAGTACATCAGTGATGATCCACAGTACATCAGTGATGATCTATAGTACATCAGGGATGGTCCACAGTACATCAGTGATGATCCATAGTACACCAGTGATGATCCATATTACACCAGTGATGATCCATAGTACACCAGGGATGACCCACAGTACATCAGTGATGATCCACAGTACATCAGTGATGGTCCATAGCAAATCAGTGATGGTCCATAGTACACCAGTGATGATCCATAGTTCACCAGTGATGGCCCATAGTACACCAGTGATGATCCATAGTACACCAGAGATGGCCCATAGTATACCAGTGATGTCCCATAGTACATCAGTGATGATCCACAGTACATCAGTGATGATCCATAGTACACCAGGGATGGCCCATAGTACATCAGTGATGGCTCATAGTACATCAGTGATGGTCCATAGTACATCAGTGATGATCCATAGTACACCAGTGATGATCCATAGTACATCAGTGATGGCTCATAGTACATCAGTGATGATCCATAGTACATCAGTGATGATCCATAGTACACCAGTGATGATCCATAGTACATCAGTGATGGCTCATAGTACATCAGTGATGATCCATAATACATCAGTGATGATCTATAATACATCAGTGATGATCCATAGTACACCAGTGATGGCCCATAGTACTTCAGTGATGATCTATAGTACATCAGTGATGATCCACAGTACATCAGTGATGATCCACAGTACATCAGTGATGATCCACGGTACATCAGTGATGATCCATAGTACATCAGTGATTATCCTCAGTACATCAATGATGATCCACAGTACATCAGTGATGATCCACAGTACATCAGTGATGATCCACAGTACATCAGTGATGATCCACAGGACATCAGGGATGGTCCACAGTACATCAGTGATGATCCATAGTAAACCAGTCATGATCCATAGTCCATCAGTGATGATCCATAGTACATGAGTGATGATCCATAGTACACCAGTGATGGCCCATAGTACACCAGTGATGATCCATAGTACACCAGTGATGGCCCATAGTACTTCAGTGATGATCTATAGTACATCAGCGATGATCCACAGTACATCAGTGATGATCCACAATACATCAGGGATTGTCCACAGTATATCAGTGATGATCCATAGTACATCAGTGATGGCCCACAGTACATCAGTGATGATCCATAGTACATCAGTGATGATCCACAGTACATCAGGGATGGTCCACAGTACATCAGTGATGATCCATAGTACACCAGTGATGGCCCAAAGCACATCAGTGATGGTCCATAGTACACCAGGGATGATCCATAGTAATCCAGTGATGATCCATAGTACACCAGTGATGGCCCATAGTACACCAGTGATGGCCCATAGTACATCAGTGATGATCCACAGTACATCAGTGATGATCTATAGTACATCAGGGATGGTCCACAGTACATCAGTGATGATCCATAGTACACCAGTGATGATCCATAGTACATCAGTGATGCTCCATAGTACACCTGTGATGGCCCACAGTACACCTGTGATGGCCCACAGTAGATCAGTGATGATCCACAGTACATCAGGGATGATCCACAGTATATCAGGGATGGTCCACAGTATATCAGTGATGAGCCATAGTACATCAGTGATGGTCCATAGTACACCAGTGATGATCCATAGTACACCAGTGATGGCCCATAGCACAGCAGTGATGATCCATAGTACACCAGTGATGGCCCATAGTACACCAGTGATGTCCCATAGTACATCAGTGATGATCCACAGTACATCAGTGATGATCAATAGTACACCAGGGATGGCCCATAGTACATCAGTGATGGCTCATAGTACATCAGTGATGATCCATAGTACATCAGTGATGATCCATAGTACACCAGTGATGATCCATAGTACATCAGTGATGGCTCATAGTACATCAGTGATGATCCATAGTACACCAGTGATGATCCATAGTACATCAGTGATGGCTCATAGTACATCAGTGATGATCCATAATACATCAGTGATGATCCATAGTACATCAGTGATGATCCATAGTACACCAGTCATGGCCCATAGTTCTACAGTGATGATCTATAGTACATCAGTGATGATCCACAGTACATCAGTGATGATCCACAGTACATCAGTGATGATCCAAGGTACATCAGTGATGATCCATAGTACATCAGTGATGATCCTCAGTACATCAGTGATGATCCACAGTACATCAGTGATGATCCACAGTACATCAGTGATGATCCACAGTACATCAGGGATGGTCCACAGTACATCAGTGATGATCCATAGTACACCAGTCATGATCCATAGTACATCAGTGATGATCCATAGTACATCAGTGATGATCCATAGTACACCAGTGATGATCCATAGTACACCAGTGATGGCCCATAGTACATCAGTGATAATTAATAGTACATCAGTGATGATCCACAGTACATCAGTGATGATCCACAATACATCAGGGATGGTCCACAGTATATCAGTGATGATCCATAGTACATCAGTGATGGCCCATAGTACATCAGTGATGATCCACAGTACATCAGTGATGATCCATAGTACACCAGTGATGGCCCATAGTACATCAGTGATGGTCCATAGTACATCAGTGATGATCCATAGTACATCAGTGATGATCCATAGTACACCAGTGATGATCCACAGTACATCAGTTATGATCCACAGTACATCAGTGATGATCCACAGTACATCAGTGATGATCCACAATACTTCAGTGATGATCCACAGTACATCAGTGATGATCCACAGTACATCAGGGATGATCCACAGTACATCAGGGATGGTCCATAGTACACCAGTGATGATTCACAGTACACCAGTGATGATCCATAGTACACCAGTGATGGTCCATAGTACATCAGTGATGATTTATAGTACATCAGTGATGGTCCATAGTACATCAGTGATGATCTATATACATAGTACACCAGTGATGATATATAGTACATCAGTGATGATCTACAGTACATCAGTTATGATCCACAGTACATTAGTGATGATCCACAGTACATCAGTGATGATCCACAATACTTCAGTGATGATCCACAGTACATCAGTGATGATCCACAGTACATCAGGGATGGTCCACAGTATATCAGTGATGATCCATAGTACATCAGTGATGGTCCATAGTACATCAGTGATGGTCCATAGTACACCAGTGATGATCCATAGTACACCAGTGATGATCCATAGTACACCAGTGATGGCCCATAGTACACCAGTGATGGCCCATAGTACATCAGTGATGATCCATAGTACATCAGTGATGATCCACAGTACATCAGTGATGATCCACAGTACATCAGGGATGGTCCATGGTACATCAGTGATGATCCATAGTACACCAGTGATGATCCATAGTACACCAGTGATGGCCCATAGTACATCAGTGATGAACTATAGTACATCAGTGATGATCCACAGTACATCAGGGATGGTCCATAGTACATCAGTGATGATCCATAGTACACCAGTGATGATCCATAGTACACGAGTGATGCCCCATAGTACATCAGTGATGAACAATAGTACATCAGTGATGATCCACAGTACATCAGTGATGATCCATAGTACATCAGTGATGATCCACAGTACATCAGTGATGATCCACAGTACATCAGGGATGGTCCATAGTACATCAGTGATGATCCATAGTACACCAGTGATGATCCATAGTACACCAGTGATGGCCCATAGTACATCAGTGATGAACTATAGTACATCAGTGATGATCCACAGTACATCAGTGATGATCCACAGTACATCAGGGATGGTCCATAGTACACCAGTGATGATCCACAGTACACCAGTGATGATCCATAGTACACCAGTGATGGTCCATAGTACATCAGTGATGATCTATAGTACATCAGTGATGGTCCATAGTACATCAGTGATGATCTATAGTACATCAGTGATGATCCACAGTACATCAGTTATGATACACAGTACATCAGTGATGATCCACAGTACATCAGTGATGATCCACAATACTTCAGTGATGATCCACAGTACATCAGTGATGATCCACAGTACATCAGGATGGTCCACAGTATATCAGTGATGATCCATAGTACATCAGTGATGGTCCATAGTACACCAGTGATGATCTATAGTACACCAGTGATGGCCCATAGTACACCAGTGATGGTCCATAGTACATCAGTGATGATCCATAGTACACCAGTGATGATCCATAGTACACCAGTGATGGCCCATAGTACATCAGTGATGAACTATAGTACATCAGTGATGATCCACAGTACATCAGGGATGGTCCATAGTACATCAGTGATGATCCATAGTACACCAGTGATGATCCATAGTACACCAGTGATGGCCCATAGTACATCAGTGATGAACTATAGTACATCAGTGATGATCCACAGTACATCAGTGATGATCCATAGTACATCAGTGATGATCCACAGTATATCAGTGATGATCCACAGTACATCAGGGATGGTCCATAGTACATCAGTGATGATCCATAGTACACCAGTGATGATCCATAGTACACAAGTGATGGCCCATAGTACATCAGTGATGAACTATAGTACATCAGTGATGATCCACAGTACATCAGTGATGATCCACAGTACACCAGTGATGATCCACCGTACACCAGTGATGATCCATAGTACACCAGTGATGGTCCATAGTACATCAGTGATGATCTATAGTACATCAGTGATGGTCCATAGTACATCAGTGATGAGCTATAGTACATGAGTGATGATCTATAGTACATCAGTGATGATCCATAGTACACCAGTGATGATCCATAGTACACCAGTGATGGCCCATAGTACATCAGTGATGAACTATAGTACATCAGTGATGATCCACAGTACATCAGGGATGGTCCATAGTACATCAGTGATGATCCATAGTACACCAGTGATGGCCCATAGTACATCAGTGATGAACTATAGTACATCAGTGATGATCCACAATACATCAGTGATGATCCACAGTACATCAGGGATGGTCCATAGTACACCAGTGATGATCCACAGTACACCAGTGATGATCCATAGTACACCAGTGATGGTCCATAGTACATCAGTGATGATCTATATACATAGTACACCAGTGATGATCTATAGTACATCAGTGATGATCTACAGTACATCAGTTATGATCCACAGTACATTAGTGATGATCCACAGTACATCAGTGATGATCCACAATACTTCAGTGATGATCCACAGTACATCAGTGATGATCCACAGTACATCAGGGATGGTCCACAGTATATCAGTGATGATCCATAGTACATCAGTGATGGTCCATATTACATCAGTGATGGTCCATAGTACACCAGTGATGATCCATAGTACATCAGTGATGAACTATAGTACATCAGTGATGATCCACAGTACATCAGGGATGGTCCATAGTACATCAGTGATGATCCATAGTACATCAGTGATGATCCATAGAACACCAGTGATGGCCCATAGTACATCAGTGATGAACTATAGTACATCAGTGATGATCCACAGTACATCAGTGATGATCCATAGTACATCAGTGATGATCCACAGTACATCAGTGATGATCCACAGTACATCAGGGATGGTCCATAGTACATCAGTGATGATCCATAGTACACCAGTGATGATCCATAGTACACCAGTGATGGTCCATAGTACATCAGTGATGAACAATAGTACATCAGTGATGATCCACAGTACATCAGTGATGATCCATAGTACATCAGTGATGATCCACAGTACATCAGTGATGATCCACAGTACATCAGGGATGGTCCATAGTACATCAGTGATGATCCATAGTACACCAGTGATGATCCATAGTACACCAGTGATGGCCTATAGTACATCAGTGATGAACTATAGTACATCAGTGATGATCCACAGTACATCAGTGATGATCCACAGTACATCAGGGATGGTCCATAGTACACCAGTGATGATCCACAGTACACCAGTGATGATCCATAGTACACCAGTGATGGTCCATAGTACATCAGTGATGATCTATAGTACATCAGTGATGGTCCATAGTACATCAGTGATGATCTATAGTACATCAGTGATGATCCACAGTACATCAGTTATGATACACAGTACATCAGTGATGATCCACAATACTTCAGTGATGATCCACAGTACATCAGTGATGATCCACAGTACATCAGGGATGGTCCACAGTATATCAGTGATGATCCATAGTACACCAGTGATGATCTATAGTACACCAGTGATGGCCCATAGTACACCAGTGATGGCCCATAGTACATCAGTGATGATCCATAGTACATCAGTGATGATCCACAGTACATCAGTGATGATCCACAGTACATCAGGGATGGTCCATAGTACATCAGTGATGATCCATAGTACACCAGTGATGATCCATAGTACACCAGTGATGGCCCATAGTACATCAGTGATGAACTATAGTACATCAGTGATGATCCACAGTACATCAGGGATGGTCCATAGTACATCAGTGATGATCCATAGTACACCAGTGATGATCCATAGTACACCAGTGATGGCCCATAGTACATCAGTGATGAACTATAGTACATCAGTGATGATCCACAGTACATCAGTGATGATCCATAGTACATCAGTGATGATCCACAGTATATCAGTGATGATCCACAGTACATCAGGGATGGTCCATAGTACATCAGTGATGATCCATAGTACACCAGTGATGATCCATAGTACACCAGTGATGGCCCATAGTACATCAGTGATGAACTATAGTACATCAGTGATGATCCACAGTACATCAGTGATGATCCACAGTACACCAGTGATGATCCACAGTACACCAGTGATGATCCAAAGTACACCAGTGATGGTCCATAGTACATCAGTGATGATCTATAGTACATCAGTGATGGTCCATAGTACATCAGTGATGAGTAGTGATGAGCCGAACACCCCCGGGTTCGGTTCGCACCAGAACCCGCGAACGGACCGAAAGTTCGTACGAACATTAGAACCCTATTAAATACAATGGATGCGAACGTTCGAATTCTAAAGTGCTAATTATAACAACTATTATGCATGTTATTGTCCTAAAAAGGGTTTGGGAACCCGGGTTCTGCACCAGGGGACATGTATCAATGCAAAAAGAAGTTTTAAAAACGGTCGTTTTTCGGGAGCAGTCATTTTAATGATGCATAAAGTGAAAAAAAAAAAGTCAAATATTCCTTTAAATAATCGTACCTGGGGGGTGTCTAAAGTATGCCTGTGAAGTGCCACGTGTTTCCCGTGTTTAGAACTGTCCCTGCACAAAATGACACTTCTAAAGGAAAAAAAAGCCATTTAAAACTGCTTGCGGCTTTAATGTAATGTCTGGTCCCGGTAATATGGATGAAAATCTTTAAGAAAAATGGCATAGCTACCCCATGACCCCCCCCCCCCTACCCCAGCCCATTACCAGCCCCTTTGGGTCTTGTATGGATATTAAGGGGAACCCCGCACATAAAATAAAAAAGGCCCTATATACTCTGAACAGCCGTATACAGGCGGTGCATACAAGACAGGGACTGTAGGTTTGTTCTTATGTAGAATCTGTTTGTAATTTTGAACAGGTACATTGTTTAAGTGTAGCTCCAGCCCAAAAATCTATTTTTAAACTTTTTGGAAAACATAGGTAAGGGTTATCACCCCTGTAACATTTGTTTTGCTGTCTGTGCCCCTGTTCAGAACATTTCACCTCACTTTCCGTCCCAATGACAACTGTTTTTGAAATGTGGTGTTTTTCTTGAAACAAGGATTGCTGATAAAGCATCAGTACAGAGGAGACACCTTTCTCCCATATTAATTCTTACAGGAGAGAATTTTCCTTCCTAGGGGTAGATTTCCTCTCACTTCCTGTTGTCTTCTTGCGTTTGCAAGTAGGAGTCGTTTGTAAGTTGGATGTTTGAAAGTAGGGACTTGCCGTAGATACTCTGCAGAAATAGGCCCCTTAGTTGTTGGTGTTGGCACAACACTGTAAGCACTCACAGTTACTCTTGGTTGGTGCTGGAACGCCCTGCTGTCAACTATTATATCAGGAATTGTAATTACATATAATTGTTGAACAGTGGTAGTAAAAATTGGGCCTTTGATGGTGGTGCTGGTGCCACAACACTGTAAGCCCTGACAGTTACTCTTGGTGGGTGCAGCAATGGACCCTGCTGTGAATTATTAGATCAAGAATTGTAATTGCATGCCCCTGTTGAACAGGGGCTGAAAAATTGGGCCTTTGGTGGTGGTGGTGGTGTTGACACAACACTGTAAGCCCTCAGAGTTACTCTTGGTGGGTGCAGGAATGGGCCCTGCTGTGAATTATTAGATCAAGAATTGTAATTACATGCCCCTGTTGAACAGGGGCTGAAAAATTGGGCCTTAGGCACTGGTGGCACAACACTACAACCCCTCACAGATACTGTACTTGGAGCACAGCAATGAGCCCTGTTGCAAAGTATTGCTTCAAAAATTGTAATGACACGCCCCTGTTAAACAGGGGCTGAAAAATTGGGCCTTAGGCACTGGTGCCACAACACTCCAACCCCTCACAGATACTGTACTTGGAGCACAGCAATGAGCCCTATGGCAAATTATTGCTAAAAAAATTGTAATTACACGCCCCTGTAAAACAGGGGCTGAAAAATTGGGCCTTAGCCACTGGTGGCGGCACCCATAAACAAAAATGATCTTCCAAGCTATCATCATCAATCGTATCATTGAGGACTCGGAGGAGGAGGATAGCCAGTCAACATAACAGCACAGACACTCAGCATCAGCATCAGTCTTGAAGGGATGTGACATGTTAAAATCAATTAGTCTGTTATATCAGCATCAGGTGTGTGGTAGCTGGTGGTGATCCAAGACTGGTTCATCTTGATGAAAGTCAGTCGATCAACCGAGTCGGTGGACAGGCGCACCCTGTGATCCGTGACAAATCCTCCAGCAGCACTGAATGTGCGTTCCGAAAGAACGCTGGATGCAGGACAGGCCAGTAGCTCAATTGCATACTGTGCAAGCTCTGGCCAGTGATCCATCCTCAAGACCCAGTAAGCCAGAGGATTTTCGGTGGGGAAGGTGTCCAAGTCTGACCTTGCCCCTAGATATTCCTGCACCATGTTTATCAGACGCTGGCGATGGTTGCTGGAACCAATCATACTTTGGGGCTGCGGACTAAAGAATTGTCTGAACGCATCGGTCAGACGGCCACCTTCCCCACCGCTCCTTCTTTGACTGGCCGAAGCCTCAGCAACTCGTTGTCCTGGACCAGGAGTTTGTAACCTCCCAGTCTCTGGGAACGCGTTGCACAGACCTTTCTGCAAGGCCTCCCGGAGTTGTCTCATCCTCTGCTCCCTCTGCGACGGTAACATAAGGTCCGCAACCTTACCCTTGTACCGTGGATCAAGGAGAGTGGCCAGCCAGTGATGGTCCCTCTCCTTGATCCGAAGAATACGAGGATCCTTCCGCAGACTTTGCAGGATCAGGGAGGCCATGCAGCGTAGGTTTGCTGAGGCATTCGCTCCGGAGTCCTCTGGGTCACTAAGGATGACATGATCCGCAGTCACCTCCTCCCAGCCACGTACAAGTCCACTGGTTTCTTGGGACTGTAAATCATCCCTAAAAGACTGCTGCTGATGATGCTGAGTGCCAGCCTCCACCTCCATGCTGACACAATCCTCCTCCTCCTCCTCCTCCTCCTCCTCTTCCTCTTCCTGTGCGATGGGTGGGACAGAAGGAACACTGTCTGGGTAAAGGGGGCCTTGAGAGGCAAGGAAGTCCTCCTCTTCCTGCCTCTGTTCTGCCTCAAGTGCCCTGTCCATTATTCCACGCAGCGTGTGCTCCAACAGGTGGACAAGAGGTACAGTGTCACTGATGCATGCACTGTCACTGCTCACCATCCTCGTGGCCTCCTCAAATGGTGCCAGGACAGTGCATGCATCCCTGATCATGCCCCACTGGCGTGGAGAAAAAAACCAAGCTCCCCTGACCCTGTCCTGGTGCCGTAGTCGCACAGGTACTCATTGATGGCCCTCTGCTGCGTGTGCAGCCGCTGCAGCATGGCCAACGTTGAGTTCCACCTGGTGGGCATGTCACATATAAGGCGGTTCTTGGGCAGGTTCAACTCCTTTTGCAGCTCAGCCAGGCGAGCACTGGCATTATAAGATCTGTGGAAATGCACACAGACTTTCCTGGCCTGCCTCAGGACATCCTGTAAGCCCGGGTACCTGCCCAAGAACCGCTGCACCACCAGGTTAAGGACGTGAGCCACACAGGGCACATGGGTCAGTTGTCCCTGTCGGAGGGCGGAGAGGAGGTTGGTGCCATTGTCGCAAACCACCATTCCTGGCTTAAGCTGGCGTGGCGTCAACCACCTCTCGGCCTGGCCCTGCAGAGCAGACAGGACCTCTGCCCCAGTGTGGCTTCTGTCCCCCAAACACACCAGCGCAAGCACGGCATGGCATCTTTTTGCCTGCGTACTTGCGTAGCCCCGTGAACGGCTACGGAGCACCGCTGGTTCATAGGACAAACCACAGGAAGAGGCCATGGAGGAAGAAGAAGAGGAGGGGGTGGAGGAGAGAGGTGTGTCACAACCAGTAGTAGCATTTTGGAGGCGTGGCGGTGGGACAACCTCCAACACTACTGCACCTTGTCCTGCATCCTTCCCAGCTGCCAAAAGAGTGACCCAATGGGCCGTGAAAGAAAGGTAACGTCCCTGTCCATGCCTGCTGGACCATGAGTCAGCGGTAATATGCACCTTACCGCTGACCGCCCTGTCCAGCGAGGCCAAGACATTGCCTTCCACATGCCGGTAGAGAGCCGGAATAGCCTTCCGTGAGAAAAAGTGGCGTTTGGGAACCTGCCACTGAGGAACCGCACATTGCACAAACTCACGGAAGGGGGCCGAGTCTACCAACTGAAAAGGCAGCAGTTGAAGCGCTAGCAATTTAGCCAAGCTAGCATTCAACCGCTGGGCATGTGGATGGCTGGGAGTGAACTTCTTTCGACGGTCCAGCAGCTGGGGCAGGGAAATTTGCCTGCTAGAATCGGACGTCGGTGTACTGCTAGCAGAGTGGCCGCAAGTACTTGGCTGTGACACACCTAATTCTACACCTTCATTCCTCTCAGTGCATGTTTCAGAGAGGACTGAAGTTATAGTGGGGTTGGAAATCCCAGCTGATGCGGTGCAAGGAGAGGTCCGCTTTGTTCTTTGGTGTGGGTCTTTGAGGTAGGCTTGCCAACGAGCTGCATGGCAGGTCAACATATGTCTGGTCAGGCATGTGGTACCCAAGCGGCTGATGTTTTGGCCACGCGATATACGCTTGAGACATATGTTGCAAACAGCAGCTGTGCGATCTGATGCACTAGCCTCAAAAAAGGCCCACACCAAGGAACTTTTTGAATGACGGGCAGAGGCAGCGCCCTGCACAGGCGGAGCTCTGCGGTGTGATTCCGTCGGTGTACTGCCCTTACGCTGGCCACCAAAGGGCATCCTGTCTCGTTGGAGATGTGCCTCCTCCTCATCCTCCTCCTCCTCTCTCCTATTAGGCACCCACGTGGAGTCAGTGACCTCATCATCCCCTCCCTCCTCATCACTGGAGCCAATCTGGCAGTATGCTGCAGCTGCTGGAACATGACTGCCAGATTGGTGTCCTTCTTGAGCATCCCCTCTGTCTGCTCTCACCCTACTGCCTTCCTGTAGCTGGGTTTCATCATCAGACCCTTCGAAACGCTGGGCATCCTCCTGGAGCATGTACCCAACACTGTGCTCAAACAGTTCGGGGGACTCCTCAGGAGGAGGACATGGTGGGTCTAGGGAAGGAGTGACTGATGATGAGTCTGACATTGATACCAGGGAAGAGGACGCTTTGGCAGCTGCTTTGCCAGTACCCTGAGCCTGGGTGAGAGAGGATGAGGAGGAGGAGGAGGGCTTGGTCATCCACTCTACCAAGTCTTCGGCATGATGTGGCTCAACATGTCCAGCTGCGGAAAAGAAGGACAAGCGTGTCCCATGGCCATGTGCTGATGACAATGCACCGCGTCCACGACCAGCACTGTTGCCCCCAGACACAGAGCCTGCTTGCCCTCTTTTATTGCCTCCTGACTGTCTGCCTCTCCTTGTTTGCCTTCCAGACATTCTAATAGATGGCCTGCAGGGAGATGGGAAAAAAGCAATAAGGGCTACCTTCAGGTGTCCTTCTCTGTCCCTTGAAACAAGGACTTGCACAGTGAAAGAAACTGACACTCTCCCTACCTACAGTTTTCTGTCCCTAGAAAAAATGTTTTTTTTAAGCACAATATAGCACAAGGAGAATTCACTCACTGTCCTTCCAGGTCCCTAGAAACAAGGACTTGCACAGTGAAAGAAACTGACACTCTCCCTACCTACAGTTTTCTGTCCCTAGAAAAAATGTTTTTTTTAAGCACAATATAGCACAAGGAGAATTCACTCACTGTCCTTCCAGGTCCCTGGAAACAAGGACTTGCACAGTGAAAGAAACTGACACTCTCCCTACCTACAGTTTTCTGTCCCTAGAAAAAATGTTTTTTTTAAGCACAATAAAGCACAAGGAGAATTCACTCACTGTCCTTCCAGGTCCCTAGAAACAAGGACTTACACAGTGAAAGAAACTGACACTCTCCCTACCTACAGTTTTCTGTCCCTAGAAAAAATGTTTTTTTTAAGCACAATATAGCACAAGGAGAATTCACTCACTGTCCTTCCAGGTCCCTGGAAACAAGGACTTGCACAGTGAAAGAAACTGACACTCTCCCTACCTACAGTTTTCTGTCCCTAGAAAAAATGTTTTTTTTAAGCACAATAAAGCACAAGGAGAATTCACTCACTGTCCTTCCAGGTCCCTAGAAACAAGGACTTACACAGTGAAAGAAACTGACACTCTCCCTACCTACAGTTTTCTGTCCCTAGAAAAAATGTTTTTTTTAAGCACACTATAGCACTAGGAGAATTCACTCACTGTCCTTCCCAGTCCCTAGAAACAAGGACTTGCACAGTGAAAGGAACTGACAACTCTCCCTACCTACAGTTTTCTGTCCCTAGAAAAAATGTTTTTTTTAAGCACAATATAGCACAAGGAGAATTCACTCACTGTCCTTCCAGGTCCCTGGAAACAAGGACTTGCACAGTGAAAGAAACTGACACTCTCCCTACCTACAGTTTTCTGTCCCTAGAAAAAATGTTTTTTTTAAGCACAATATAGCACAAGGAGAATTCACTCACTGTCCTTCCAGGTCCCTGAAAACAAGGACTTGCACAGTGAAAGAAACTGACACTCTCCCTACCTACAGTTTTCTGTCCCTAGAAAAAATGTTTTTTTTAAGCACACTATAGCACAAGGAGAATTCACTCACTGTCCTTCCCAGTCCCTAGAAACAAGGACTTGCACAGTGAAAGAAACTGACACTCTCCCTACCTACAGTTTTCTGTCCCTAGAAAAAATGTTTTTTTTAAGCACAATATAGCACAAGGAGAATTCACTCACTGTCCTTCCAGGTCCCTGGAAACAAGGACTTGCACAGTGAAAGAAACTGACACTCTCCCTACCTACAGTTTTCTGTCCCTAGAAAAAATGTTTTTTTTAAGCACAATATAGCACAAGGAGAATTCACTCACTGTCCTTCCAGGTCGCTAGAAACAAGGACTTACACAGTGAAAGAAACTGACACTCTCCCTACCTACAGTTTTCTGTCCCTAGAAAAAATGTTTTTTTTAAGCACAATATAGCACAAGGAGAATTCACTCACTGTCCTTCCAGGTCCCTAGAAACAAGGACTTACACAGTGAAAGAAACTGACACTCTCCCTACCTACAGTTTTCTGTCCCTAGAAAAAATGTTTTTTTTAAGCACAAGGAGAATTCACTCACTGTCCTTCCAGGTCCCTGGAAACAAGGACTTGCACAGTGAAAGAAACTGACACTCTCCCTACCTACAGTTTTCTGTCCCTAGAAAAAATGTTTTTTTTAAGCACAATAAAGCACAAGGAGAATTCACTCACTGTCCTTCCAGGTCCCTAGAAACAAGGACTTACACAGTGAAAGAAACTGACACTCTCCCTACCTACAGTTTTCTGTCCCTAGAAAAAATGTTTTTTTTAAGCACACTATAGCACAAGGAGAATTCACTCACTGTCCTTCCCAGTCCCTAGAAACAAGGACTTGCACAGTGAAAGAAACTGACACTCTCCCTACCTACAGTTTTCTGTCCCTAGAAAAAAATGTTTTTTTTAAGCACAATATAGCACAAGGAGAATTCACTCACTGTCCTTCCAGGTCCCTGGAAACAAGGACTTGCACAGTGAAAGAAACTGACACTCTCCCTACCTACAGTTTTCTGTCCCTAGAAAAAATGTTTTTTTTAAGCACAATATAGCACAAGGAGAATTCACTCACTGTCCTTCCAGGTCCCTAGAAACAAGGACTTACACAGTGAAAGAAACTGACACTCTCCCTACCTACAGTTTTCTGTCCCTAGAAAAAATGTTTTTTTTAAGCACAATATAGCACAAGGAGAATTCACTCACTGTCCTTCCAGGTCCCTGGAAACAAGGACTTGCACAGTGAAAGAAACTGACACTCTCCCTACCTACAGTTTTCTGTCCCTAGAAAAAATGTTTTTTTTAAGCACAATAAAGCACAAGGAGAATTCACTCACTGTCCTTCCAGGTCCCTAGAAACAAGGACTTACACAGTGAAAGAAACTGACACTCTCCCTACCTACAGTTTTCTGTCCCTAGAAAAAATGTTTTTTTTAAGCACAATATAGCACAAGGAGAATTCACTCACTGTCCTTCCAGGTCCCTAGAAACAAGGACTTACACAGTGAAAGAAACTGACACTCTCCCTACCTACAGTTTTCTGTCCCTAGAAAAAATGTTTTTTTTAAGCACAATATAGCACAAGGAGAATTCACTCACTGTCCTTCCAGGACCCTGGAAACAAGGACTTGCACAGTGAAAGAAACTGACACTCTCCCTACCTACAGTTTTCTGTCCCTAGAAAAAATGTTTTTTTTAAGCACAATAAAGCACAAGGAGAATTCACTCACTGTCCTTCCAGGTCCCTAGAAACAAGGACTTACACAGTGAAAGAAACTGACACTCTCCCTACCTACAGTTTTCTGTCCCTAGAAAAAATGTTTTTTTTAAGCACAATATAGCACAAGGAGAATTCACTCACTGTCCTTCCAGGTCCCTAGAAACAAGGACTTACACAGTGAAAGAAACTGACACTCTCCCTACCTACAGTTTTCTGTCCCTAGAAAAAATGTTTTTTTTAAGCACAATATAGCACAAGGAGAATTCACTCACTGTCCTTCCAGGTCCCTGGAAACAAGGACTTGCACAGTGAAAGAAACTGACACTCTCCCTACCTACAGTTTTCTGTCCCTAGAAAAAATGTTTTTTTTAAGCACAATATAGCACAAGGAGAATTCACTCACTGTCCTTCCAGGTCCCTAGAAACAAGGACTTACACAGTGAAAGAAACTGACACTCTCCCTACCTACAGTTTTCTGTCCCTAGAAAAAATGTTTTTTTTAAGCACACTATAGCACAAGCACAAAACACACTGACACTCTCCCTACCTATCCTTCTCTTTCCCTAAACTAAAGGAATCCAGGTTAAGCAAGAAAGAAATAAAAGTCACTGTCCCTGCCTATGCTGCTCTATCCCTGCTCCGGAACACACTACACTAGGCCACCGTGCTGGCGGCCTTTTATAGTGTGGGGCGTGTACTAAACACCCTCAGCAATAATTGGCCACAGGCATCCTGCCTGTGGCCAATCATTGCTCTCCTCGCTGCCGGCGCTGTGATTGGCCAAGCATGCGGGGTCACAGTGCATGCTTGGCCAATCACAGCGCCTGGATGACACTGCGATGGCGTAGTGCATTGTGGGCCGTTCGCATCACTCGAATTTGGCGCGAACGGCCCAAATCGTTCGATCTTCGTCGAACGATCGAACAGCCGATGTTCGAGTCGAACGTATGTTCGATTCGAACACGAAGCTCATCCCTAGTGATGAGCTATAGTACATGAGTGATGATCTATAGTACATCAGTGATGATCCATAGTACACCAGTGATGATCCATAGTACACCAGTGATGGCCCATAGTACATCAGTGATGAACTATAGTACATCAGTGATGATCCACAGTACATCAGTGATGATCCATAGTACATCAGTGATGATCCACAGTACATCAGTGATGATCCACAGTACATCAGGGATGGTCCATAGTACATCAGTGATGATCCATAGTACACCAGTGATGATCCATAGTACACCAGTGATGGCCCATAGTACATCAGTGATGAACTATAGTACATCAGTGATGATCCACAGTACATCAGTGATGATCCACAGTACACCAGGGATGGTCCATAGTACACCAGTGATGATCCACAGTACACCAGTAATGATCCATAGTACACCAGTGATGGTCCATAGTACATCAGTGATGATCTATAGTACATCAGTGATGGTCCATAGTACATCAGTGATGATCTATAGTACATCAGTGATGATCTATAGTACATCAGTGATGATCCATAGTACATCAGTGATGATCCACAGTACATCAGTGATGGTCCACAGTACATCAGGGATGGTCCACAGTACATCGGTGATGATCCATAGTACACCAGTGATGGCCCATAGTACATCAGTGATGAACTATAGTACATCAGTGATGATCCACAGTACATCAGTGATGATCCATAGTACATCAGTGATGATCCACAGTACATCAGTGATGATCCACAGTACATCAGGGATGGTCCATAGTACATCAGTGATGATCCATAGTACACCAGTGATGATCCATAGTACACCAGTGATGGCCCACAGTACATCAGTGATGATCCACAGTACATCAGGGATGGTCCATAGTACACCAGTGATGATCCACAGTACACCAGTGATGATCCATAGTACACCAGTGATGGTCCATAGTACATCAGTGATGATCTATAGTACATCAGTGATGGTCCATAGTACATCAGTGATGATCTATAGTACATCAGTGATGATCTATAGTACATCAGTGATGATCCATAGTACATCAGTGATGATCCACAGTACATCAGTGATGATCCACAGTACATCAGGGATGGTCCACAGTACATCAGTGATGATCCATAGTACATCAGTGATGGCCCATAGTACATCAGTGATGATCCATATTACACCAGTGATGATCCATAGTACACCAGGGATGACCCACAGTACATCAGTGATGATCCACAGTACATCAGTGATGGTCCATAGTAAATCAGTGATGGTCCATAGTACACCAGTGATGATCCATAGTTCACCAGTGATGGCCCATAGTACACCAGTGATGATCCATAGTACACCAGAGATGGCCCATAGTATACCAGTGATGTCCCATAGTACATCAGTGATGATCCACAGTACATCAGTGATGATCCATAGTACACCAGGGATGGCCCATAGTACATCAGTGATGGCTCATAGTACATCAGTGATGATCCATAGTACATCAGTGATGGCTCATAGTACATCAGTGATGATCCATAGTACATCAGTGATGATCCATAGTACACCAGTGATGATCCATAGTACATCAGTGATGGCTCATAGTACATCAGTGATGATCCATAATACATCAGTGATGATCCATAGTACACCAGTGATGGCCCATAGTACTTCAGTGATGATCTGTAGTACATCAGTGATGATCCACAGTACATCAGTGATGATCCACAGTACATCAGTGATGATCCACGGTACATCAGTGATGATCCACGGTACATCAGTGATGATCCATAGTACATCAGTGATGATCCTCAGTACATCAATGATGATCCATAGTACACCAGTGATGGTCCATAGTACATCAGTGATGATCTATAGTACATCAGTGATGGTCCATAGTACATCAGTGATGATCTATAGTACATCAGTGATGATCTATAGTACATCAGTGATGATCCATAGTACATCAGTGATGATCCACAGTACATCAGTGATGATCCACAGTACATCAGGGATGGTCCACAGTACATCAGTGATGATCCATAGTACATCAGTGATGGCCCATAGTACATCAGTGATGATCCATATTACACCAGTGATTATCCATAGTACACCAGGGATGACCCACAGTACATCAGTGATGATCCAAAGTACATCAGTGATGGTCCATAGTAAATCAGTGATGGTCCATAGTACACCAGTGATGATCCATAGTTCACCAGTGATGGCCCATAGTACACCAGTGATGATCCATAGTACACCAGAGATGGCCCATAGTATACCAGTGATGTCCCATAGTACATCAGTGATGATCCACAGTACATCAGTGATGATCCATAGTACACCAGGGATGGCCCATAGTACATCAGTGATGGCTCATAGTACATCAGTGATGATCCATAGTACATCAGTGATGGCTCATAGTACATCAGTGATGATCCATAGTACATCAGTGATGATCCATAGTACACCAGTGATGATCCATAGTACATCAGTGATGGCTCATAGTACATCAGTGATGATCCATAATACATCAGTGATGATCCATAGTACACCAGTGATGGCCCATAGTACTTCAGTGATGATCTGTAGTACATCAGTGATGATCCACAGTACATCAGTGATAATCCACAGTACATCAGTGATGATCCACGGTACATCAGTGATGATCCATAGTACATCAGTGATGATCCTCAGTACATCAATGATGATCCACAGTACATCAGTGATGATCCACAGTACATCAGTGATGATCCACAGTACATCAGTGATGATCCACAGGACATCAGGGATAATCCACAGTACATCAGTGATGATCCATAGTAAACCAGTCATGATCCATAGTACATCAGTGATGATCCATAGTACATCAGTGATGATCCATAGTACACCAGTGATGGCCCATAGTACACCAGTGATGATCCATAGTACACCAGTGATGGCCCATAGTACTTCAGTGATGATCTATAGTACATCAGTGATGATCCACAGTACATCAGTGATGATCCACAATACATCAGGGATGGTCCACAGTATCTCAATGATGATCCATAGTACATCAGTGATGGCCCACAGTACATCAGTGATGATCCACAGTACATCAGTGATGATCCATAGTACACCAGTGATGGTCCATAGTACACCAGTGATGGTCCATAGTACATCAGTGATGATCCATAGTACATCAGTGATGATCCACAGTACATCAGGGATGGTCCACAGTACATCAGTGATGATCCATAGTACACCAGTGATGGCCCAAAGCACATCAGTGATGGTCCATAGTACACCAGGGATGATCCATAGTAATCCAGTGATGATCCATCGTACACCAGTGATGGCCCATAGTACACCAGTGATGGCCCATAGTACATCAGTGATGATCCACAGTACATCAGTGATGATCTATAGTACATCAGGGATGGTCCACAGTACATCAGTGATGATCCATAGTACACCAGTGATGATCCATAGTACATCAATGATGCTCCATAGTACACCTGTGATGGCCCACAGTACACCTGTGATGGCCCACAGTAGATCAGTGATGATCCACAGTACATCAGGGATGATCCACAGTATATCAGGGATGGTCCACAGTATATCAGTGATGAGCCATAGTACATCAGTGATGGTCCATAGTGCACCAGTGATGATCCATAGTACACCAGTGATGGCCCATAGTACACCAGTGATGGCCCATAGTACACCAGTGATGATCCATAGTACACCAGTGATGGCCTATAGTACACCAGTGATGTCCCATAGTACATCAGTGATGATCCACAGTACATCAGTGATGATCCATAGTACACCAGGGATGGCCCATAGTACATCAGTGATGGCTCATAGTACATCAGTGATGATCCATAGTACATCAGTGATGATCCATAGTACACCAGTGATGATCCATAGTACATCAGTGATGGCTCATAGTACATCAGTGATGATCCATAGTACACCAGTGATGATCCATAGTACATCAGTGATGGCTCATAGTACATCAGTGATGATCCATAATACATCAGTGATGATCCATAGTACATCAGTGATGATCCATAGTACACCAGTCATGGCCCATAGTACTACAGTGATGATCTATAGTACATCAGTGATGATCCACAGTACATCAGTGATGATCCACAGTACATCAGTGATGATCCAAGGTACATCAGTGATGATCCATAGTACATCAGTGATGATCCTCAGTACATCAGTGATGATCCACAGTACATCAGTGATGACCCACAGTACATCAGTGATGATCCACAGTACATCAGGGATGGTCCACAGTACATCAGTGATGATCCATAGTACACCAGTCATGATCCATAGTACATCAGTGATGATCCATAGTACATCAGTGATGATCCATAGTACACCAGTGATGATCCATAGTACACCAGTGATGGCCCATAGTACTTCAGTGATAATTAATAGTACATCAGTGATGATCCACAGTACATCAGTGATGATCCACAATACATCAGGGATGGTCCACAGTATATCAGTGATGATCCATAGTACATCAGTGATGGCCCACAGTACATCAGTGATGATCCACAGTACATCAGTGATGATCCATAGTACACCAGTGATGGCCCATAGTACATCAGTGATGGTCCATAGTACATCAGTGATGATCCATAGTACATCAGTGATGATCCATAGTACACCAGTGATGATCCACAGTACATCAGTTATGATCCACAGTACATCAGTGATGATCAACAGTACATCAGTGATGATCCACAATACTTCAGTGATGATCCACAGTACATCAGTGATGATCCACAGTACATCAGGGATGGTCCACAGTATATCAGTGATGATCCATAGTACATCAGTGATGGCCCATAGTACATCAGTGATGATCCATAGTACACCAGTGATGATCCATAGTACACCAGTAATGTTCCATAGTACACCAGGGATGATCCACAGTACATCAGTGATGATCCACAGTACATCAGTGGTGGTCCACAGTACATCAGTGATGGTCCATAGTACACCAGTGATGATCCATAGTACACCAGTGATGATCCATAGTACACCAGTGATGGCCCGTAGTACACCAGTGATGGCCCATAGTACATCAGTGATGATCCATAGTACATCAATGATGATCCACAGTACATCAGTGATGATCCACAGTACATCAGGGATGGTCCATAGTACATCAGTGATGATCCATAGTACACCAGTGATGATCCATAGTACACCAGTGATGGCCCATAGTACACCAGTGATGAACTATAGTACATCAGTGATGATCCACAGTACATCAGGGATGGTCCATAGTACATCAGTGATGATCCATAGTACACCAGTGATGATCCATAGTACACCAGTGATGGCCCATAGTACATCAGTGATGAACTATAGTACATCAGTGATGATCCACAGTACATCAGGGATGGTCCATAGTACATCAGTGATGGTCCATAGTACACCAGTGATGATCCATAGTACACCAGTGATGGCCCATAGTACACCAGTGATGGCCCATAGTACACCAGTGATGATCCATAGTACACCAGTGATGGCCCATAGTACACCAGTGATGTCCCATAGTACATCAGTGATGATCCACAGTACATCAGTGATGATCCATAGTACACCAGGGATGGCCCATAGTACATCAGTGATGGCTCATAGTACATCAGTGATGATCCATAGTACATCAGTGATGATCCATAGTACACCAGTGATGATCCACAGTACATCAGTGATGGTCCATAGTACACCAGTGATGATCTATAGTACACCAGTGATGGCCCATAGTACACCAGTGATGGTCCATAGTACATCAGTGATGATCCATAGTACACCAGTGATGATCCATAGTACACCAGTGATGGCCCATAGTACATCAGTGATGAACTATAGTACATCAGTGATGATCCACAGTACATCAGGGATGGTCCATAGTACATCAGTGATGATCCATAGTACACCAGTGATGATCCATAGTACACCAGTGATGGCCCATAGTACATCATTGATGAACTATAGTACATCAGTGATGATCCACAGTACATCAGTGATGATCCATAGTACATCAGTGATGATCCACAGTATATCAGTGATGATCAACAGTACATCAGGGATGGTCCATAGTACATCAGTGATGATCCATAGTACACCAGTGATGATCCACAGTACACCAGTGATGGCCCATAGTACATCAGTGATGAACTATAGTACATCAGTGATGATCCACAGTACATCAGTGATGATCCACAGTACACCAGTGATGATCCACCGTACACCAGTGATGATCCATAGTACACCAGTGATGGTCCATAGTACATCAGTGATGATCTATAGTACATCAGTGATGGTCCATAGTACATCAGTGATGAGCTATAGTACATGAGTGATGATCTATAGTACATCAGTGATGATCCATAGTACACCAGTGATGATCCATAGTACACCAGTGATGGCCCATAGTACATCAGTGATGAACTATAGTACATCAGTGATGATCCACAGTACATCAGGGATGGTCCATAGTACATCAGTGATGATCCATAGTACACCAGTGATGGCCCATAGTACATCAGTGATGAACTATAGTACATCAGTGATGATCCACAATACATCAGTGATGATCCACAGTACATCAGGGATGGTCCATAGTACACCAGTGATGATCCACAGTACACCAGTGATGATCCATAGTACACCAGTGATGGTCCATAGTACATCAGTGATGATCTATATACATAGTACACCAGTGATGATCTATAGTACATCAGTGATGATCTACAGTACATCAGTTATGATCCACAGTACATTAGTGATGATCCACAGTACATCAGTGATGATCCACAATACTTCAGTGATGATCCACAGTACATCAGTGATGATCCACAGTACATCAGGGATGGTCCACAGTATATCAGTGATGATCCATAGTACATCAGTGATGGTCCATAGTACATCAGTGATGGTCCATAGTACACCAGTGATGATCCATAGTACATCAGTGATGAACTATAGTACATCAGTGATGATCCACAGTACATCAGGGATGGTCCATAGTACATCAGTGATGATCCATAGTACATCAGTGATGATCCATAGAACACCAGTGATGGCCCATAGTACATCAGTGATGAACTATAGTACATCAGTGATGATCCACAGTACATCAGTGATGATCCATAGTACATCAGTGATGATCCACAGTACATCAGTGATGATCCACAGTACATCAGGGATGGTCCATAGTACATCAGTGATGATCCATAGTACACCAGTGATGATCCATAGTACACCAGTGATGGCCCATAGTACATCAGTGATGAACAATAGTACATCAGTGATGATCCACAGTACATCAGTGATGATCCATAGTACATCAGTGATGATCCACAGTACATCAGTGATGATCCACAGTACATCAGGGATGGTCCATAGTACATCAGTGATGATCCATAGTACACCAGTGATGATCCATAGTACACCAGTGATGGCCTATAGTACATCAGTGATGAACTATAGTACATCAGTGATGATCCACAGTACATCAGTGATGATCCACAGTACATCAGGGATGGTCCATAGTACACCAGTGATGATCCACAGTACACCAGTGATGATCCATAGTACACCAGTGATGGTCCATAGTACATCAGTGATGATCTATAGTACATCAGTGATGGTCCATAGTACATCAGTGATGATCTATAGTACATCAGTGATGATCCACAGTACATCAGTTATGATACACAGTACATCAGTGATGATCCACAGTACATCAGTGATGATCCACAATACTTCAGTGATGATCCACAGTACATCAGGGATGGTACACAGTATATCTGTGATGATCCATAGTACATCAGTGATGGTCCATAGTACACCAGTGATGATCTATAGTACACCAGTGATGGCCCATAGTACACCAGTGATGGCCCATAGTACATCAGTGATGATCCATAGTACATCAGTGATGATCCACAGTACATCAGTGATGATCCACAGTACATCAGGGATGGTCCATAGTACATCAGTGATGATCCATAGTACACCAGTGATGATCCATAGTACACCAGTGATGGCCCATAGTACATCAGTGATGAACTATAGTACATCAGTGATGATCCACAGTACATCAGGGATGGTCCATAGTACATCAGTGATGATCCATAGTACACCAGTGATGATCCATAGTACACCAGTGATGGCCCATAGTACATCAGTGATGAACTATAGTACATCAGTGATGATCCACAGTACATCAGTGATGATCCATAGTACATCAGTGATGATCCACAGTATATCAGTGATGATCCACAGTACATCAGGGATGGTCCATAGTACATCAGTGATGATCCATAGTACACCAGTGATGATCCATAGTACACCAGTGATGGCCCATAGTACATCAGTGATGAACTATAGTACATCAGTGATGATCCACAGTACATCAGTGATGATCCACAGTACACCAGTGATGATCCACAGTACACCAGTGATGATCCAAAGTACACCAGTGATGGTCCATAGTACATCAGTGATGATCTATAGTACATCAGTGATGGTCCATAGTACATCAGTGATGAGCTATAGTACATGAGTGATGATCTATAGTACATCAGTGATGATCCATAGTACACCAGTGATGATCCATAGTACACCAGTGATGGCCCATAGTACATCAGTGATGAACTATAGTACATCAGTGATGATCCACAGTACATCAGGGATGGTCCATAGTACATCAGTGATGATCCATAGTACACCAGTGATGATCCATAGTACACCAGTGATGGCCCATAGTACATCAGTGATGAACTATAGTACATCAGTGATGATCCACAGTACATCAGTGATGATCCATAGTACATCAGTGATGATCCACAGTACATCAGTGATGATCCACAGTACATCAGGGATGGTCCATAGTACATCAGTGATGATCCATAGTACACCAGTGATGATCCATAGTACACCAGTGATGGCCCATAGTACATCAGTGATGAACTATAGTACATCAGTGATGATCCACAGTACATCAGTGATGATCCACAGTACACCAGGGATGGTCCATAGTACACCAGTGATGATCCACAGTACACCAGTGATGATCAATAGTACACCAGTGATGGTCCATAGTACATCAGTGATGATCTATAGTACATCAGTGATGGTCCATAGTACATCAGTGATGATCTATAGTACATCAGTGATGATCTATAGTACATCAGTGATGATCCATAGTACATCAGTGATGATCCACAGTACATCAGTGATGGTCCACAGTACATCAGGGATGGTCCACAGTACATCGGTGATGATCCATAGTACACCAGTGATGGCCCATAGTACATCAGTGATGAACTATAGTACATCAGTGATGATCCACAGTACATCAGTGATGATCCATAGTACATCAGTGATGATCCACAGTACATCAGTGATGATCCACAGTACATCAGGGATGGTCCATAGTACATCAGTGATGATCCATAGTACACCAGTGATGATCCATAGTACACCAGTGATGGCCCACAGTACATCAGTGATGATCCACAGTACATCAGGGATGGTCCATAGTACACCAGTGATGATCCACAGTACACCAGTGATGATCCATAGTACACCAGTGATGGTCCATAGTACATCAGTGATGATCTATAGTACATCAGTGATGGTCCACAGTACATCAGTGATGGTCCACAGTACATCAGGGATGGTCCACAGTACATCGGTGATGATCCATAGTACACCAGTGATGGCCCATAGTACATCAGTGATGAACTATAGTACATCAGTGATGATCCACAGTACATCAGTGATGATCCATAGTACATCAGTGATGATCCACAGTACATCAGTGATGATCCACAGTACATCAGGGATGGTCCATAGTACATCAGTGATGATCCATAGTACACCAGTGATGATCCATAGTACACCAGTGATGGCCCACAGTACATCAGTGATGATCCACAGTACATCAGGGATGGTCCATAGTACACCAGTGATGATCCACAGTACACCAGTGATGATCCATAGTACACCAGTGATGGTCCATAGTACATCAGTGATGATCTATAGTACATCAGTGATGGTCCATAGTACATCAGTGATGATCTATAGTACATCAGTGATGATCTATAGTACATCAGTGATGATCCATAGTACATCAGTGATGATCCACAGTACATCAGTGATGATCCACAGTACATCAGGGATGGTCCACAGTACATCAGTGATGATCCATAGTACATCAGTGATGATCCATAGAACACCAGTGATGGCCCATAGTACATCAGTGATGATCTATAGTACATCAGTGATGATCTATAGTACATCAGTGATGATCCATATTACACCAGTGATGATCCATAGTACACCAGGGATGACCCACAGTACATCAGTGATGATCCATAGTTCACCAGTGATGGCCCATAGTACACCAGTGATGATCCATAGTACACCAGAGATGGCCCATAGTATACCAGTGATGTCCCATAGTACATCAGTGATGATCCACAGTACATCAGTGATGATCCATAGTACACCAGGGATGGCCCATAGTACATCAGTGATGGCTCATAGTACATCAGTGATGATCTATAGTACATCAGTGATGGCTCATAGTACATCAGTGATGATCCATAGTACATCAGTGATGATCCATAGTACACCAGTGATGATCCATAGTACATCAGTGATGGCTCATAGTACATCAGTGATGATCCATAATACATCAGTGATGATCCATAGTACACCAGTGATGGCCCATAGTACTTCAGTGATGATCTGTAGTACATCAGTGATGATCCACAGTACATCAGTGATGATCCACAGTACATCAGTGATTATCCACGGTACATCAGTGATGATCCATAGTACATCAGTGATGATCCTCAGTACATCAATGATGATCCATAGTACACCAGTGATGGTCCATAGTACATCAGTGATGATCTATAGTACATCAGTGATGGTCCATAGTACATCAGTGATGATCTATAGTACATCAGTGATGATCTATAGTACATCAGTGATGATCCATAGTACATCAGTGATGATCCACAGTACATCAGTGATGATCCACAGTACATCAGGGATGGTCCACAGTACATCAGTGATGATCCATAGTACATCAGTGATGGCCCATAGTACATCAGTGATGATCCATATTACACCAGTGATGATCCATAGTACACCAGGGATGACCCACAGTACATCAGTGATGATCCACAGTACATCAGTGATGGTCCATAGTAAATCAGTGATGGTCCATAGTACACCAGTGATGATCCATAGTTCACCAGTGATGGCCCATAGTACACCAGTGATGATCCATAGTACACCAGAGATGGCCCATAGTATACCAGTGATGTCCCATAGTACATCAGTGATGATCCACAGTACATCAGTGATGATCCATAGTACACCAGGGATGGCCCATAGTACATCAGTGATGGCTCATAGTACATCAGTGATGATCCATAGTACATCAGTGATGGCTCATAGTACATCAGTGATGATCCATAGTACATCAGTGATGATCCATAGTACACCAGTGATGATCCATAGTACATCAGTGATGGCTCATAGTACATCAGTGATGATCCATAATACATCAGTGATGATCCATAGTACACCAGTGATGGCCCATAGTACTTCAGTGATGATCTGTAGTACATCAGTGATGATCCACAGTACATCAGTGATGATCCACAGTACATCAGTGATGATCCACGGTACATCAGTGATGATCCATAGTACATCAGTGATGATCCTCAGTACATCAATGATGATCCACAGTACATCAGTGATGATCCACAGTACATCAGTGATGATCCACAGTACATCAGTGATGATCCACAGGACATCAGGGATAATCCACAGTACATCAGTGATGATCCATAGTAAACCAGTCATGATCCATAGTACATCAGTGATGATCCATAGTACATCAGTGATGATCCATAGTACACCAGTGATGGCCCATAGTACACCAGTGATGATCCATAGTACACCAGTGATGGCCCATAGTACTTCAGTGATGATCTATAGTACATCAGTGATGATCCACAGTACATCAGTGATGATCCACAATACATCAGGGATGGTCCACAGTATCTCAATGATGATCCATAGTACATCAGTGATGGCCCACAGTACATCAGTGATGATCCGCAGTACATCAGTGATGATCCATAGTACACCAGTGATGGTCCATAGTACACCAGTGATGGTCCATAGTACATCAGTGATGATCCATAGTACATCAGTGATGATCCACAGTACATCAGGGATGGTCCACAGTACATCAGTGATGATCCATAGTACACCAGTGATGGCCCAAAGCACATCAGTGATGGTCCATAGTACACCAGGGATGATCCATAGTAATCCAGTGATGATCCATCGTACACCAGTGATGGCCCATAGTACACCAGTGATGGCCCATAGTACATCAGTGATGATCCACAGTAGGGATGGGCCCGGTGCTCGATTCGAACCCATGTTCGAATCGAGCATCGGGCGTTCGCTCGCTCGTCGAGCCCAGAACTATTTGGGCCGTTCGCATCACATTCGTGTGATGCGAGCGGCCCCGCAATGCATTGCGGCCGGCGCGGCCGGCGCAGTGCATTGCTGGCTGATGATTGGCCAAGCATGCACTGTGACCCCGCATGCTTGGCCAATCACAGCGCCCGAAACTCGGAGAGCAATAATTGGCTACAGGCAGGACGCCTGTAGCCAATTACAGCTCAGGGGCTTTAGTACACGCCCCACCATTTAAAAGGCCGCCACGCCATCGGCCCCGGTCACATGAGTTCCGGCTTTAGGAGAGATTAGTCTGCTGATTCTGTCTTTGCTTGATACTGAAAGATTTGCTCTTCTTTGCTAAACCATTGGCTATTTCTTTGCTAAACCATTGCTACCTAAGTCATTGATCGTTCATTGCTGCTGATTGCACAGTTAGTGTGTTATTAGCTGCTGCTGGGGATTAGTCTGGTGCGTGCTTACTGTTAGTACAGTATTGCAGTAGTACCAACCGCAGTGCTGTTAGCACAGCATTGCACCCCAACAGCACCCATAGGACTTCTAGTGTGTTAGTGGCAGCAAACAGAGCTCCTATATTTTCTTCTCAGCAGCACCCATAGGACTTCTAGTGTGTTAGTGGCATCACACAGAGCTCCTATATTTTCTTCTCAGCAGCACCCATAGGACTTCTAGTGTGTTAGTGGCAGCAAACAGAGCTCCTATATTTTCTTCTCAGCAGCACCCATAGGACTTCTAGTGTGTTAGTGGCAGCAAACAGAGCTCCTATATTTTCTTCTCAGCAGCACCCATAGGACTTCTAGTGTGTTAGTGGCATCACACAGAGCTCCTATATTTTCTTCTCAGCAGCACCCATAGGACTTCTAGTGTGTTAGTGGCAGCAAACAGAGCTCCTATATTTTCTTCTCAGCAGCACCCATAGGACTTCTAGTGTGTTAGTGGCATCACACAGAGCTCCTATATTTTCTTCTCAGCAGCACCCATAGGACTTCTAGTGTGTTAGTGGCAGCAAACAGAGCTCCTATATTTTCTTCTCAGCAGCACCCATAGGACTTCTAGTGTGTTAGTGGCATCACACAGAGCTCCTATATTTTCTTCTCAGCAGCACCCATAGGACTTCTAGTGTGTTAGTGGCAGCAAACAGAGCTCCTATATTTTCTGCTCAGCAGCACCCATAGGACTTCTAGTGTGTTAGTGGCATCACACAGAGCTCCTATATTTTCTTCTCAGCAGCACCCATAGGACTTCTAGTGTGTTAGTGGCAGCAAACAGAGCTCCTATATTTTCTTCTCAGCAGCACCCATAGGACTTCTAGTGTGTTAGTGGCATCACACAGAGCTCCTATATTTTCTTCTCAGCAGCACCCATAGGACTTCTAGTGTGTTAGTGGCAGCAAACAGAGCTCCTATATTTTCTTCTCAGCAGCACCCATAGGACTTCTAGTGTGTTAGTGGCAGCAAACAGAGCTCCTATATTTTCTTCTCAGCAGCACCCATAGGACTTCTAGTGTGTTAGTGGCATCACACAGAGCTCCTATATTTTCTTCTCAGCAGCACCCATAGGACTTCTAGTGTGTTAGTGGCAGCAAACAGAGCTCCTATATTTTCTTCTCAGCAGCACCCATAGGACTTCTAGTGTGTTAGTGGCATCACACAGAGCTCCTATATTTTCTTCTCAGCAGCACCCATAGGACTTCTAGTGTGTTAGTGGCAGCAAACAGAGCTCCTATATTTTCTGCTCAGCAGCACCCATAGGACTTCTAGTGTGTTAGTGGCATCACACAGAGCTCCTATATTTTCTTCTCAGCAGCACCCATAGGACTTCTAGTGTGTTAGTGGCAGCAAACAGAGCTCCTATATTTTCTTCTCAGCAGCACCCATAGGACTTCTAGTGTGTTAGTGGCATCACACAGAGCTCCTATATTTTCTTCTCAGCAGCACCCATAGGACTTCTAGTGTGTTAGTGGCAGCAAACAGAGCTCCTATATTTTCTTCTCAGCAGCACCCATAGGACTTCTAGTGTGTTAGTGGCAGCAAACAGAGCTCCTATATTTTCTTCTCAGCAGCACCCATAGGACTTCTAGTGTGTTAGTGGCATCACACAGAGCTCCTATATTTTCTTCTCAGCAGCACCCATAGGACTTCTAGTGTGTTAGTGGCAGCAAACAGAGCTCCTATATTTTCTTCTCAGCAGCACCCATAGGACTTCTAGTGTGTTAGTGGCAGCAAACAGAGCTCCTATATTTTCTTCTCAGCAGCACCCATAGGACTTCTAGTGTGTTAGTGGCAGCAAACAGAGCTCCTATATTTTCTTCTCAGCAGCACCCATAGGACTTCTAGTGTGTTAGTGGCATCACACAGAGCTCCTATATTTTCTTCTCAGCAGCACCCATAGGACTTCTAGTGTGTTAGTGGCAGCAAACAGAGCTCCTATATTTTCTTCTCAGCAGCACCCATAGGACTTCTAGTGTGTTAGTGGCAGCAAACAGAGCTCCTATATTTTCTTCTCAGCAGCACCCATAGGACTTCTAGTGTGTTAGTGGCAGCAAACAGAGCTCCTATATTTTCTTCTCAGCAGCACCCATAGGACTTCTAGTGTGTTAGTGGCATCACACAGAGCTCCTATATTTTCTTCTCAGCAGCACCCATAGGACTTCTAGTGTGTTAGTGGCAGCAAACAGAGCTCCTATATTTTCTTCTCAGCAGCACCCATAGGACTTCTAGTGTGTTAGTGGCAGCAAACAGAGCTCCTATATTTTCTTCTCAGCAGCACCCATAGGACTTCTAGTGTGTTAGTGGCATCACACAGAGCTCCTATATTTTCTTCTCAGCAGCACCCATAGGACTTCTAGTGTGTTAGTGGCAGCAAACAGAGCTCCTATATTTTCTTCTCAGCAGCACCCATAGGACTTCTAGTGTGTTAGTGGCAGCAAACAGAGCTCCTATATTTTCTTCTCAGCAGCACCCATAGGACTTCTAGTGTGTTAGTGGCATCACACAGAGCTCCTATATTTTCTTCTCAGCAGCACCCATAGGACTTCTAGTGTGTTAGTGGCAGCAAACAGAGCTCCTATATTTTCTTCTCAGCAGCACCCATAGGACTTCTAGTGTGTTAGTGGCAGCAAACAGAGCTCCTATATTTTCTTCTCAGCAGCACCCATAGGACTTCTAGTGTGTTAGTGGCAGCAAACAGAGCTCCTATATTTTCTTCTCAGCAGCACCCATAGGACTTCTAGTGTGTTAGTGGCATCACACAGAGCTCATATATTTTCTTCTCAGCAGCACCCATAGGACTTCTAGTGTGTTAGTGGCAGCAAACAGAGCTCCTATATTTTCTGCTCAGCAGCACCCATAGGACTTCTAGTGTGTTAGTGGCATCACACAGAGCTCCTATATTTTCTTCTCAGCAGCACCCATAGGACTTCTAGTGTGTTAGTGGCAGCAAACAGAGCTCCTATATTTTCTTCTCAGCAGCACCCATAGGACTTCTAGTGTGTTAGTGGCATCACACAGAGCTCCTATATTTTCTTCTCAGCAGCACCCATAGGACTTCTAGTGTGTTAGTGGCAGCAAACAGAGCTCCTATATTTTCTTCTCAGCAGCACCCATAGGACTTCTAGTGTGTTAGTGGCAGCAAACAGAGCTCCTATATTTTCTTCTCAGCAGCACCCATAGGACTTCTAGTGTGTTAGTGGCATCACACAGAGCTCCTATATTTTCTTCTCAGCAGCACCCATAGGACTTCTAGTGTGTTAGTGGCAGCAAACAGAGCTCCTATATTTTCTTCTCAGCAGCACCCATAGGACTTCTAGTGTGTTAGTGGCATCACACAGAGCTCCTATATTTTCTTCTCAGCAGCACCCATAGGACTTCTAGTGTGTTAGTGGCAGCAAACAGAGCTCCTATATTTTCTTCTCAGCAGCACCCATAGGACTTCTAGTGTGTTAGTGGCAGCAAACAGAGCTCCTATATTTTCTTCTCAGCAGCACCCATAGGACTTCTAGTGTGTTAGTGGCATCACACAGAGCTCCTATATTTTCTTCTCAGCAGCACCCATAGGACTTCTAGTGTGTTAGTGGCAGCAAACAGAGCTCCTATATTTTCTTCTCAGCAGCACCCATAGGACTTCTAGTGTGTTAGTGGCAGCAAACAGAGCTCCTATATTTTCTTCTCAGCAGCACCCATAGGACTTCTAGTGTGTTAGTGGCAGCAAACAGAGCTCCTATATTTTCTTCTCAGCAGCACCCATAGGACTTCTAGTGTGTTAGTGGCATCACACAGAGCTCATATATTTTCTTCTCAGCAGCACCCATAGGACTTCTAGTGTGTTAGTGGCAGCAAACAGAGCTCCTATATTTTCTGCTCAGCAGCACCCATAGGACTTCTAGTGTGTTAGTGGCATCACACAGAGCTCCTATATTTTCTTCTCAGCAGCACCCATAGGACTTCTAGTGTGTTAGTGGCAGCAAACAGAGCTCCTATATTTTCTTCTCAGCAGCACCCATAGGACTTCTAGTGTGTTAGTGGCATCACACAGAGCTCCTATATTTTCTTCTCAGCAGCACCCATAGGACTTCTAGTGTGTTAGTGGCAGCAAACAGAGCTCCTATATTTTCTTCTCAGCAGCACCCATAGGACTTCTAGTGTGTTAGTGGCAGCAAACAGAGCTCCTATATTTTCTTCTCAGCAGCACCCATAGGACTTCTAGTGTGTTAGTGGCATCACACAGAGCTCCTATATTTTCTTCTCAGCAGCACCCATAGGACTTCTAGTGTGTTAGTGGCAGCAAACAGAGCTCCTATATTTTCTTCTCAGCAGCACCCATAGGACTTCTAGTGTGTTAGTGGCATCACACAGAGCTCCTATATTTTCTTCTCAGCAGCACCCATAGGACTTCTAGTGTGTTAGTGGCAGCAAACAGAGCTCCTATATTTTCTTCTCAGCAGCACCCATAGGACTTCTAGTGTGTTAGTGGCAGCAAACAGAGCTCCTATATTTTCTTCTCAGCAGCACCCATAGGACTTCTAGTGTGTTAGTGGCATCACACAGAGCTCCTATATTTTCTTCTCAGCAGCACCCATAGGACTTCTAGTGTGTTAGTGGCAGCAAACAGAGCTCCTATATTTTCTTCTCAGCAGCACCCATAGGACTTCTAGTGTGTTAGTGGCAGCAAACAGAGCTCCTATATTTTCTTCTCAGCAGCACCCATAGGACTTCTAGTGTGTTAGTGGCATCACACAGAGCTCCTATATTTTCTTCTCAGCAGCACCCATAGGACTTCTAGTGTGTTTGTGGCAGCAAACAGAGCTCCTATATTTTCTTCTCAGCAGCACCCATAGGACTTCTAGTGTGTTAGTGGCAGCAAACAGAGCTCCTATATTTTCTTCTCAGCAGCACCCATAGGACTTCTAGTGTGTTAGTGGCAGCAAACAGAGCTCCTATATTTTCTTCTCAGCAGCACCCATAGGACTTCTAGTGTGTTAGTGGCATCACACAGAGCTCCTATATTTTCTTCTCAGCAGCACCCATAGGACTTCTAGTGTGTTAGTGGCAGCAAACAGAGCTCCTATATTTTCTTCTCAGCAGCACCCATAGGACTTCTAGTGTGTTAGTGGCAGCAAACAGAGCTCCTATATTTTCTTCTCAGCAGCACCCATAGGACTTCTAGTGTGTTAGTGGCAGCAAACAGAGCTCCTATATTTTCTTGTCAGCAGCACACATAGTACCTATAGTGTGTTAGTGTCAGCACCCATAGGACCTACAGTGTGTTGTGAGCACACATAGGAGTTCTATTTTTTATACTATATACACTACCGACTACAATGGCTGGAAGACCGCCAAGGAGAGGCAGAGTGTGCCGAGGCAAGAACACAGGGCAGGCAGGCTCTGTTTCTAGAGACAACAGTGCTGGCCGTGGACGTGGTCATGCATCGTCATCAGCACGTGGCCATGGGACACGCTTGTCTTTGTTTTCGGCAGCTGGACATGTGGAGCCGCATCATGCCGAAGGCTTGGTAGAATGGATGACCAAGCCCTCCTCATCCTCCTCATCCTCTCTCACCCAGGCTCAGGGTACTGGCAGAGCAGCTGCCAACGCGTACTCAATGGCATCATCAGCAACCCCTTCCCTAGACCCACCATGTCCTCCTGAGGAGTCCCCCGAACTGTTTGAGCACAGTGTTGGGTACATGCTCCAGGAGGATGCCCAACGATTCGAAGGCTCGGATGATGATACCCAGCTTGAGGAAGTCAGTAGTGTGCGCGCAGAGAAAGGGGATGCTGAAGGACAGCAATCTGGCAGTAGTGTTCCACCAGCTGCAGCTTACTGCCAGGTTTGCTCTAGTGGTGAAGAGGGAGGGGATGATGAGGTCACTGACTCCACGTGGGTGCCTGAAGGGAGAGAGGAGGAGGAGGAGGAGGATGCAGCGTCACATGTCCAACGAGGCAGGATGCCCCCTGGAGGCCAGCTAGAGGCCAGCACAGCAACTGTACCACACCGCAGAGCTCCGCCTGTGCAGGGCGCTGCCTCTGCACGTTATCACAAAAGTTCTTTGGTGTGGGCCTTTTTTGAGACGAGTGCATCAGATCGCACCACTGCTATTTGCAATATTTGTCTCAAGCGTATCTCGCGTGGCCAAAACATCAGCCGCTTGGGCACCACAAGCATGAGCAGACATATGTCGACCTGCCATGCAGCTCGTTGGCAAGCACACATAAAAGACCCACACCAAAGAACAAAGCGGACCTCTCCTTGCTCCTCATCAGCTGGGATCTCCATCCCCACTATATCTTCAGTCCTCTCTGAAAGCTGCTCTGAGAGGACTGAAGGTGTAGAATTAGGTGTGTCACAACCAAGTACTTGCAGTACACCGACGTCCGATTGTAGCAGGCAAATTTCCCTGCCCCAGCTGCTGGACCGTTGAAAGAAGTATACTCCCAGCCATCCACATGCCCAGCGGTTGAATGCTAGCTTGGCTAAATTGCTAGCACTTCAACTGCTGCCTTTTCAGTTGATAGACTCGGCCCCCTTCCGTGAGTTTGTTCAATGTGCGGTTCCTCAGTGGCAGGTTCCCAAACGCCACTTTTTCTCACGGAAGGCAATTCCGTCTCTCTACTGGCATGTGGAAGGCAATGTCCATGCCTCGCTGGACAGGGCGGTCAGCGGTAAGGTGCATATTACCGCTGACTCATGGTCCAGCAGGCATGGACAGGGACGTTATCTTTCTTTCACGGCCCATTGGGTCACTCTATTGGTAGCTGGGAGGGATGCAGGACAAGGTGCAGTAGTGTTGGAGGTTGTTCCGCCACCACGCCTCCAAAATGCTACTACTGGTTGTGACACACCTCTCTCCTCCACCCCCTCCTCTTCTTCTTCCTCCATGTCCTCTTCGAGTGCTCTGTCCTCGGAACCAGCGGTGCTCCGTAGGCGTACAAGGGGCTACGCGAGTACGCAGGCAAAAAGATGCCATGCCGTGCTTGCGCTGGTGTGTTTGGGGGACAGGAGCCACACTGGGCCAGAGGTTCTGGCAGCTCTGCAGGGGCAGGCCGAGAGGTGGTTGACGCCACGCCAGCTTAAGCCAGGAATGGTCGTTTCTGATAATGGCACCAACCTCCTCTCCGCCCTGCGACAGGGGCAGCTCACCCATGTGCCCTGTATGGCTCACGTCCTCAACCTGGTGGTGCAGCGGTTCTTGGGCAGGTTCCCAGGCTTACAGGATGTCCTGAGGCAGGCCAGGAAAGTCTGTGTGCATTTCCGCCGATCTTATAATGCCAGTGCTCGGCTGACTGAGCTGCAAAAGGAGCTGAACCTGCCCAAGAACCGCCTAATATGTGACATGCCCACCAGGTGGAACTCAACGTTGGCCATGCTGCAGCGACTGCACACGCAGCAGAGGGCCATCAATGAGTACCTTTGCGACTACGGCACCAGGACAGGGTCAGGGGAGCTTGGCTTTTTTTCCCCACGCCAGTGGAGCATGATCAGGGATGCATGCACTGTCCTCTCACCATTTGAGGAGGCCACGAGGATGGTGAGCAGTGACAGTGCATGCATCAGTGACACTGTACCTCTTGTCCACCTGTTGGAGCATACGCTGCGTGGGATAATGGACAGGGCACTTGAGGCAGAACAGAGGCAGGAAGAGGAGGACTTCCTTGTCTCTCAAGGCCCCCTTTATCCAGACAATGTTCCTTCTGTCCCACCCATCACACAGGAAGAGGAGGAGGAGGAGGAGGAGGAGGAGGATTGTGTGAGCATGGAGGTGGAGCCTGGCACTCAGCATCAGCAGCAGCAGTCTTTTAGGGATGATGTACAGTCCCAACAAACCAGTGGACTTGTACGTGGCTGGGAGGAGGTGGCTGGCGATCATGTCATCCTCAGTGACCCAGAAGACTCCGGACCGAATGCCTCAGCTAACCTACGCTGCATGGCCTCCCTGATCCTGCAAAGCCTGCGGAAGGATCCTCGTGTTCTTCGGATCAAGGAGAGTGACCATTACTGGCTGGCCACTCTCCTTGATCCACGGTACAAGGGTAAGGTTGCGGACCTTATCTTGCCGTCGCAGAGGGAGCAGAGGATGAGACATCTCAGGGAGGCCTTGCAGAAAGGTCTGTGCAACGCGTTCCCAGAAACTGGGAGGTTACAAACTCCTGGTCCTGGACGACGAGTTGCTGAGGCTTCGGTCAGTAGCAGAAGGAGCGGTGGGGAAGGTGGACGTCTGACCGATGCGTTCAGACAATTTTTTAGTCCGCAGCCCCAAGGTATGATCGGTTCCAGCAACCATCGCCAGCGTCTGATATACATGGTGCAGGAATACCTAGGGGCAAGGTCAGACTTGGACACCTTTCCCACCGAAAATCCTCTGGCTTACTGGGTCCTGAGGATGGATCACTGGCCAGAGCTTGCACAGTATGCAATTGAGCTACTGGCCTGTCCTGCATCCAGCGTTCTTTCCGAACGCACATTCAGTGCTGCTGGAGGATTTGTCACCGATCATAGGGTGCGCCTGTCCACCGACTCGGTTGATCGACTGACCTTCATAAAAATGAATCAGTCTTGGATCACCACCAGCTACCAGACACCTGAAGCGGATATAACGGAATAATTTATAATGTCACATCCCTTCAAGACTGCCTATGCTGATGCTGAGTGACTGTCCTGTTATGTTCACTGACTATCCTCTTCCTCCTCCTCAATGATCCATGCCACCACACCAGTGCCTAAGGCACAATTTTTCAGCCCCTGTATAACAGGGGCGTGTAATTACAATTTTTTAAAAAGATGCTTCGCAACAGGTGTGACTGCTGTGCTCAGAGTACAGTATCTGTGAGGGGTTGCAGTGTTGTGGCACCAGCACCAGTGCCTAAGGCACAATTTTTCAGCCCCTGTTGGGGCGTGTAATTACAATTTTTAGGCAATGCTTTGCAACAGGTCTCATTGCTGTGCTCAGAGTACAGTATCTGTGAGGGGTTGCAGTGTTGTGGCACCAGCACCAGTGCCTAAGGCACAATTTTTCAGCCCCTGTATAACAGGGGCGTGTAATTACAATTTTTTAAAAAGATGCTTCGCAACAGGTGTGACTGCTGTGCTCAGAGTACAGTATCTGTGAGGGGTTGCAGTGTTGTGGCACCAGCACCAGTGCCTAAGGCACAATTTTTCAGCCCCTGTTGGGGCGTGTAATTACAATTTTTAGGCAATGCTTTGCAACAGGTCTCATTGCTGTGCTCAGAGTACAGTATCTGTGAGGGGTTACAGTGTTGTGGCACCAGCACCAGTGCCTAAGGCACAATTTTTCAGCCCCTGTATAACAGGGGCGTGTAATTACAATTTTTTAAAAAGATGCTTCGCAACAGGTGTGACTGCTGTGCTCCAAGTACAGTATCTGTGAGGGGTTGCAGTGTTGTGGCACCAGCACCAATGCCTAAGGCACAATTTTTCAGCCCCTGTTTAACAGGGGCGTGTAATTACAAATCTTGATCTAATAGTTCACAGCAAGGCCCATTCCTGCGCCCACCAAGAGTAACTATGAGGGCCTACAGTCTTGTGGCAACACCGTCCACCACCACCACCACCACCAAAGGCCCAATTTTTCTGCCCTGTTCAACAGGTGCATGCAATTACAAATCTTGATCTAATAACTCACAGCAGGGCCCATTCCTGCACCCACCAAGAGTAACTGTGAGGGCTTACAGTCTTGTGGCAACACCGTCCACCACCACCACCACCACCACTAAAGGCCCAATTTTTCTGCCCGGTTCAACAGGTGCATGCAAGTACAAATCTTGATCTATTAACTCACAGCAGGGCCCATTCCTACCATCTAGGCTCTGAGGAAAGGGGTGCGCCCCAGAAACGCGTCAGCTATCCAGTTGTCTGAAGTACTGTCCGACCCTCTCTGTCATCGAGTCCAGTCGGCAAGTGCCAAAGAATTTCCAGCTGATTTGTCCGATAAGCTTTTATTTAAGCTCCGTTTGTGAGTAAGATTACTGCTTTTTTATATTTTAAATAAAACGTCTAAGTGGTAATACACTAGGTCGGTGCGCCCTCCTTTTTTCTTTCTTTTTTCTAGCCACATGAACACCCATTGTTCTGAGGAGGGCTGCAAGACTTTAGACTTTGCCTTTAGACGGAACCACACTACCCGTGTTTTGACGATACACCGAGAGCGCAGGAGATTTTTGTCTTTCCATTCCTGTGCCCACCAGTCTTGTGGCTACACCAACATCTAATAGGGCAAATTTCTGCAGAGTATATACGGCAGGCCCCTACTTTCAAACATCCAACTTACAAACGACTCCTACTTGCAAACGGCAAGAGAAAACAGGAAGTGAGAGGAAATCTACCCCTAGGAAGGAAAATTCTATCCTGTTAGATTTAATTTGGGAAAAAGGTATCTCCTCTCTACTGATGCTTTATCACCAATCCTTGTTTCAATTAAAACCCCACTTTTCCAAAAACATTTGTCATTGGGACGGAAAGTGAGGTGACATGTTCTGAACAGATGTGCAAAGACAGCAAATGTTACAGGGGTGATAACCCCTCCCTATGTTCTCCAAAAAGCTTAAAAATTGATTTTTTTGGGATGTAGCTACACTTCATAATGTACCTGTTCAGATTCTACTTAAGAACAAACCTACAGTCCATGTCTTGTTTGCACCACCTATATACTGCTGTTCAGAGTATATAGGGTTGTAGGTATAGAGTTTTATTTTGGGTGCGGGGTCCCCCTTAGTATCCATACAAGACCCAAAGGGGCTGGGGTGGGGGGGGGTGATGGGGTAGCCATGCCATTTTTCTCAAGGATTTTCAGCCATATGGCGGCCAGGACAAGACATGACATTAAAGCCGCAACTGGTTTTAAATGGCTTCTTTTTTTCCTTTACAAATGTCATTTTGTGCAAGGACAGTTCTAAACACGGGAAACACATGCCACTTCACAGGCATACTTTAGACACCCCCCAGGTACCGTATTTAAAGGAAAATTTCACTTTTTTTTTTTCACTTTATGCATCATTAAAATGACTGCTCCCGAAAAAACTTTAGTTTTTAAAATTTCTTTTTGCATTGATATATGTCCCCTGGGGCAGGACCCGGGTCCCCAAACCTGTTTTATAACATTAACATGCATATTGGCCGTTGTAATTAGCAATTTTGATTTCGAACGTTCGCGTCCATTATAACGAATAGGGTTCGAAAATTCGCGCGAACTTTCGGTCCGTTCGAAGGTTCTGGTGCGAACCGAACCCGGGGGTGTTCGGCTCATCCCTAATCCACAGTACATCAGTGATGATCTATAGTACATCAGGGATGGTCCACAGTACATCAGTGATGATCCATAGTACACCAGTGATGATCCATAGTACATCAATGATGCTCCATAGTACACCTGTGATGGCCCACAGTACACCTGTGATGGCCCACAGTAGATCAGTGATGATCCACAGTACATCAGGGATGATCCACAGTATATCAGGGATGGTCCACAGTATATCAGTGATGAGCCATAGTACATCAGTGATGGTCCATAGTACACCAGTGATGATCCATAGTACACCAGTGATGGCCCATAGTACACCAGTGATGGCCCATAGTACACCAGTGATGATCCATAGTACACCAGTGATGGCCCATAGTACACCAGTGATGTCCCATAGTACATCAGTGATGATCCACAGTACATCAGTGATGATCCATAGTACACCAGGGATGGCCCATAGTACATCAGTGATGGCTCATAGTACATCAGTGATGATCCATAGTACATCAGTGATGATCCATAGTACACCAGTGATGATCCATAGTACATCAGTGATGGCTCATAGTACATCAGTGATGATCCATAGTACACCAGTGATGATCCATAGTACATCAGTGATGGCTCATAGTACATCAGTGATGATCCATAATACATCAGTGATGATCCATAGTACATCAGTGATGATCCATAGTACATCAGTCATGGCCCATAGTACTACAGTGATGATCTATAGTACATCAGTGATGATCCACAGTACATCAGTGATGATCCACAGTACATCAGTGATGATCCAAGGTACATCAGTGATGATCCATAGTACATCAGTGATGATCCTCAGTACATCAGTGATGATCCACAGTACATCAGTGATGACCCACAGTACATCAGTGATGATCCACAGTACATCAGGGATGGTCCACAGTACATCAGTGATGATCCATAGTACACCAGTCATGATCCATAGTACATCAGTGATGATCCATAGTACATCAGTGATGATCCATAGTACACCAGTGATGATCCATAGTACACCAGTGATGGTCCATAGTACTTCAGTGATAATTAATAGTACATCAGTGATGATCCACAGTACATCAGTGATGATCCACAATACATCAGGGATGGTCCACAGTATATCAGTGATGATCCATAGTACATCAGTGATGGCCCACAGTACATCAGTGATGATCCACAGTACATCAGTGATGATCCATAGTACACCAGTGATGGCCCATAGTACATCAGTGATGGTCCATAGTACATCAGTGATGATCCATAGTACATCAGTGATGATCCATAGTACACCAGTGATGATCCACAGTACATCAGTTATGATCCACAGTACATCAGTGATGATCCACAGTACATCAGTGATGATCCACAATACTTCAGTGATGATCCACAGTACATCAGTGATGATCCACAGTACATCAGGGATGGTCCACAGTATATCAGTGATGATCCATAGTACATCAGTGATGGCCCATAGTACATCAGTGATGATCCATAGTACACCAGTGATGATCCATAGTACACCAGTAATGTTCCATAGTACACCAGGGATGATCCACAGTACATCAGTGATGATCCACAGTACATCAGTGGTGGTCCACAGTACATCAGTGATGGTCCATAGTACACCAGTGATGATCCATAGTACACCAGTGATGATCCATAGTACACCAGTGATGGCCCGTAGTACACCAGTGATGGCCCATAGTACATCAGTGATGATCCATAGTACATCAATGATGATCCACAGTACATCAGTGATGATCCACAGTACATCAGGGATGGTCCATAGTACATCAGTGATGATCCATAGTACACCAGTGATGATCCATAGTACACCAGTGATGGCCCATAGTACACCAGTGATGAACTATAGTACATCAGTGATGATCCACAGTACATCAGGGATGGTCCATAGTACATCAGTGATGATCCATAGTACACCAGTGATGATCCATAGTACACCAGTGATGGCCCATAGTACATCAGTGATGAACTATAGTACATCAGTGATGATCCACAGTACATCAGGGATGGTCCATAGTACATCAGTGATGGTCCATAGTACACCAGTGATGATCCATAGTACACCAGTGATGGCCCATAGTACACCAGTGATGGCCCATAGTACACCAGTGATGATCCATAGTACACCAGTGATGGCCCATAGTACATCAGTGATGATCCACAGTACATCAGTGATGATCCATAGTACACCAGGGATGGCCCATAGTACATCAGTGATGGCTCATAGTACATCAGTGATGATCCATAGTACATCAGCAATGATCCATAGTACACCAGTGATGATCCATAGTACATCAGTGATGGCTCATAGTACATCAGTGATGATCCATAGTACACCAGTGATGATCCATAGTACATCAGTGATGGCTCATAGTACATCAGTGATGATCCATAATACATCAGTGATGATCCATAGTACATCAGTGATGATCCATAGTACACCAGTCATGGCCCATAGTACTACAGTGATGATCTATAGTACATCAGTGATGATCCACAGTACATCAGTGATGATCCACAGTACATCAGTGATGATCCAAGGTACATCAGTGATGATCCATAGTACATCAGTGATGATCCTCAGTACATCAGTGATGATCCACAGTACATCAGTGATGACCCACAGTACATCAGTGATGATCCACAGTACATCAGGGATGGTCCACAGTACATCAGTGATGATCCATAGTACACCAGTCATGATCCATAGTACATCAGTGATGATCCATAGTACATCAGTGATGATCCATAGTACACCAGTGATGATCCATAGTACACCAGTGATGGCCCATAGTACTTCAGTGATAATTAATAGTACATCAGTGATGATCCACAGTACATCAGTGATGATCCACAATACATCAGGGATGGTCCACAGTATATCAGTGATGATCCATAGTACATCAGTGATGGCCCACAGTACATCAGTGATGATCCACAGTACATCAGTGATGATCCATAGTACACCAGTGATGGCCCATAGTACATCAGTAATGGTCCATAGTACATCAGTGATGATCCATAGTACATCAGTGATGATCCATAGTACACCAGTGATGATCCACAGTACATCAGTTATGATCCACAGTACATCAGTGATGATCCACAGTACATCAGTGATGATCCACAATACTTCAGTGATGATCCACAGTACATCAGTGATGATCCACAGTACATCAGGGATGGTCCACAGTATATCAGTGATGATCCATAGTACATCAGTGATGGCCCATAGTACATCAGTGATGATCCATAGTACACCAGTGATGATCCATAGTACACCAGTAATGTTCCATAGTACACCAGGGATGATCCACAGTACATCAGTGATGATCCACAGTACATCAGTGGTGGTCCACAGTACATCAGTGATGGTCCATAGTACACCAGTGATGATCCATAGTACACCAGTGATGATCCATAGTACACCAGTGATGGCCCGTAGTACACCAGTGATGGCCCATAGTACATCAGTGATGATCCATAGTACATCAATGATGATCCACAGTACATCAGTGATGATCCACAGTACATCAGGGATGGTCCATAGTACATCAGTGATGATCCATAGTACACCAGTGATGATCCATAGTACACCAGTGATGGCCCATAGTACACCAGTGATGAACTATAGTACATCAGTGATGATCCACAGTACATCAGGGATGGTCCATAGTACATCAGTAATGATCCATAGTACACCAGTGATGATCCATAGTACACCAGTGATGGCCCATAGTACATCAGTGATGAACTATAGTACATCAGTGATGATCCACAGTACATCAGTCATGATCCACAGTACATCAGGGATGGTCCATAGTACACCAGTGATGATCCACAGTACACCAGTGATGATCCATAGTACACCAGTGATGGTCCATAGTACATCAGTGATGATCTATAGTACATCAGTGATGGTCCATAGTACATCAGTGATGATCTATATACATAGTACACCAGTGATGATCTATAGTACATCAGTGATGATCTACAGTACATCAGTTATGATCCACAGTACATTAGTGATGATCCACAGTACATCAGTGATGATCCACAATACTTCAGTGATGATCCACAGTACATCAGTGATGATCCACAGTACATCAGGGATGGTCCACAGTATATCAGTGATGATCCATAGTACATCAGTGATGGTCCATAGTACATCAGTGATGGTCCATAGTACACCAGTGATGATCCATAGTACACCAGTGATGATCCATAGTACACCAGTGATGGCCCATAGTACACCAGTGATGACCCATAGTACATCAGTGATGATCCATAGTACATCAGTGATGATCCACAGTACATCAGTGATGATCCACAGTACATCAGGGATGGTCCATAGTACACCAGTGATGATCCACAGTACACCAGTGATGATCCATAGTACACCAGTGATGGTCCATAGTACATCAGTGATGATCTATAGTACATCAGTGATGGTCCATAGTACATCAGTGATGATCTATAGTACATCAGTGATGATCCACAGTACATCAGTTATGATACACAGTACATCAGTGATGATCCACACTACATCAGTGATGATCCACAATACTTCAGTGATGATCCACAGTACATCAGTGATGATCCACAGTACATCAGGGATGGTCCACAGTATATCAGTGATGATCCATAGTACATCAGTGATGGTCCATAGTACACCAGTGATGATCTATAGTACACCAGTGATGGCCCATAGTACACCAGTGATGGCCCATAGTACATCAGTGATGATCCATAGTACATCAGTGATGATCCACAGTACATCAGTGATGGCCCACAGTACATCAGGGATGATCCACAGTACATCAGTGATGATCCATAGTACACCAGTGATGGCCCATAGTACACCAGTGATGGCCCATAGTACATCAGTGATGATCCACAGTACATCAGTGATGATCTATAGTACATCAGTGATGATCCACAGTACACCAGTGATGATTCACAGTACATCAGGGATGGTCCATAGTACATCAGGGATGGTCCATAGTACATCAGTGATGATCCACAGTACATCAGGGATGGTCCACAGTACATCAGTGATGATCCATAGTACATCAGTGATGGCCCATAGTACATCAGTGATGATCCATATTACACCAATGATGATCCATAGTACACCAGGGATGACCCACAGTACATCAGTGATGATCCACAGTACATCAGTGATGGTCTATAGTAAATCAGTGATGGTCCATAGTACACCAGTGATGATCCATAGTTCACCAGTGATGGCCCATAGTACACCAGTGATGATCCATAGTACACCAGAGATGGCCCATAGTATACCAGTGATGTCGCATAGTACATCAGTGATGATCCACAGTACATCAGTGATGATCCATAGTACACCAGGGATGGCCCATAGTACATCAGTGATGGCTCATAGTACATCAGTGATGATCCATAGTACATCAGTGATGATCCATAGTACACTAGTGATGATCCATAGTACATCAGTGATGGCTCATAGTACATCAGTGATGATCCATAGTACATCAGTGATGATCCATAGTACACCAGTGATGATCCATAGTACATCAGTGATGGCTCATAGTACATCAGTGATGATCCATAATACATCAGTGATGATCCATAGTACACCAGTGATGGCCCATAGTACTTCAGTGATGATCTATAGTACATCAGTGATGATCCATAGTACATCAGTGATGATCCTCAGTACATCAATGATGATCCACAGTACATCAGTGATGATCCACAGTACATCAGTGATGATCCACAGTACATCAGTGATGATCCACAGGACATCAGGGATGGTCCACAGTACATCAGTGATGATCCATAGTAAACCAGTCATGATCCATAGTACATCAGTGATGATCCATAGTACATCAGTGATGATCCATAGTACACCAGTGATGGCCCATAGTACACCAGTGATGATCCATAGTACACCAGTGATGGCCCATAGTACTTCAGTGATGATCTATAGTACATCAGTGATGATCCACAGTACATCAGTGATGATCCACAATACATCAGGGATTGTCCACAGTATATCAGTGATGATCCATAGTACATCAGTGATGGCCCACAGTACATCAGTGATGATCCACAGTACATCAGTGATGATCCATAGTACACCAGTGATGGTCTATAGTACACCAGTGATGGTCCATAGTACATCAGTGATGATCCATAGTACATCAGTGATGATCCACAGTACATCAGGGATGGTCCACAGTACATCAGTGATGATCCATAGTACACCAGTGATGGCCCAAAGCACATCACTGATGGTCCATAGTACACCAGGGATGATCCATAGTAATCCAGTGATGATCCATAGTACACCAGTGATGGCCCATAGTACACCAGTGATGGCCCATAGTACATCAGTGATGATCCACAGTACATCAGTGATGATCTATAGTACATCAGGGATGGTCCACAGTACATCAGTGATGATCCATAGTACACCAGTGATGATCCATAGTACATCAGTGATGCTCCATAGTACACCTGTGATGGCCCACAGTACACCTGTGATGGCCCACAGTAGATCAGTGATGATCCACAGTACATCAGGGATGATCCACAGTATATCAGGGATGGTCCACAGTATATCAGTGATGAGCCATAGTACATCAGTGATGGTCCATAGTACACCAGTGATGATCCATAGTACACCAGTGATGGCCCATAGTACACCAGTGATGGCCCATAGTACACCAGTGATGATCCATAGTACACCAGTGATGGCCCATAGTACACCAGTGATGTCCCATAGTACATCAGTGATGATCCACAGTACATCAGTGATGATCCATAGTACACCAGGGATGGCCCATAGTACATCAGTGATGGCTCACAGTACATCAGTGATGATCCATAGTACATCAGTGATGATCCATAGTACACCAGTGATGATCCATAGTACATCAGTGATGGCTCATAGTACATCAGTGATGATCCATAGTACACCAGTGATGATCCATAGTACATCAGTGATGGCTCATAGTACATCAGTGATGATCCATAATACATCAGTGATGATCCATAGTACATCAGTGATGATCCATAGTACACCAGTCATGGCCCATAGTACTACAGTGATGATCTATAGTACATCAGTGATGATCCACAGTACATCAGTGATGATCCACAGTACATCAGTGATGATCCAAGGTAAATCAGTGATGATCCATAGTACATCAGTGATGATCCTCAGTACATCAATGATGATCCACAGTACATCAGGGATGATCCACAGTACATCAGTGATGATCCACAGTACATCAGGGATGGTCCACAGTACATCAGTGATGATCCATAGTACACCAGTCATGATCCATAGTACATCAGTGATGATCCATAGTACATCAGTGATGATCCATAGTACACCAGTGATGATCCATAGTACACCAGTGATTATCCATAGTACACCAGTGATGGCCCATAGTACTTCAGTGATAATTAATAGAACATCAGTGATGATCCACAGTACATCAGTGATGATCCACAATGCATCAGGGATGGGCCACAGTATATCAGTGATGATCCATAATACATCAGTGATGGCCCACAGTACATCAGTGATGATCCACAGTACATCAGTGATGATCCATAGTACACCAGTGATGGCCCATAGTACATCAGTGATGGTCCATAGTACATCAGTGATGATCCATAGTACATCAGTGATGATCCATAGTACACCAGTGATGATCCACAGTACATCAGTTATGATCCACAGTACATCAGTGATGATCCACAGTACATCAGTGATGATCCATAGTACACCAGGGATGGCCCATAGTACATCAGTGATGGCTCATAGTACATCAGTGATGATCCATAGTACATCAGTGATGATCCATAGTACACCAGTGATGATCCATAGTACATCAGTGATGGCTCATAGTACATCAGTGATGATCCATAGTACACCAGTGATGATCCATAGTACATCAGTGATGGCTCATAGTACATCAGTGATGATCCATAATACATCAGTGATGATCCATAGTACACCAGTGATGGCCCATAGTACATCAGTGATGGTCCATAGTACATCAGTGATGATCCATAGTACATCAGTGATGATCCATAGTACACCAGTGATGATCCACAGTACATCAGTTATGATCCACAGTACATCAGTGATGATCCACAGTACATCAGTGATGATCCATAGTACACCAGGGATGGCCCATAGTACATCAGTGATGGCTCATAGTACATCAGTGATGATCCATAGTACATCAGTGATGATCCATAGTTCACCAGTGATGATCCATAGTACATCAGTGATGGCTCATAGTACATCAGTGATGATCCATAGTACACCAGTGATGATCCATAGTACATCAGTGATGGCTCATAGTACATCAGTGATGATCCATAATACATCAGTGATGATCCATAGTACATCAGTGATGATCCATAGTACACCAGTCATGGCCCATAGTACTACAGTGATGATCTATAGTACATCAGTGATGATCCACAGTACATCAGTGATGATCCGCAGTACATCAGTGATGATCCAAGGTAAATCAGTGATGATCCATAGTACATCAGTGATGATCCTCAGTACATCAATGATGATCCACAGTACATCAGGGATGATCCACAGTACATCAGTGATGATCCACAGTACATCAGGGATGGTCCACAGTACATCAGTGATGATCCATAGTACACCAGTCATGATCCATAGTACATCAGTGATGATCCATAGTACATCAGTGATGATCCATAGTACACCAGTGATGATCCATAGTACACCAGTGATTATCCATAGTACACCAGTGATGGCCCATAGTACTTCAGTGATAATTAATAGAACATCAGTGATGATCCACAGTACATCAGTGATGATCCACAATACATCAGGGATGGGCCACAGTATATCAGTGATGATCCATAATACATCAGTGATGGCCCACAGTACATCAGTGATGATCCACAGTACATCAGTGATGATCCATAGTACACCAGTGATGGCCCATAGTACATCAGTGATGGTCCATAGTACATCAGTGATGATCCATAGTACATCAGTGATGATCCATAGTACACCAGTGATGATCCACAGTACATCAGTTATGATCCACAGTACATCAGTGATGATCCACAGTACACCAGTGATGATCCAAAATACTTCAGTGATGATCCACAGTACATCAGTGATGATCCACAGTACATCAGGGATGGTCCACAGTATATCAGTGATGATCCATAGTACATCAGTGATGGCCCATAGTACATCAGTGATGATCCATAGTACACCAGTGATGATCCATAGTACACCAGTAATGTTCCATAGTACACCAGGGATGATCCACAGTACATCAGTGATGACCCACAGTACATCAGTGGTGGTCCACAGTACATCAGTGATGGTCCATAGTACACCAGTGATGATCCACAGTACATCAGTGATGATCCACAGTACATCAGGGATGGTCCATAGTACATCAGTGATGATCCATAGTACACCAGTGATGATCCATAGTACACCAGTGATGGCCCATAGTACATCAGTGATGAACTATAGTACATCAGTGATGATCCACAGTACATCAGGGATGGTCCATAGTACATCAGTGATGATCCATAGTACACCAGTGATGATCCATAGTACACCAGTGATGGCCCATAGTACATCAGTGATGAACTATAGTACATCAGTGATGATCCACAGTACATCAGTGATGATCCACAGTACATCAGGGATGGTCCATAGTACACCAGTGATGATCCACAGTACACCAGTGATGATCCATAGTACACCAGTGATGGTCCATAGTACATCAGTGATGATCTATAGTACATCAGTGATGGTCCATAGTACATCAGTGATGATCTATATACATAGAACACCAGTGATGATCTATAGTACATCAGTGATGATCTACAGTACATCAGTTATGATCCACAGTACATTAGTGATGATCCACAGTACATCAATGATGATCCACAATACTTCAGTGATGATCCACAGTACATCAGTGATGATCCACAGTACATCAGGGATGGTCCACAGTATATCAGTGATGATCCATAGTACATCAGTGATGGTCCATAGTACATCAGTGACGGTCCATAGTACACCAGTGATGATCAATAGTACACCAGTGATGATCCATAGTACACCAGTGATGGCCCATAGTACACCAGTGATGGCCCATAGTACATCAGTGATGATCCATAGTACATCAGTGATGATCCACAGTACATCAGTGATGATCCACAGTACATCAGGGATGGTCCATAGTACATCAGTGATGATCCATAGTACACCAGTGATGATCCATAGTACACCAGTGATGGCCCATAGTACATCAGTGATGAACTATAGCACATCAGTGATGATCCACAGTACATCAGGGATGGTCCATAGTACATCAGTGATGATCCATAGTACACCAGTGATGATCCATAGTACACCAGTGATGGCCCATAGTACATCAGTGATGAACAATAGTACATCAGTGATGATCCACAGTACATCAGTGATGATCCATAGTACATCAGTGATGATCCACAGTACATCAGTGATGATCCACAGTACATCAGGGATGGTCCATAGTACATCAGTGATGATCCATAGTACACCAGTGATGATCCATAGTACACCAGTGATGGCCCATAGTACATCAGTGATGAACTATAGTACATCAGTGATGATCCACAGTACATCAGTGATGATCCACAGTACATCAGGGATGGTCCATAGTACACCAGTGATGATCCACAGTACACTAGTGATGATCCATAGTACACCAGTGATGGTCCATAGTACATCAGTGATGATCTATAGTACATCAGTGATGGTCCATAGTACATCAGTGATGATCTATAGTACATCAGTGATGATCCACAGTACATCAGTTATGATACACAGTACATCAGTGATGATCCACAGTACATCAGTGATGATCCACAATACTTCAGTGATGATCCACAGTACATCAGTGATGATCCACAGTACATCAGGGATGGTCCACAGTATATCAGTGATGATCCATAGTACATCAGTGATGGTCCATAGTACACCAGTGATGATCTATAGTACACCAGTGATGGCCCATAGTACACCAGTGATGGCCCATAGTACATCAGTGATGATCCATAGTACATCAGTGATGATCCACAGTACATCAGTGATGATCCACAGTACATCAGGGATGGTCCATAGTACATCAGTGATGATCCATAGTACACCAGTGATGATCCATAGTACACCAGTGATGGCCCATAGTACATCAGTGATGAACTATAGTACATCAGTGATGATCCACAGTACATCAGGGATGGTCCATAGTACATCAGTGATGATCCATAGTACACCAGTGATGATCCATAGTACACCAGTGATGGCCCATAGTACATCAGTGATGAACTATAGTACATCAGTGATGATCCACAGTATATCAGTGATGATCCACAGTACATCAGGGATGGTCCATAGTACATCAGTGATGATCCATAGTACACCAGTGATGATCCATAGTACACCAGTGATGGCCCATAGTACATCAGTGATGATCCACAGTACACCAGTGATGGTCCATAGTACATCAGTGATGATCTATAGTACATCAGTGATGGTCCATAGTACATCAGTGATGAGCTATAGTACATGAGTGATGATCTATAGTACATCAGTGATGAGCTATAGTACATGAGTGATGATCTATAGTACATCAGTGATGATCCATAGTACACCAGTGATGATCCATAGTACACCAGTGATGGCCCATAGTACATCAGTGATGAACTATAGTACATCAGTCATGATCCACAGTACATCAGGGATGGTTCATAGTACATCAGTGATGATCCATAGTACACCAGTGATGGCCCATAGTACATCAGTGATGAACTATAGTACATCAGTGATGATCCACAGTACATCAGTGATGATCCACAGTACATCAGGGATGGTCCATAGTACACCAGTGATGATCCACAGTGAACCAGTGATGATCCATAGTACACCAGTGATGGTCCATAGTACATCAGTGATGATCTATAGTACATCAGTGATGGTCCATAGTACATCAGTGATGATCTATATACATAGTACACCAGTGATGATCTATAGTACATCAGTGATGATCTACAGTACATCAGTTATGATCCACAGTACATTAGTGATGATCCACAGTACATCAGTGATGATCCACAATACTTCAGTGATGATCCACAGTACATCAGTGATGATCCACAGTACATCAGGGATGGTCCACAGTATATCAGTGATGATCCATAGTACATCAGTGATGGTCCATAGAACATCAGTGATGGTCCATAGTACACCAGTGATGATCCATAGTACACCAGTGATGGCCCATAGTACACCAGTGATGGCCCATAGTACATCAGTGATGATCCATAGTACATCAGTGATGATCCACAGTACATCAGTGATGATCCACAGTACATCAGGGATGGTCCATAGTACATCAGTGATGATCCATAGTACACCAGTGATGATCCATAGTACACCAGTGATGGCCCATAGTACATCAGTGATGAACTATAGTACATCAGTGATGATCCACAGTACATCAGGGATGGTCCATAGTACATCAGTGATGATCCATAGTACACCAGTGATGATCCATAGTACACCAGTGATGGCCCATAGTACATCAGTGATGAACAATAGTACATCAGTGATGATCCACAGTACATCAGTGATGATCCATAGTACATCAGTGATGATCCACAGTACATCAGTGATGATCCACAGTATATCAGTGATGATCCATAGTACACCAGTGATGATCCATAGTACACCAGTGATGGCCTATAGTACATCAGTGATGAACTATAGTACATCAGTGATGATCCACAGTACATCAGTGATGATCCACAGTACATCAGGGATGGTCCATAGTACACCAGTGATGATCCACAGTACACCAGTGATGATCCATAGTACACCAGTGATGGTCCATAGTACATCAGTGATGATCTATAGTACATCAGTGATGGTCCATAGTACATCAGTGATGATCCATAGTACATCAGTGATGATCCACAGTACATCAGTGATGATCCACAGTACATCAGGGATGGTCCATAGTACATCAGTGATGATCCATAGTACACCAGTGATGATCCATAGTACACCAGTGATGGCCCATAGTACATCAGTGATGAACTATAGTACATCAGTGATGATCCACAGTACATCAGTGATGATCCACAGTACATCAGGGATGGTCCATAGTACACCAGTGATGATCCACAGTACACCAGTGATGATCCATAGTACACCAGTGATGGTCCATAGTACATCAGTGATGATCTATAGTACATCAGTGATGGTCCATAGTACATCAGTGATGATCTATAGTACATCAGTGATGATCCACAGTACATCAGTTATGATACACAGTACATCAGTGATGAGCCACAGTACATCAGTGATGATCCACAGTACATCAGTGATGATCCACAGTACATCAGGGATGGTCCATAGTACATCAGTGATGATCCATAGTACACCAGTGATGATCCATAGTACACCAGTGATGGCCCATAGTACATCAGTGATGAACAATAGTACATCAGTGATGATCCACAGTACATCAGTGATGATCCATAGTACATCAGTGATGATCCACAGTACATCAGTGATGATCCACAGTATATCAGTGATGATCCATAGTACACCAGTGATGGCCCATAGTACACCAGTGATGGCCCATAGTACATCAGTGATGATCCATAGTACATCAGTGATGATCCACAGTACATCAGTGATGATCCACAGTACATCAGGGATGGTCCATAGTACATCAGTGATGATCCATAGTACACCAGTGATGATCCATAGTACACCAGTGATGGCCCATAGTACATCAGTGATGAACTATAGTACATCAGTGATGATCCACAGTACATCAGGGATGGTCCATAGTACATCAGTGATGATCCATAGTACACCAGTGATGATCCATAGTACACCAGTGATGGTCCATAGTACATCAGTGATGAACTATAGTACATCAGTGATGATCCACAGTACATCAGTGATGATCCATAGTACATCAGTGATGATCCACAGTATATCAGTGATGATCCACAGTACATCAGGGATGGTCCATAGTACATCAGTGATGATCCATAGTACACCAGTGATGATCCATAGTACACCAGTGATGGCCCATAGTACATCAGTGATGAACTATAGTACATCAGTGATGATCCACAGTACATCAGTGAAGATCCACAGTACACCAGTGATGATCCACAGTACACCAGTGATGATCCATAGTACACCAGTGATGGTCCATAGTACATCAGTGATGATCTATAGTACATCAGTGATGGTCCATAGTACATCAGTGATGAGCAATAGTACATGAGTGATGATCTATAGTACATCAGTGATGATCCATAGTACACCAGTGATGATCCATAGTACACCAGTGATGGCCCATAGTACATCAGTGATGAACTATAGTACATCAGTGATGATCCACAGTACATCAGGGATGGTCCATAGTACATCAGTGATGATCCATAGTACACCAGTGATGGCCCATAGTACATCAGTGATGAACTATAGTACATCAGTGATGATCCACAGCACATCAGTGATGATCCACAGTACATCAGGGATGGTCCATAGTACACCAGCGATGATCCACAGTACACCAGTGATGATCCATAGTACACCAGTGATGGTCCATAGTACATCAGTGATGAACTATAGTACATCAGTGATGATCCACAGTACATCAGGGATGGTCCATAGTACATCAGTGATGATCCATAGTACACCAGTGATGATCCATAGTACACCAGTGATGGCCCATAGTACATCAGTGATGAACTATAGTACATCAGTGATGATCCACAGTACATCAGTGATGATCCATAGTACATCAGTGATGATCCACAGTATATCAGTGATGATCCACAGTACATCAGGGATGGTCCATAGTACATCAGTGATGATCCATAGTACACCAGTGATGATCCATAGTACACCAGTGATGATCCATAGTACACCAGTGATGGCCCATAGTACATCAGTGATGAACTATAGTACATCAGTGATGATCCACAGTACATCAGTGATGATCCACAGTACACCAGTGATGATCCACAGTACACCAGTGATGATCCATAGTACACCAGTGATGGTCCATAGTACATCAGTGATGATCTATAGTACATCAGTGATGGTCCATAGTACATCAGTGATGAGCTATAGTACATGAGTGATGATCTATAGTACATCAGTGATGATCCATAGTACACCAGTGATGATCCATAGTACACCAGTGATGGCCCATAGTACATCAGTGATGAACTATAGTACATCAGTGATGATCCACAGTACATCAGGGATGGTCCATAGTACATCAGTGATGATCCATAGTACACCAGTGATGGCCCATAGTACATCAGTGATGAACTATAGTACATCAGTGATGATCCACAGTACATCAGTGATGATCCACAGTACATCAGGGATGGTCCATAGTACACCAGTGATGATCCACAGTACACCAGTGATGGCCCATAGTACATCAGTGATGAACTATAGTACATCAGTGATGATCCACAGTACATCAGTGATGATCCATAGTACATCAGTGATGATCCACAGTATATCAGTGATGATCCACAGTACATCAGGGATGGTCCATAGTACATCAGTGATGATCCATAGTACACCAGTGATGATCCATAGTACACCAGTGATGGCCCATAGTACATCAGTGATGAACTATAGTACATCAGTGATGATCCACAGTACATCAGTGATGATCCACAGTACACCAGTGATGATCCACAGTACACCAGTGATGATCCATAGTACACCAGTGATGGTCCATAGTACATCAGTGATGATCTATAGTACATCAGTGATGGTCCATAGTACATCAGTGATGATCTATAGTACATCAGTGATGATCCATAGTATACCAGTGATGATCCATAGTACACCAGTGATGGCCCATAGTACATCAGTGATGAACTATAGTACATCAGTGATGATCCACAGTACATCAGGGATGGTCCATAGTACATCAGTGATGATCCATAGTACACAAGTGATGGCCCATAGTACATCAGTGATGAACTATAGTACATCAGTGATGATCCACAGTACATCAGTGATGATCCACAGTACATCAGGGATGGTCCATAGTACACCAGTGATGATCCACAGTACACCAGTGATGATACATAGTACACCAGTGATGGTCCATAGTACATCAGTGATGATCTATAGTACATCAGTGATGGTCCATAGTACATCAGTGATGATCTATATACATAGTACACCAGTGATGATCTATAGTACATCAGTGATGATCTACAGTACATCAGTTATGATCCACAGTACATTAGTGATGATCCACAGTACATCAGTGATGATCCACAATACTTCAGTGATGATCCACAGTACATCAGTGATGATCCACAGTACATCAGGGATGGTCCACAGTATATCAGTGATGATCCATAGTACATCAGTGATGGTCCATAGTACATCAGTGATGGTCCATAGTACACCAGTGATGATCCATAGTACACCAGTGATGGCCCATAGTACACCAGTGATGGCCCATAGTACATCAGTGATGATCCATAGTACATCAGTGATGATCCACAGTACATCAGTGATGATCCACAGTACATCAGGGATGGTCCATAGTACATCAGTGATGATCCATAGTACACCAGTGATGATCCATAGTACACCAGTGATGGCCCATAGTACATCAGTGATGAACTATAGTACATCAGTGATGATCCACAGTACATCAGGGATGGTCCATAGTACATCAGTGATGATCCATAGTACACCAGTGATGATCCATAGTACACCAGTGATGGCCCATAGTACATCAGTGATGAACAATAGTACATCAGTGATGATCCACAGTACATCAGTGATGATCCATAGTACATCAGTGATGATCCACAGTACATCAGTGATGATCCACAGTACATCAGGGATGGTCCATAGTACATCAGTGATGATCCATAGTACACCAGTGATGATCCATAGTACACCAGTGATGGCCTATAGTACATCAGTGATGAACTATAGTACATCAGTGATGATCCACAGTACATCAGTGATGATCCACAGTACATCAGGGATGGTCCATAGTACACCAGTGATGATCCACAGTACACCAGTGATGATCCATAGTACACCAGTGATGGTCCATAGTACATCAGTGATGATCTATAGTACATCAGTGATGGTCCATAGTACATCAGTGATGATCTATAGTACATCAGTGATGATCCACAGTACATCAGTTATGATACACAGTACATCAGTGATGATCCACAGTACATCAGTGATGATCCACAGTACATCAGTGATGATCCACAGTACATCAGGGATGGTCCATAGTACATCAGTGATGATCCATAGTACACCAGTGATGATCCATAGTACACCAGTGATGGCCCATAGTACATCAGTGATGAACTATAGTACATCAGTGATGATCCACAGTACATCAGGGATGGTCCATAGTACATCAGTGATGATCCATAGTACACCAGTGATGGCCCATAGTACATCAGTGATGAACTATAGTACATCAGTGATGATCCACAGTACATCAGTGATGATCCACAGTACATCAGGGATGGTCCATAGTACACCAGTGATGATCCACAGTACACCAGTGATGGCCCATAGTACATCAGTGATGAACTATAGTACATCAGTGATGATCCACAGTACATCAGTGATGATCCATAGTACATCAGTGATGATCCACAGTATATCAGTGATGATCCACAGTACATCAGGGATGGTCCATAGTACATCAGTGATGATCCATAGTACACCAGTGATGATCCATAGTACACCAGTGATGGCCCATAGTACATCAGTGATGAACTATAGTACATCAGTGATGATCCACAGTACATCAGTGATGATCCACAGTACACCAGTGATGATCCACAGTACACCAGTGATGATCCATAGTACACCAGTGATGGTCCATAGTACATCAGTGATGATCTATAGTACATCAGTGATGGTCCATAGTACATCAGTGATGATCTATAGTACATCAGTGATGATCCATAGTATACCAGTGATGATCCATAGTACACCAGTGATGGCCCATAGTACATCAGTGATGAACTATAGTACATCAGTGATGATCCACAGTACATCAGGGATGGTCCATAGTACATCAGTGATGATCCATAGTACACAAGTGATGGCCCATAGTACATCAGTGATGAACTATAGTACATCAGTGATGATCCACAGTACATCAGTGATGATCCACAGTACATCAGGGATGGTCCATAGTACACCAGTGATGATCCACAGTACACCAGTGATGATACATAGTACACAAGTGATGGTCCATAGTACATCAGTGATGATCTATAGTACATCAGTGATGGTCCATAGTACATCAGTGATGATCTATATACATAGTACACCAGTGATGATCTATAGTACATCAGTGATGATCTACAGTACATCAGTTATGATCCACAGTACATTAGTGATGATCCACAGTACATCAGTGATGATCCACAATACTTCAGTGATGATCCACAGTACATCAGTGATGATCCACAGTACATCAGGGATGGTCCACAGTATATCAGTGATGATCCATAGTACATCAGTGATGGTCCATAGTACATCAGTGATGGTCCATAGTACACCAGTGATGATCCATAGTACACCAGTGATGGCCCATAGTACACCAGTGATGGCCCATAGTACATCAGTGATGATCCATAGTACATCAGTGATGATCCACAGTACATCAGTGATGATCCACAGTACATCAGGGATGGTCCATAGTACATCAGTGATGATCCATAGTACACCAGTGATGATCCATAGTACACCAGTGATGGCCCATAGTACATCAGTGATGAACTATAGTACATCAGTGATGATCCACAGTACATCAGGGATGGTCCATAGTACATCAGTGATGATCCATAGTACACCAGTGATGATCCATAGTACACCAGTGATGGCCCATAGTACATCAGTGATGAACAATAGTACATCAGTGATGATCCACAGTACATCAGTGATGATCCATAGTACATCAGTGATGATCCACAGTACATCAGTGATGATCCACAGTACATCAGGGATGGTCCATAGTACATCAGTGATGATCCATAGTACACCAGTGATGATCCTTAGTACACCAGTGATGGCCTATAGTACATCAGTGATGAACTATAGTACATCAGTGATGATCCACAGTACATCAGTGATGATCCACAGTACATCAGGGATGGTCCATAGTACACCAGTGATGATCCACAGTACACCAGTGATGATCCATAGTACACCAGTGATGGTCCATAGTACATCAGTGATGATCTATAGTACATCAGTGATGGTCCATAGTACATCAGTGATGATCTATAGTACATCAGTGATGATCCACAGTACATCAGTTATGATACACAGTACATCAGTGATGATCCACAGTACATCAGTGATGATCCACAGTACATCAGTGATGATCCACAGTACATCAGGGATGGTCCATAGTACATCAGTGATGATCCATAGTACACCAGTGATGATCCATAGTACACCAGTGATGGCCCATAGTACATCAGTGATGAACTATAGTACATCAGTGATGATCCACAGTACATCAGGGATGGTCCATAGTACATCAGTGATGATCCATAGTACACCAGTGATGATCCATAGTACACCAGTGATGGCCCATAGTACATCAGTGATGAACTATAGTACATCAGTGATGATCCACAGTACATCAGTGATGATCCATAGTACATCAGTGATGATCCACAGTATATCAGTGATGATCCACAGTACATCAGGAATGGTTCATAGTACATCAGTGATGATCCATAGTACACCAGTGATGATCCATAGTACACCAGTGATGGCCCATAGTACATCAGTGATGAACTATAGTACATCAGTGATGATCCACAGTACATCAGTGATGATCCACAGTACACCAGTGATGATCCACAGTACAACAGTGATGATCCATAGTACACCAGTGATGGTCCATAGTACATCAGTGATGATCTATAGTACATCAGTGATGGTCCATAGTACATCAGTGATGAGCTATAGTACATGAGTGATGATCTATAGTACATCAGTGATGATCCATAGTACACCAGTGATGATCCATAGTACACCAGTGATGGCCCATAGTACATCAGTGATGAACTATAGTACATCAGTGATGATCCACAGTACATCAGGGATGGTCCATAGTACATCAGTGATGATCCATAGTACACCAGTGATGGCCCATAGTACATCAGTGATGAACTATAGTACATCAGTGATGATCCACAGTACATCAGTGATGATCCACAGTACATTAGTGATGATCCACAGTACATCAGTGATGATCCACAATACTTCAGTGATGATCCACAGTACATTAGTGATGATCAACAGTACATCAGTGATGATCCACAATACTTCAGTGATGATCCACAGTACATTAGTGATGATCCACAGTACATCAGGGATGGTCCACAGTATATCAGTGATGATCCATAGTACATCAGTGATGGTCCATAGTACATCAGTGATGGTCCATAGTACACCAGTAATGATCCATAGTACACCAGTGATGGCCCATAGTACACCAGTGATGGCCCATAGTACATCAGTGATGATCCATAGTACATCAGTGATGATCCACAGTACATCAGTGATGATCCACAGTACATCAGGGATGGTCCATAGTACATCAGTGATGATCCATAGTACACCAGTGATGATCCATAGTACACCAGTGATGGCCCATAGTACATCAGTGATGAACTATAGTACATCAGTGATGATCCACAGTACATCAGGGATGGTCCATAGTACATCAGTGATGATCCACAGTACATCAGTGATGATCCACAGTACATCAGGGATGGTCCATAGTACACCAGTGATGATCCACAGTACACCAGTGATGATCCATAGTACACCAGTGATGGTCCATAGTACATCAGTGATGATCTATAGTACATCAGTGATGGTCCATAGTACATCAGTGATGATCTATATACATAGTACACCAGTGATGATCTATAGTACATCAGTGATGATCTACAGTACATCAGTTATGATCCACAGTACATTAGTGATGATCCACAGTACATCAGTGATGATCCACAATACTTCAGTGATGATCCACAGTACATCAGTGATGATCCACAGTACATCAGGGATGGTCCACAGTATATCAGTGATGATCCATAGTACATCAGTGATGGTCCATAGTACATCAGTGATGGTCCATAGTACACCAGTGATGATCCATAGTACACCAGTGATGGCCCATAGTACACTAGTGATGGCCCATAGTACATCAGTGATGATCCATAGTACATCAGTGATGATCCACAGTACATCAGTGATGATCTACAGTACATCAGGGATGGTCCATAGTACATCAGTGATGATCCACAGTACATCAGTGATGATCCACAGTACATCAGGGATGGTCCATAGTACACCAGTGATGATCCACAGTACACCAGTGATGATCCATAGTACACCAGTGATGGTCCATAGTACATCAGTGATGATCTATAGTACATCAGTGATGGTCCATAGTACATCAGTGATGATCTATAGTACATCAGTGATGATCCACAGTACATCAGTTATGATACACAGTACATCAGTGATGATCCACAGTACATCAGTGATGATCCACAGTACATCAGGGATGGTCCATAGTACATCAGTGATGATCCATAGTACACCAGTGATGATCCATAGTACACCAGTGATGGCCCATAGTACATCAGTGATGAACTATAGTACATCAGTGATGATCCACAGTACATCAGGGATGGTCCATAGTACATCAGTGATGATCCATAGTACACCAGTGATGATCCATAGTACACCAGTAATGGCCCATAGTACATCAGTGATGAACTATAGTACATCAGTGATGATCCACAGTACATCAGTGATGATCCATAGTACATCAGTGATGATCCACAGTATATCAGTGATGATCCACAGTACATCAGGGATGGTCCATAGTACATCAGTGATGATCCATAGTACACCAGTGATGATCCATAGTACACCAGTGATGGCCCATAGTACATCAGTGATGAACTATAGTACATCAGTGATGATCCACAGTACATCAGTGATGATCCACAGTACACCAGTGATGATCCACAGTACACCAGTGATGATCCATAGTACACCAGTGATGGTCCATAGTACATCAGTGATGATCTATAGTACATCAGTGATGGTCCATAGTACATCAGTGATGAGCTATAGTACATGAGTGATGATCTATAGTACATCAGTGATGATCCATAGTACACCAGTGATGATCCATAGTACACCAGTGATGGCCCATAGTACATCAGTGATGAACTATAGTACATCAGTGATGATCAACAGTACATCAGGGATGGTCCATAGTACATCAGTGATGATCCATAGTACACCAGTGATAGCCCATAGTACATCAGTGATGAACTATAGTACATCAGTGATGATCCACAGTACATCAGTGATGATCCACAGTACATCAGGGATGGTCCATAGTACACCAGTGATGATCCACAGTACACCAGTGATGATCAATAGTACACCAGTGATGGTCCATAGTACATCAGTGATGATCTATAGTACATCAGTGATGGTCCATAGTACATCAGTGATGATCTATATACATAGTACACCAGTGATGATCTATAGTACATCAGTGATGATCCACAGTACATCAGTGATGGTCCACAGTATATCAGTGATGATCCATAGTACATCAGTGATGGTCCATAGTACACCAGTGATGATCCATAGTACACCAGTGATGGCCCATAGTACACCAGTGATGGCCCATAGTACATCAGTGATGATCCATAGTACATCAGTGATGATCCACAGTACATCAGTGATGATCCACAGTACATCAGGGATGGTCCATAGTACATCAGTGATGATCCATAGTACACCAGTGATGATCCATAGTACACCAGTGATGGCCCATAGTACACCAGTGATGGCCCATAGTACATCAGTGATGATCCATAGTACATCAGTGATGATCCACAGTACATCAGTGATGATCCACAGTACATCAGGGATGGTCCATAGTACATCAGTGATGATCCATAGTACACCAGTGATGATCCATAGTACACCAGTGATGGCCCATAGTACATCAGTGATGAACTATAGTACATCAGTGATGATCCACAGTACATCAGGGATGGTCCATAGTACATCAGTGATGATCCATAGTACACCAGTGATGATCCATAGTACACCAGTGATGGCCCATAGTACATCAGTGATGAACAATAGTACATCAGTGATGATCCACAGTACATCAGTGATGATCCATAGTACATCAGTGATGATCCACAGTACATCAGTGATGATCCACAGTACATCAGGGATGGTCCATAGTACATCAGTGATGATCCATAGTACACCAGTGATGATCCATAGTACACCAGTGATGGCCTATAGTACATCAGTGATGAACTATAGTACATCAGTCATGATCCACAGTACATCAGTGATGATCCACAGTACGTCAGGGATGGTCCATAGTACACCAGTGATGATCCACAGTACACCAGTGATGATCCATAGTACACCAGTGATGGTCCATAGTACATCAGTGATGATCTATACTACATCAGTGATGGTCCATAGTACATCAGTGATGATCTATAGTACATCAGTGATGATCCACAGTACATCAGTTATGATACACAGTACATCAGTGATGATCCACAGTACATCAGTGATGATCCACAGTACATCAGTGATGATCCACAGTACATCAGGGATGGTCCATAGTACATCAGTGATGATCCATAGTACACCAGTGATGATCCATAGTACACCAGTGATGGCCCATAATACATCAGTGATGAACTATAGTACATCAGTGATGATCCACAGTACATCAGGGATGGTCCATAGTACATCAGTGATGATCCATAGTACACCAGTGATGATCCATAGTACACCAGTGATGGCCCATAGTACATCAGTGATGAACTATAGTACATCAGTGATGATCCACAGTACATCAGTGATGATCCATAGTACATCAGTGATGATCCACAGTATATCAGTAATGATCCACAGTACATCAGGGATGGTCCATAGTACATCAGTGATGATCCATAGTACACCAGTGATGATCCATAGTACACCAGTGATGGCCCATAGTACATCAGTGATGAACTATAGTACATCAGTGATGATCCACAGTACATCAGTGATGATCCACAGTACACCAGTGATGATCCACAGTACACCAGTGATGATCCATAGTACACCAGTGATGGTCCATAGTACATCAGTGATGATCTATAGTACATCAGTGATGGTCCATAGTACATCAGTGATGAGCTATAGTACATGAGTGATGATCTATAGTACATCAGTGATGATCCATAGTACACCAGTGATGATCCATAGTACACCAGTGATGATCCATAGTACACCAATGATGGCCCATAGTACATCAGTGATGAACTATAGTACATCAGTGATGATCCACAGTACATCAGGGATGGTCCATAGTACATCAGTGATGATCCATAGTACACCAGTGATGGCCCATAGTACATCAGTGATGAACTATAGTACACCAGTGATGATCCACAGTACATCAGTGATGATCCACAGTACATCAGGGATGGTCCATAGTACACCAGTGATGATCCACAGTACACCAGTGATGATCAACAGTACACCAGTGATGGTCCATAGTACATCAGTGATGATCTATAGTACATCAGTGATGGTCCATAGTACATCAGTGATGATCTATATACATAGTACACCAGTGATGATCTATAGTACATCAGTGATGATCTACAGTACATCAGTTATGATCCACAGTACATTAGTGATGATCCACAGTACATCAGTGATGATCCACAATACTTCAGTGATGATCCACAGTACATTAGTGATGATCCACAGTACATCAGGGATGGTCCACAGTATATCAGTGATGATCCATAGTACATCAGTGATGGTCCATAGTACATCAGTGATGGTCCATAGTACACCAGTGATGATCCATAGTACACCAGTGATGGCCCATAGTACACCAGTGATGGCCCATAGTACATCAGTGATGAACTATAGTACATCAGTGATGATCCACAGTACATCAGGGATGGTCCATAGTACATCAGTGATGATCCACAGTACATCAGTGATGATCCATAGTACATCAGTGATGATCCACAGTACATCAGTGATGATCCACAGTACACCAGTGATGATCCACAGTACATCAGGGATGGTCCATAGTACATCAGTGATGATCCATAGTACACCAGTGATGATCCATAGTACACCAGTGATGGCCCATAGTACATCAGTGATGAACTATAGTACATCAGTGATGATCCACAGTACATCAGGGATGGTCCATAGTACATCAGTGATGATCCACAGTACATCAGTGATGATCCACAGTACATCAGGGATGGTCCATAGTACACCAGTGATGATCCACAGTACACCAGTGATGATCCATAGTACACCAGTGATGGTCCATAGTACATCAGTGATGATCTATAGTACATCAGTGATGGTCCATAGTACATCAGTGATGATCTATATACATAGTACACCAGTGATGATCTATAGTACATCAGTGATGATCTACAGTACATCAGTTATGATCCACAGTACATTAGTGATGATCCACAGTACATCAGTGATGATCCACAATACTTCAGTGATGATCCACAGTACATCAGTGATGATCCACAGTACATCAGGGATGGTCCACAGTATATCAGTGATGATCCATAGTACATCAGTGATGGTCCATAGTACATCAGTGATGGTCCATAGTACACCAGTGATGATCCATAGTACACCAGTGATGGCCCATAGTACACCAGTGATGGCCCATAGTACATCAGTGATGATCCATAGTACATCAGTGATGATCCACAGTACATCAGTGATGATCCACAGTACATCAGGGATGGTCCATAGTACATCAGTGATGATCCATAGTACACCAGTGATGATCCATAGTACACCAGTGATGGCCCATAGTACATCAGTGATGAACTATAGTACATCAGTGATGATCCACAGTACATCAGGGATGGTCCATAGTACATCAGTGATGATCCATAGTACACCAGTGATGATCCATAGTACACCAGTGATGGCCCATAGTACATCAGTGATGAACAATAGTACATCAGTGATGATCCACAGTACATCAGTGATGATCCATAGTACATCAGTGATGATCCACAGTACATCAGTGATGATCCACAGTACATCAGGGATGGTCCATAGTACATCAGTGATGATCCATAGTACACCAGTGATGATCCATAGTACACCAGTGATGGCCTATAGTACATCAGTGATGAACTATAGTACATCAGTGATGATCCACAGTACATCAGTGATGATCCACAGTACATCAGGGATGGTCCATAGTACACCAGTGATGATCCACAGTACACCAGTGATGATCCATAGTACACCAGTGATGGTCCATAGTACATCAGTGATGATCTATAGTACATCAGTGATGGTCCATAGTACATCAGTGATGATCTATAGTACATCAGTGATGATCCACAGTACATCAGTTATGATACACAGTACATCAGTGATGATCCACAGTACATCAGTGATGATCCACAGTACATCAGTGATGATCCACAGTACATCAGGGATGGTCCATAGTACATCAGTGATGATCCATAGTACACCAGTGATGATCCATAGTACACCAGTGATGGCCCATAGTACATCAGTGATGAACTATAGTACATCAGTGATGATCCACAGTACATCAGGGATGGTCCATAGTACATCAGTGATGATCCATAGTACACCAGTGATGATCCATAGTACACCAGTGATGGCCAATAGTACATCAGTGATGAACTATAGTACATCAGTGATGATCCACAGTACATCAGTGATGATCCATAGTACATCAGTGATGATCCACAGTATATCAGTGATGATCCACAGTACATCAGGGATGGTCCATAGTACATCAGTGATGATCCATAGTACACCAGTGATGATCCATAGTACACCAGTGATGGCCCATATTACATCAGTGATGAACTATAGTACATCAGTGATGATCCACAGTACATCAGTGATGATCCACAGTACACCAGTGATGATCCACAGTACACCAGTGATGATCCATAGTACACCAGTGATAGTCCATAGTACATCAGTGATGATCTATAGTACATCAGTGATGGTCCATAGTACATCAGTGATGAGCTATAGTACATGAGTGATGATCTATAGTACATCAGTGATGATCCATAGTACACCAGTGATGATCCATAGTACACCAGTGATGGCCCATAGTACATCAGTGATGAACTATAGTACATCAGTGATGATCCACAGTACATCAGGGATGGTCCATAGTACATCAGTGATGATCCATAGTACACCAGTGATGGCCCATAGTACATCAGTGATGAACTATAGTACATCAGTGATGATCCACAGTACATCAGTGATGATCCACAGTACATCAGGGATGGTCCATAGTACACCAGTGATGATCCACAGTACACCAGTGATGATCAATAGTACACCAGTGATGGTCCATAGTACATCAGTGATGATCTATAGTACATCAGTGATGGTCCATAGTACATCAGTGATGATCTATATACATAGTACACCAGTGATGATCTATAGTACATCAGTGATGATCTACAGTACATCAGTTATGATCCACAGTACATTAGTGATGATCCACAGTACATCAGTGATGATCCACAATACTTCAGTGATGATCCACAGTACATCAGTGATGATCCACAGTACATCAGGGATGGTCCACAGTATATCAGTGATGATCCATAGTACATCAGTGATGGTCCATAGTACATCAGTGATGGTCCATAGTACACCAGTGATGATCCATAGTACACCAGTGATGGCCCATAGTACACCAGTGATGGCCCATAGTACATCAGTGATGATCCATAGTACATCAGTGATGATCCACAGTACATCAGTGATGATCCACAGTACATCAGGGATGGTCCATAGTACATCAGTGATGATCCATAGTACACCAGTGATGATCCATAGTACACCAGTAATGTTCCATAGTACACCAGGGATGATCCACAGTACATCAGTGATGATCCACAGTACATCAGTGGTGGTCCACAGTACATCAGTGATGGTCCATAGTACACCAGTGATGATCCATAGTACACCAGTGATGATCCATAGTACACCAGTGATGGCCCGTAGTACACCAGTGATGGCCCATAGTACATCAGTGATGATCCATAGTACATCAATGATGATCCACAGTACATCAGTGATGATCCACAGTACATCAGGGATGGTCCATAGTACATCAGTGATGATCCATAGTACACCAGTGATGATCCATAGTACACCAGTGATGGCCCATAGTACACCAGTGATGAACTATAGTACATCAGTGATGATCCACAGTACATCAGGGATGGTCCATAGTACATCAGTGATGATCCATAGTACACCAGTGATGATCCATAGTACACCAGTGATGGCCCATAGTACATCAGTGATGAACTATAGTACATCAGTGATGATCCACAGTACATCAGTCATGATCCACAGTACATCAGGGATGGTCCATAGTACACCAGTGATGATCCACAGTACACCAGTGATGATCCATAGTACACCAGTGATGGTCCATAGTACATCAGTGATGATCTATAGTACATCAGTGATGGTCCATAGTACATCAGTGATGATCTATATACATAGTACACCAGTGATGATCTATAGTACATCAGTGATGATCTACAGTACATCAGTTATGATCCACAGTACATTAGTGATGATCCACAGTACATCAGTGATGATCCACAATACTTCAGTGATGATCCACAGTACATCAGTGATGATCCACAGTACATCAGGGATGGTCCACAGTATATCAGTGATGATCCATAGTACATCAGTGATGGTCCATAGTACATCAGTGATGGTCCATAGTACATCAGTGATGGTCCATAGTACACCAGTGATGATCCATAGTACACCAGTGATGATCCATAGTACACCAGTGATGGCCCATAGTACACCAGTGATGACCCATAGTACATCAGTGATGATCCATAGTACATCAGTGATGATCCACAGTACATCAGTGATGATCCACAGTACATCAGGGATGGTCCATAGTACATCAGTGATGATCCATAGTACACCAGCGATGATCCATAGTACACCAGTGATGGCCCATAGTACATCAGTGATGAACTATAGTACATCAGTGATGATCCACAGTACATCAGGGATGGTCCATAGTACATCAGTGATGATCCATAGTACACCAGTGATGATCCATAGTACACCAGTGATGGCCCATAGTACATCAGTGATGAACTATAGTACATCAGTGATGATCCACAGTACATCAGGGATGGTCCATAGTACATCAGTGATGATCCATAGTACACCAGTGATGGCCCATAGTACATCAGTGATGAACTATAGTACATCAGTGATGATCCACAGTACATCAGTGATGATCCACAGTACATCAGGGATGGTCCATAGTACACCAGTGATGATCCACAGTACACCAGTGATGATCAACAGTACACCAGTGATGGTCCATAGTACATCAGTGATGATCTATAGTACATCAGTGATGGTCCATAGTACATCAGTGATGATCTATATACATAGTACACCAGTGATGATCTATAGTACATCAGTGATGATCTACAGTACATCAGTTATGATCCACAGTACATTAGTGATGATCCACAGTACATCAGTGATGATCCACAATACTTCAGTGATGATCCACAGTACATTAGTGATGATCCACAGTACATCAGGGATGGTCCACAGTATATCAGTGATGATCCATAGTACATCAGTGATGGTCCATAGTACATCAGTGATGGTCCATAGTACACCAGTGATGATCCATAGTACACCAGTGATGGCCCATAGTACACCAGTGATGGCCCATAGTACATCAGTGATGATCCATAGTACATCAGTGATGATCCACAGTACACCAGTGATGATCCACAGTACATCAGGGATGGTCCATAGTACATCAGTGATGATCCATAGTACACCAGTGATGATCCATAGTACACCAGTGATGGCCCATAGTACATCAGTGATGAACTATAGTACATCAGTGATGATCCACAGTACATCAGGGATGGTCCATAGTACATCAGTGATGATCCACAGTACATCAGTGATGATCCATAGTACATCAGTGATGATCCACAGTACATCAGTGATGATCCACAGTACACCAGTGATGATCCACAGTACATCAGGGATGGTCCATAGTACATCAGTGATGATCCATAGTACACCAGTGATGATCCATAGTACACCAGTGATGGCCCATAGTACATCAGTGATGAACTATAGTACATCAGTGATGATCCACAGTACATCAGGGATGGTCCATAGTACATCAGTGATGATCCACAGTACATCAGTGATGATCCACAGTACATCAGGGATGGTCCATAGTACACCAGTGATGATCCACAGTACACCAGTGATGATCCATAGTACACCAGTGATGGTCCATAGTACATCAGTGATGATCTATAGTACATCAGTGATGGTCCATAGTACATCAGTGATGATCTATATACATAGTACACCAGTGATGATCTATAGTACATCAGTGATGATCTACAGTACATCAGTTATGATCCACAGTACATTAGTGATGATCCACAGTACATCAGTGATGATCCACAATACTTCAGTGATGATCCACAGTACATCAGTGATGATCCACAGTACATCAGGGATGGTCCACAGTATATCAGTGATGATCCATAGTACATCAGTGATGGTCCATAGTACATCAGTGATGGTCCATAGTACACCAGTGATGATCCATAGTACACCAGTGATGGCCCATAGTACACCAGTGATGGCCCATAGTACATCAGTGATGATCCATAGTACATCAGTGATGATCCACAGTACATCAGTGATGATCCACAGTACATCAGGGATGGTCCATAGTACATCAGTGATGATCCATAGTACACCAGTGATGATCCATAGTACACCAGTGATGGCCCATAGTACATCAGTGATGAACTATAGTACATCAGTGATGATCCACAGTACATCAGGGATGGTCCATAGTACATCAGTGATGATCCATAGTACACCAGTGATGATCCATAGTACACCAGTGATGGCCCATAGTACATCAGTGATGAACAATAGTACATCAGTGATGATCCACAGTACATCAGTGATGATCCATAGTACATCAGTGATGATCCACAGTACATCAGTGATGATCCACAGTACATCAGGGATGGTCCATAGTACATCAGTGATGATCCATAGTACACCAGTGATGATCCATAGTACACCAGTGATGGCCTATAGTACATCAGTGATGAACTATAGTACATCAGTGATGATCCACAGTACATCAGTGATGATCCACAGTACATCAGGGATGGTCCATAGTACACCAGTGATGATCCACAGTACACCAGTGATGATCCATAGTACACCAGTGATGGTCCATAGTACATCAGTGATGATCTATAGTACATCAGTGATGGTCCATAGTACATCAGTGATGATCTATAGTACATCAGTGATGATCCACAGTACATCAGTTATGATACACAGTACATCAGTGATGATCCACAGTACATCAGTGATGATCCACAGTACATCAGTGATGATCCACAGTACATCAGGGATGGTCCATAGTACATCAGTGATGATCCATAGTACACCAGTGATGATCCATAGTACACCAGTGATGGCCCATAGTACATCAGTGATGAACTATAGTACATCAGTGATGATCAACAGTACATCAGGGATGGTCCATAGTACATCAGTGATGATCCATAGTACACCAGTGATGATCCATAGTACACCAGTGATGGCCAATAGTACATCAGTGATGAACTATAGTACATCAGTGATGATCCACAGTACATCAGTGATGATCCATAGTACATCAGTGATGATCCACAGTATATCAGTGATGATCCACAGTACATCAGGGATGGTCCATAGTACATCAGTGATGATCCATAGTACACCAGTGATGATCCATAGTACACCAGTGATGGCCCATAGTACATCAGTGATGAACTATAGTACATCAGTGATGATCCACAGTACATCAGTGATGATCCACAGTACACCAGTGATGATCCACAGTACACCAGTGATGATCCATAGTACACCAGTGATAGTCCATAGTACATCAGTGATGATCTATAGTACATCAGTGATGGTCCATAGTACATCAGTGATGAGCTATAGTACATGAGTGATGATCTATAGTACATCAGTGATGATCCATAGTACACCAGTGATGATCCATAGTACACCAGTGATGGCCCATAGTACATCAGTGATGAACTATAGTACATCAGTGATGATCCACAGTACATCAGGGATGGTCCATAGTACATCAGTGATGATCCATAGTACACCAGTGATGGCCCATAGTACATCAGTGATGAACTATAGTACATCAGTGATGATCCACAGTACATCAGTGATGATCCACAGTACATCAGGGATGGTCCATAGTACACCAGTGATGATCCACAGTACACCAGTGATGATCAATAGTACACCAGTGATGGTCCATAGTACATCAGTGATGATCTATAGTACATCAGTGATGGTCCATAGTACATCAGTGATGATCTATATACATAGTACACCAGTGATGATCTATAGTACATCAGTGATGATCTACAGTACATCAGTTATGATCCACAGTACATTAGTGATGATCCACAGTACATCAGTGATGATCCACAATACTTCAGTGATGATCCACAGTACATCAGTGATGATCCACAGTACATCAGGGATGGTCCACAGTATATCAGTGATGATCCATAGTACATCAGTGATGGTCCATAGTACATCAGTGATGGTCCATAGTACACCAGTGATGATCCATAGTACACCAGTGATGGCCCATAGTACACCAGTGATGGCCCATAGTACATCAGTGATGATCCATAGTACATCAGTGATGATCCACAGTACATCAGTGATGATCCACAGTACATCAGGGATGGTCCATAGTACATCAGTGATGATCCATAGTACACCAGTGATGATCCATAGTACACCAGTAATGTTCCATAGTACACCAGGGATGATCCACAGTACATCAGTGATGATCCACAGTACATCAGTGGTGGTCCACAGTACATCAGTGATGGTCCATAGTACACCAGTGATGATCCATAGTACACCAGTGATGATCCATAGTACACCAGTGATGGCCCGTAGTACACCAGTGATGGCCCATAGTACATCAGTGATGATCCATAGTACATCAATGATGATCCACAGTACATCAGTGATGATCCACAGTACATCAGGGATGGTCCATAGTACATCAGTGATGATCCATAGTACACCAGTGATGATCCATAGTACACCAGTGATGGCCCATAGTACACCAGTGATGAACTATAGTACATCAGTGATGATCCACAGTACATCAGGGATGGTCCATAGTACATCAGTGATGATCCATAGTACACCAGTGATGATCCATAGTACACCAGTGATGGCCCATAGTACATCAGTGATGAACTATAGTACATCAGTGATGATCCACAGTACATCAGTCATGATCCACAGTACATCAGGGATGGTCCATAGTACACCAGTGATGATCCACAGTACACCAGTGATGATCCATAGTACACCAGTGATGGTCCATAGTACATCAGTGATGATCTATAGTACATCAGTGATGGTCCATAGTACATCAGTGATGATCTATATACATAGTACACCAGTGATGATCTATAGTACATCAGTGATGATCTACAGTACATCAGTTATGATCCACAGTACATTAGTGATGATCCACAGTACATCAGTGATGATCCACAATACTTCAGTGATGATCCACAGTACATCAGTGATGATCCACAGTACATCAGGGATGGTCCACAGTATATCAGTGATGATCCATAGTACATCAGTGATGGTCCATAGTACATCAGTGATGGTCCATAGTACATCAGTGATGGTCCATAGTACACCAGTGATGATCCATAGTACACCAGTGATGATCCATAGTACACCAGTGATGGCCCATAGTACACCAGTGATGACCCATAGTACATCAGTGATGATCCATAGTACATCAGTGATGATCCACAGTACATCAGTGATGATCCACAGTACATCAGGGATGGTCCATAGTACATCAGTGATGATCCATAGTACACCAGCGATGATCCATAGTACACCAGTGATGGCCCATAGTACATCAGTGATGAACTATAGTACATCAGTGATGATCCACAGTACATCAGGGATGGTCCATAGTACATCAGTGATGATCCATAGTACACCAGTGATGATCCATAGTACACCAGTGATGGCCCATAGTACATCAGTGATGAACAATAGTACATCAGTGATGATCCACAGTACATCAGTGATGATCCATAGTACATCAGTGATGATCCACAGTAGATCAGTGATGATCCACAGTACATCAGGGATGGTCCATAGTACATCAGTGATGATCCATAGTACACCAGTGATGATCCATAGTACACCAGGGATGGCCCATAGTACATCAGTGATGAACTATAGTACATCAGTGATGATCCACAGTACATCAGTGATGATCCACAGTACATCAGGGATGGTCCATAGTACACCAGTGATGATCCACAGTACACCAGTGATGATCCATAGTACACCAGTGATGGTCCATAGTACATCAGTGATGATCTATAGTACATCAGTGATGGTCCATAGTACATCAGTGATGATCTATAGTACATCAGTGATGATCCACAGTACATCAGTTATGATACACAGTACATCAGTGATGATCCACACTACATCAGTGATGATCCACAATACTTCAGTGATGATCCACAGTACATCAGTGATGATCCACAGTACATCAGGGATGGTCCACAGTATATCAGTGATGATCCATAGTACATCAGTGATGGTCCATAGTACACCAGTGATGATCTATAGTACACCAGTGATGGCCCATAGTACACCAGTGATGGCCCATAGTACATCAGTGATGATCCATAGTACATCAGTGATGATCCACAGTACATCAGTGATGGCCCACAGTACATCAGGGATGATCCACAGTACATCAGTGATGATCCATAGTACACCAGTGATGGCCCATAGTACACCAGTGATGGCCCATAGTACATCAGTGATGATCCACAGTACATCAGTGATGATCTATAGTACATCAGTGATGATCCACAGTACACCAGTGATGATTCACAGTACATCAGGGATGGTCCATAGTACATCAGGGATGGTCCATAGTACATCAGTGATGATCCACAGTACATCAGGGATGGTCCACAGTACATCAGTGATGATCCATAGTACATCAGTGATGGCCCATAGTACATCAGTGATGATCCATATTACACCAATGATGATCCATAGTACACCAGGGATGACCCACAGTACATCAGTGATGATCCACAGTACATCAGTGATGGTCTATAGTAAATCAGTGATGGTCCATAGTACACCAGTGATGATCCATAGTTCACCAGTGATGGCCCATAGTACACCAGTGATGATCCATAGTACACCAGAGATGGCCCATAGTATACCAGTGATGTCGCATAGTACATCAGTGATGATCCACAGTACATCAGTGATGATCCATAGTACACCAGGGATGGCCCATAGTACATCAGTGATGGCTCATAGTACATCAGTGATGATCCATAGTACATCAGTGATGATCCATAGTACACCAGTGATGATCCATAGTACATCAGTGATGGCTCATAGTACATCAGTGATGATCCATAGTACATCAGTGATGATCCATAGTACACCAGTGATGATCCATAGTACATCAGTGATGGCTCATAGTACATCAGTGATGATCCATAATACATCAGTGATGATCCATAGTACACCAGTGATGGCCCATAGTACTTCAGTGATGATCTATAGTACATCAGTGATGATCCATAGTACATCAGTGATGATCCTCAGTACATCAATGATGATCCACAGTACATCAGTGATGATCCACAGTACATCAGTGATGATCCACAGTACATCAGTGATGATCCACAGGACATCAGGGATGGTCCACAGTACATCAGTGATGATCCATAGTAAACCAGTCATGATCCATAGTACATCAGTGATGATCCATAGTACATCAGTGATGATCCATAGTACACCAGTGATGGCCCATAGTACACCAGTGATGATCCATAGTACACCAGTGATGGCCCATAGTACTTCAGTGATGATCTATAGTACATCAGTGATGATCCACAGTACATCAGTGATGATCCACAATACATCAGGGATTGTCCACAGTATATCAGTGATGATCCATAGTACATCAGTGATGGCCCACAGTACATCAGTGATGATCCACAGTACATCAGTGATGATCCATAGTACACCAGTGATGGTCCATAGTACACCAGTGATGGTCCATAGTACATCAGTGATGATCCATAGTACATCAGTGATGATCCACAGTACATCAGGGATGGTCCACAGTACATCAGTGATGATCCATAGTACACCAGTGATGGCCCAAAGCACATCACTGATGGTCCATAGTACACCAGGGATGATCCATAGTAATCCAGTGATGATCCATAGTACACCAGTGATGGCCCATAGTACACCAGTGATGGCCCATAGTACATCAGTGATGATCCACAGTACATCAGTGATGATCTATAGTACATCAGGGATGGTCCACAGTACATCAGTGATGATCCATAGTACACCAGTGATGATCCATAGTACATCAGTGATGCTCCATAGTACACCTGTGATGGCCCACAGTACACCTGTGATGGCCCACAGTAGATCAGTGATGATCCACAGTACATCAGGGATGATCCACAGTATATCAGGGATGGTCCACAGTATATCAGTGATGAGCCATAGTACATCAGTGATGGTCCATAGTACACCAGTGATGATCCATAGTACACCAGTGATGGCCCATAGTACACCAGTGATGGCCCATAGTACACCAGTGATGATCCATAGTACACCAGTGATGGCCCATAGTACACCAGTGATGTCCCATAGTACATCAGTGATGATCCACAGTACATCAGTGATGATCCATAGTACACCAGGGATGGCCCATAGTACATCAGTGATGGCTCACAGTACATCAGTGATGATCCATAGTACATCAGTGATGATCCATAGTACACCAGTGATGATCCATAGTACATCAGTGATGGCTCATAGTACATCAGTGATGATCCACAGTACACCAGTGATGATCCATAGTACATCAGTGATGGCTCATAGTACATCAGTGATGATCCATAATACATCAGTGATGATCCATAGTACATCAGTGATGATCCATAGTACATCAGTGATGATCCATAGTACACCAGTCATGGCCCATAGTACTACAGTGATGATCTATAGTACATCAGTGATGATCCACAGTACATCAGTGATGATCCACAGTACATCAGTGATGATCCAAGGTAAATCAGTGATGATCCATAGTACATCAGTGATGATCCTCAGTACATCAATGATGATCCACAGCACATCAGGGATGATCCACAGTACATCAGTGATGATCCACAGTACATCAGGGATGGTCCACAGTACATCAGTGATGATCCATAGTACACCAGTCATGATCCATAGTACATCAGTGATGATCCATAGTACATCAGTGATGATCCATAGTACACCAGTGATGATCCATAGTACACCAGTGATTTCCATAGTACACCAGTGATGGCCCATAGTACTTCAGTGATAATTAATAGAACATCAGTGATGATCCACAGTACATCAGTGATGATCCACAATACATCAGGGATGGGCCACAGTATATCAGTGATGATCCATAATACATCAGTGATGGCCCACAGTACATCAGTGATGATCCACAGTACATCAGTGATGATCCATAGTACACCAGTGATGGCCCATAGTACATCAGTGATGGTCCATAGTACATCAGTGATGATCCATAGTACATCAGTGATGATCCATAGTACACCAGTGATGATCCACAGTACATCAGTTATGATCCACAGTACATCAGTGATGATCCACAGTACATCAGTGATGATCCATAGTACACCAGGGATGGCCCATAGTACATCAGTGATGGCTCATAGTACATCAGTGATGATCCATAGTACATCAGTGATGATCCATAGTACACCAGTGATGATCCATAGTACATCAGTGATGGCTCATAGTACATCAGTGATGATCCATAGTACACCAGTGATGATCCATAGTACATCAGTGATGGCTCATAGTACATCAGTGATGATCCATAATACATCAGTGATGATCCATAGTACACCAGTGATGGCCCATAGTACATCAGTGATGGTCCATAGTACATCAGTGATGATCCATAGTACATCAGTGATGATCCATAGTACACCAGTGATGATCCACAGTACATCAGTTATGATCCACAGTACATCAGTGATGATCCACAGTACATCAGTGATGATCCATAGTACACCAGGAATGGCCCATAGTACATCAGTGATGGCTCATAGTACATCAGTGATGATCCATAGTACATCAGTGATGATCCATAGTACACCAGTGATGATCCATAGTACATCAGTGATGGCTCATAGTACATCAGTGATGATCCATAGTACACCAGTGATGATCCATAGCACATCAGTGATGGCTCATAGTACATCAGTGATGATCCATAATACATCAGTGATGATCCATAGTACATCAGTGATGATCCATAGTACACCAGTCATGGCCCATAGTACTACAGTGATGATCTATAGTACATCAGTGATGATCCACAGTACATCAGTGATGATCCACAGTACATCAGTGATGATCCAAGGTAAATCAGTGATGATCCATAGTACATCAGTGATGATCCTCAGTACATCAATGATGATCCACAGTACATCAGGGATGATCCACAGTACATCAGTGATGATCCACAGTACATCAGGGATGGTCCACAGTACATCAGTGATGATCCATAGTACACCAGTCATGATCCATAGTACATCAGTGATGATCCATAGTACATCAGTGATGATCCATAGTACACCAGTGATGATCCATAGTACACCAGTGATTATCCATAGTACACCAGTGATGGCCCATAGTACTTCAGTGATAATTAATAGAACATCAGTGATGATCCACAGTACATCAGTGATGATCCACAATACATCAGGGATGGGCCACAGTATATCAGTGATGATCCATAATACATCAGTGATGGCCCACAGTACATCAGTGATGATCCACAGTACATCAGTGATGATCCATAGTACACCAGTGATGGCCCATAGTACATCAGTGATGGTCCATAGTACATCAGTGATGATCCATAGTACATCAGTGATGATCCATAGTACACCAGTGATGATCCACAGTACATCAGTTATGATCCACAGTACATCAGTGATGATCCACAGTACACCAGTGATGATCCAAAATACTTCAGTGATGATCCACAGTACATCAGTGATGATCCACAGTACATCAGGGATGGTCCACAGTATATCAGTGATGATCCATAGTACATCAGTGATGGCCCATAGTACATCAGTGATGATCCATAGTACACCAGTGATGATCCATAGTACACCAGTAATGTTCCATAGTACACCAGGGATGATCCACAGTACATCAGTGATGACCCACAGAACATCAGTGGTGGTCCACAGTACATCAGTGATGGTCCATAGTACACCAGTGATGATCCACAGTACATCAGTGATGATCCACAGTACATCAGGGATGGTCCATAGTACATCAGTGATGATCCATAGTACACCAGTGATGATCCATAGTACACCAGTGATGGCCCATAGTACATCAGTGATGAACTATAGTACATCAGTGATGATCCACAGTACATCAGGGATGGTCCATAGTACATCAGTGATGATCCATAGTACACCAGTGATGATCCATAGTACACCAGTGATGGCCCATAGTACATCAGTGATGAACTATAGTACATCAGTGATGATCCACAGTACATCAGTGATGATCCACAGTACATCAGGGATGGTCCATAGTACACCAGTGATGATCCACAGTACACCAGTGATGATCCATAGTACACCAGTGATGGTCCATAGTACATCAGTGATGATCTATAGTACATCAGTGATGGTCCATAGTACATCAGTGATGATCTATATACATAGAACACCAGTGATGATCTATAGTACATCAGTGATGATCTACAGTACATCAGTTATGATCCACAGTACATTAGTGATGATCCACAGTACATCAGTGATGATCCACAATACTTCAGTGATGATCCACAGTACATCAGTGATGATCCACAGTACATCAGGGATGGTCCACAGTATATCAGTGATGATCCATAGTACATCAGTGATGGTCCATAGTACATCAGTGACGGTCCATAGTACACCAGTGATGATCCATAGTACACCAGTGATGATCCATAGTACACCAGTGATGGCCCATAGTACACCAGTGATGGCCCATAGTACATCAGTGATGATCCATAGTACATCAGTGATGATCCACAGTACATCAGTGATGATCCACAGTACATCAGGGATGGTCCATAGTACATCAGTGATGATCCATAGTACACCAGTGATGATCCATAGTACACCAGTGATGGCCCATAGTACATCAGTGATGAACTATAGCACATCAGTGATGATCCACAGTACATCAGGGATGGTCCATAGTACATCAGTGATGATCCATAGTACACCAGTGATGATCCATAGTACACCAGTGATGGCCCATAGTACATCAGTGATGAACAATAGTACATCAGTGATGATCCACAGTACATCAGTGATGATCCATAGTACATCAGTGATGATCCACAGTACATCAGTGATGATCCACAGTACATCAGGGATGGTCCATAGTACATCAGTGATGATCCATAGTACACCAGTGATGATCCATAGTACACCAGTGATGGCCCATAGTACATCAGTGATGAACTATAGTACATCAGTGATGATCCACAGTACATCAGTGATGATCCACAGTACATCAGGGATGGTCCATAGTACACCAGTGATGATCCACAGTACACTAGTGATGATCCATAGTACACCAGTGATGGTCCATAGTACATCAGTGATGATCTATAGTACATCAGTGATGGTCCATAGTACATCAGTGATGATCTATAGTACATCAGTGATGATCCACAGTACATCAGTTATGATACACAGTACATCAGTGATGATCCACAGTACATCAGTGATGATCCACAATACTTCAGTGATGATCCACAGTACATCAGTGATGATCCACAGTACATCAGGGATGGTCCACAGTATATCAGTGATGATCCATAGTACATCAGTGATGGTCCATAGTACACCAGTGATGATCTATAGTACACCAGTGATGGCCCATAGTACACCAGTGATGGCCCATAGTACATCAGTGATGATCCATAGTACATCAGTGATGATCCACAGTACATCAGTGATGATCCACAGTACATCAGGGATGGTCCATAGTACATCAGTGATGATCCATAGTACACCAGTGATGATCCATAGTACACCAGTGATGGCCCATAGTACATCAGTGATGAACTATAGTACATCAGTGATGATCCACAGTACATCAGGGATGGTCCATAGTACATCAGTGATGATCCATAGTACACCAGTGATGATCCATAGTACACCAGTGATGGCCCATAGTACATCAGTGATGAACTATAGTACATCAGTGATGATCCACAGTACATCAGTGATGATCCATAGTACATCAGTGATGATCCACAGTATATCAGTGATGATCCACAGTACATCAGGGATGGTCCATAGTACATCAGTGATGATCCATAGTACACCAGTGATGATCCATAGTACACCAGTGATGGCCCATAGTACATCAGTGATGAACTATAGTACATCAGTCATGATCCACAGTACATCAGTAATGATCCACAGTACACCAGTGATGATCCACAGTACACCAGTGATGATCCATAGTACACCAGTGATGGTCCATAGTACATCAGTGATGATCTATAGTACATCAGTGATGGTCCATAGTACATCAGTGATGAGCTATAGTACATGAGTGATGATCTATAGTACATCAGTGATGATCCATAGTACACCAGTGATGATCCATAGTACACCAGTGATGGCCCATAGTACATCAGTGATGAACTATAGTACATCAGTCATGATCCACAGTACATCAGGGATGGTTCATAGTACATCAGTGATGATCCATAGTACACCAGTGATGGCCCATAGTACATCAGTGATGAACTATAATACATCAGTGATGATCCACAGTACATCAGTGATGATCCACAGTACATCAGGGATGGTCCATAGTACACCAGTGATGATCCACAGTGAACCAGTGATGATCCATAGTACACCAGTGATGGTCCATAGTACATCAGTGATGATCTATAGTACATCAGTGATGGTCCATAGTACATCAGTGATGATCTATATACATAGTACACCAGTGATGATCTATAGTACATCAGTGATGATCTACAGTACATCAGTTATGATCCACAGTACATTAGTGATGATCCACAGTACATCAGTGATGATCCACAATACTTCAGTGATGATCCACAGTACATCAGTGATGATCCACAGTACATCAGGGATGGTCCACAGTATATCAGTGATGATCCATAGTACATCAGTGATGGTCCATAGAACATCAGTGATGGTCCATAGTACACCAGTGATGATCCATAGTACACCAGTGATGGCCCATAGTACACCAGTGATGGCCCATAGTACATCAGTGATGATCCATAGTACATCAGTGATGATCCACAGTACATCAGTGATGATCCACAGTACATCAGGGATGGTCCATAGTACATCAGTGATGATCCATAGTACACCAGTGATGATCCATAGTACACCAGTGATGGCCCATAGTACATCAGTGATGAACTATAGTACATCAGTGATGATCCACAGTACATCAGGGATGGTCCATAGTACATCAGTGATGATCCATAGTACACCAGTGATGATCCATAGTACACCAGTGATGGCCCATAGTACATCAGTGATGAACAATAGTACATCAGTGATGATCCACAGTACATCAGTGATGATCCATAGTACATCAGTGATGATCCACAGTACATCAGTGATGATCCACAGTACATCAGGGATGGTCCATAGTACATCAGTGATGATCCATAGTACACCAGTGATGATCCATAGTACACCAGTGATGGCCTATAGTACATCAGTGATGATCCACAGTACACTAGTGATGATCCATAGTACACCAGTGATGGTCCATAGTACATCAGTGATGATCTATAGTACATCAGTGATGGTCCATAGTACATCAGTGATGATCTATAGTACATCAGTGATGATCCACAGTACATCAGTTATGATACACAGTACATCAGTGATGATCCACAGTACATCAGTGATGATCCACAATACTTCAGTGATGATCCACAGTACATCAGTGATGATCCACAGTACATCAGGGATGGTCCACAGTATATCAGTGATGATCCATAGTACATCAGTGATGGTCCATAGTACACCAGTGATGATCTATAGTACACCAGTGATGGCCCATAGTACACCAGTGATGGCCCATAGTACATCAGTGATGATCCATAGTACATCAGTGATGATCCACAGTACATCAGTGATGATCCACAGTACATCAGGGATGGTCCATAGTACATCAGTGATGATCCATAGTACACCAGTGATGATCCATAGTACACCAGTGATGGCCCATAGTACATCAGTGATGAACTATAGTACATCAGTGATGATCCACAGTACATCAGGGATGGTCCATAGTACATCAGTGATGATCCATAGTACACCAGTGATGATCCATAGTACACCAGTGATGGCCCATAGTACATCAGTGATGAACTATAGTACATCAGTGATGATCCACAGTACATCAGTGATGATCCATAGTACATCAGTGATGATCCACAGTATATCAGTGATGATCCACAGTACATCAGGGATGGTCCATAGTACATCAGTGATGATCCATAGTACACCAGTGATGATCCATAGTACACCAGTGATGGCCCATAGTACATCAGTGATGAACTATAGTACATCAGTCATGATCCACAGTACATCAGTAATGATCCACAGTACACCAGTGATGATCCACAGTACACCAGTGATGATCCATAGTACACCAGTGATGGTCCATAGTACATCAGTGATGATCTATAGTACATCAGTGATGGTCCATAGTACATCAGTGATGAGCTATAGTACATGAGTGATGATCTATAGTACATCAGTGATGATCCATAGTACACCAGTGATGATCCATAGTACACCAGTGATGGCCCATAGTACATCAGTGATGAACTATAGTACATCAGTCATGATCCACAGTACATCAGGGATGGTTCATAGTACATCAGTGATGATCCATAGTACACCAGTGATGGCCCATAGTACATCAGTGATGAACTATAATACATCAGTGATGATCCACAGTACATCAGTGATGATCCACAGTACATCAGGGATGGTCCATAGTACACCAGTGATGATCCACAGTGAACCAGTGATGATCCATAGTACACCAGTGATGGTCCATAGTACATCAGTGATGATCTATAGTACATCAGTGATGGTCCATAGTACATCAGTGATGATCTATATACATAGTACACCAGTGATGATCTATAGTACATCAGTGATGATATACAGTACATCAGTTATGATCCACAGTACATTAGTGATGATCCACAGTACATCAGTGATGATCCACAATACTTCAGTGATGATCCACAGTACATCAGTGATGATCCACAGTACATCAGGGATGGTCCACAGTATATCAGTGATGATCCATAGTACATCAGTGATGGTCCATAGAACATCAGTGATGGTCCATAGTACACCAGTGATGATCCATAGTACACCAGTGATGGCCCATAGTACACCAGTGATGGCCCATAGTACATCAGTGATGATCCATAGTACATCAGTGATGATCCACAGTACATCAGTGATGATCCACAGTACATCAGGGATGGTCCATAGTACATCAGTGATGATCCATAGTACACCAGTGATGATCCATAGTACACCAGTGATGGCCCATAGTACATCAGTGATGAACTATAGTACATCAGTGATGATCCACAGTACATCAGGGATGGTCCATAGTACATCAGTGATGATCCATAGTACACCAGTGATGATCCATAGTACACCAGTGATGGCCCATAGTACATCAGTGATGAACAATAGTACATCAGTGATGATCCACAGTACATCAGTGATGATCCATAGTACATCAGTGATGATCCACAGTACATCAGTGATGATCCACAGTACATCAGGGATGGTCCATAGTACATCAGTGATGATCCATAGTACACCAGTGATGATCCATAGTACACCAGTGATGGCCTATAGTACATCAGTGATGAACTATAGTACATCAGTGATGATCCACAGTACATCAGTGATGATCCACAGTACATCAGGGATGGTCCATAGTACACCAGTGATGATCCACAGTACACCAGTGATGATCCATAGTACACCAGTGATGGTCCATAGTACATCAGTGATGATCTATAGTACATCAGTGATGGTCCATAGTACATCAGTGATGATCCATAGTACATCAGTGATGATCCACAGTACATCAGTGATGATCCACAGTACATCAGGGATGGTCCATAGTACATCAGTGATGATCCATAGCACACCAGTGATGATCCATAGTACACCAGTGATGGCCCATAGTACATCAGTGATGAACTATAGTACATCAGTGATGATCCACAGTACATCAGTGATGATCCACAGTACATCAGGGATGGTCCATAGTACACCAGTGATGATCCACAGTACACCAGTGATGATCCATAGTACACCAGTGATGGTCCATAGTACATCAGTGATGATCTATAGTACATCAGTGATGGTCCATAGTACATCAGTGATGATCTATAGTACATCAGTGATGATCCACAGTACATCAGTTATGATACACAGTACATCAGTGATGAGCCACAGTACATCAGTGATGATCCACAATACTTCAGTGATGATCCACAGTACATCAGTGATGATCCACAGTACATCAGGGATGGTCCACAGTATATCAGTGATGATCCATAGTACATCAGTGATGGTCCATAGTACACCAGTGATGATCTATAGTACACCAGTGATGGCCCATAGTACACCAGTGATGGCCCATAGTACATCAGTGATGATCCATAGTACATCAGTGATGATCCACAGTACATCAGTGATGATCCACAGTACATCAGGGATGGTCCATAGTACATCAGTGATGATCCATAGTACACCAGTGATGATCCATAGTACACCAGTGATGGCCCATAGTACATCAGTGATGAACTATAGTACATCAGTGATGATCCACAGTACATCAGGGATGGTCCATAGTACATCAGTGATGATCCATAGTACACCAGTGATGATCCATAGTACACCAGTGATGGTCCATAGTACATCAGTGATGAACTATAGTACATCAGTGATGATCCACAGTACATCAGTGATGATCCATAGTACATCAGTGATGATCCACAGTATATCAGTGATGATCCACAGTACATCAGGGATGGTCCATAGTACATCAGTGATGATCCATAGTACACCAGTGATGATCCATAGTACACCAGTGATGGCCCATAGTACATCAGTGATGAACTATAGTACATCAGTGATGATCCACAGTACATCAGTGAAGATCCACAGTACACCAGTGATGATCCACAGTACACCAGTGATGATCCATAGTACACCAGTGATGGTCCATAGTACATCAGTGATGATCTATAGTACATCAGTGATGGTCCATAGTACATCAGTGATGAGCTATAGTACATGAGTGATGATCTATAGTACATCAGTGATGATCCATAGTACACCAGTGATGATCCATAGTACACCAGTGATGGCCCATAGTACATCAGTGATGAACTATAGTACATCAGTGATGATCCACAGTACATCAGGGATGGTCCATAGTACATCAGTGATGATCCATAGTACACCAGTGATGGCCCATAGTACATCAGTGATGAACTATAGTACATCAGTGATGATCCACAGTACATCAGTGATGATCCACAGTACATCAGGGATGGTCCATAGTACACCAGTGATGATCCACAGTACACCAGTGATGATCCATAGTACACCAGTGATGGTCCATAGTACATCAGTGATGAACTATAGTACATCAGTGATGATCCACAGTACATCAGGGATGGTCCATAGTACATCAGTGATGATCCATAGTACACCAGTGATGATCCATAGTACACCAGTGATGGCCCATAGTACATCAGTGATGAACTATAGTACATCAGTGATGATCCACAGTACATCAGTGATGATCCATAGTACATCAGTGATGATCCACAGTATATCAGTGATGATCCACAGTACATCAGGGATGGTCCATAGTACATCAGTGATGATCCATAGTACACCAGTGATGATCCATAGTACACCAGTGATGGCCCATAGTACATCAGTGATGAACTATAGTACATCAGTGATGATCCACAGTACATCAGTGATGATCCACAGTACACCAGTGATGATCCACAGTACACCAGTGATGATCCATAGTACACCAGTGATGGTCCATAGTACATCAGTGATGATCTATAGTACATCAGTGATGGTCCATAGTACATCAGTGATGAGCTATAGTACATGAGTGATGATCTATAGTACATCAGTGATGATCCATAGTACACCAGTGATGATCCATAGTACACCAGTGATGGCCCATAGTACATCAGTGATGAACTATAGTACATCAGTGATGATCCACAGTACATCAGGGATGGTCCATAGTACATCAGTGATGATCCATAGTACACCAGTGATGGCCCATAGTACATCAGTGATGAACTATAGTACATCAGTGATGATCCACAGTACATCAGTGATGATCCACAGTACATCAGGGATGGTCCATAGTACACCAGTGATGATCCACAGTACACCAGTGATGGCCCATAGTACATCAGTGATGAACTATAGTACATCAGTGATGAACTATAGTACATCAGTGATGATCCACAGTACATCAGTGATGATCCATAGTACATCAGTGATGATCCACAGTATATCAGTGATGATCCACAGTACATCAGGGATGGTCCATAGTACATCAGTGATGATCCATAGTACACCAGTGATGATCCATAGTACACCAGTGATGGCCCATAGTACATCAGTGATGAACTATAGAACATCAGTGATGATCCACAGTACATCAGTGATGATCCACAGTACACCAGTGATGATCCACAGTACACCAGTGATGATCCATAGTACACCAGTGATGGTCCATAGTACATCAGTGATGATCTATAGTACATCAGTGATGGTCCATAGTACATCAGTGATGAGCTATAGTACATGAGTGATGATCTAGAGTACATCAGTGATGATCCATAGTATACCAGTGATGATCCATAGTACACCAGTGATGGCCCATAGTACATCAGTGATGAACTATAGTACATCAGTGATGATCCACAGTACATCAGTGATGATCCACAGTACATCAGGGATGGTCCATAGTACACCAGTGATGATCCACAGTACACCAGTGATGATACATAGTACACCAGTGATGGTCCATAGTACATCAGTGATGATCTATAGTACATCAGTGATGGTCCATAGTACATCAGTGATGATCTATATACATAGTACACCAGTGATGATCTATAGTACATCAGTGATGATCTACAGTACATCAGTTATGATCCACAGTACATTAGTGATGATCCACAGTACATCAGTGATGATCCACAATACTTCAGTGATGATCCACAGTACATCAGTGATGATCCACAGTACATCAGGGATGGTCCACAGTATATCAGTGATGATCCATAGTACATCAGTGATGGTCCATAGTACATCAGTGATGGTCCATAGTACACCAGTGATGATCCATAGTACACCAGTGATGGCCCATAGTACACCAGTGATGGCCCATAGTACATCAGTGATGATCCATAGTACATCAGTGATGATCCACAGTACATCAGTGATGATCCACAGTACATCAGGGATGGTCCATAGTACATCAGTGATGATCCATAGTACACCAGTGATGATCCATAGTACACCAGTGATGGCCCATAGTACATCAGTGATGAACAATAGTACATCAGTGATGATCCACAGTACATCAGTGATGATCCATAGTACATCAGTGATGATCCACAGTACATCAGTGATGATCCACAGTACATCAGGGATGGTCCATAGTACATCAGTGATGATCCATAGTACACCAGTGATGATCCATAGTACACCAGTGATGGCCTATAGTACATCAGTAATGAACTATAGTACATCAGTGATGATCCACAGTACATCAGTGATGATCCACAGTACATCAGGGATGGTCCATAGTACACCAGTGATGATCCACAGTACACCAGTGATGATCCATAGTACACCAGTGATGGTCCATAGTACATCAGTGATGATCTATAGTACATCAGTGATGGTCCATAGTACATCAGTGATGATCTATAGTACATCAGTGATGATCCACAGTACATCAGTTATGATACACAGTACATCAGTGATGATCCACAGTACATCAGTGATGATCCACAGTACATCAGTGATGATCCACAGTACATCAGGGGTGGTCCATAGTACATCAGTGATGATCCATAGTACACCAGTGATGATCCATAGTACACCAGTGATGGCCCATAGTACATCAGTGATGAACTATAGTACATCAGTGATGATCCACAGTACATCAGGGATGGTCCATAGTACATCAGTGATGATCCATAGTACACCAGTGATGATCCATAGTACACCAGTGATGGTCCATAGTACATCAGTGATGAACTATAGTACATCAGTGATGATCCACAGTACATCAGTGATGATCCATAGTACATCAGTGATGATCCACAGTATATCAGTGATGATCCACAGTACATCAGGGATGGTCCATAGTACATCAGTGATGATCCATAGTACACCAGTGATGATCCATAGTACACCAGTGATGGCCCATAGTACATCAGTGATGATCCACAGTACATCAGTGATGATCCACAGTACATCAGTGAAGATCCATAGTACACCAGTGATGGTCCATAGTACATCAGTGATGATCTATAGTACATCAGTGATGGTCCATAGTACATCAGTGATGAGCTATAGTACATGAGTGATGATCTATAGTACATCAGTGATGATCCATAGTACACCAGTGATGATCCATAGTACACCAGTGATGGCCCATAGTACATCAGTGATGAACTATAGTACATCAGTGATGATCCACAGTACATCAGGGATGGTCCATAGTACATCAGTGATGATCCATAGTACACCAGTGATGGCCCATAGTACATCAGTGATGAACTATAGTACATCAGTGATGATCCACAGTACATCAGTGATGATCCACAGTACATCAGGGATGGTCCATAGTACACCAGTGATGATCCACAGTACACCAGTGATGATCCATAGTACACCAGTGATGGTCCATAGTACATCAGTGATGAACTATAGTACATCAGTGATGATCCACAGTACATCAGGGATGGTCCATAGTACATCAGTGATGATCCATAGTACACCAGTGATGATCCATAGTACACCAGTGATGGCCCATAGTACATCAGTGATGAACTATAGTACATCAGTGATGATCCACAGTACATCAGTGATGATCCATAGTACATCAGTGATGATCCACAGTATATCAGTGATGATCCACAGTACATCAGGGATGGTCCATAGTACATCAGTGATGATCCATAGTACACCAGTGATGATCCATAGTACACCAGTGATGGCCCATAGTACATCAGTGATGAACTATAGTACATCAGTGATGATCCACAGTACATCAGTGATGATCCACAGTACACCAGTGATGATCCACAGTACACCAGTGATGATCCATAGTACACCAGTGATGGTCCATAGTACATCAGTGATGATCTATAGTACATCAGTGATGGTCCATAGTACATCAGTGATGAGCTATAGTACATGAGTGATGATCTATAGTACATCAGTGATGATCCATAGTACACCAGTGATGATCCATAGTACACCAGTGATGGCCCATAGTACATCAGTGATGAACTATAGTACATCAGTGATGATCCACAGTACATCAGGGATGGTCCATAGTACATCAGTGATGATCCATAGTACACCAGTGATGGCCCATAGTACATCAGTGATGAACTATAGTACATCAGTGATGATCCACAGTACATCAGTGATGATCCACAGTACATCAGGGATGGTCCATAGTACACCAGTGATGATCCACAGTACACCAGTGATGGCCCATAGTACATCAGTGATGAACTATAGTACATCAGTGATGAACTATAGTACATCAGTGATGATCCACAGTACATCAGTGATGATCCATAGTACATCAGTGATGATCCACAGTATATCAGTGATGATCCACAGTACATCAGGGATGGTCCATAGTACATCAGTGATGATCCATAGTACACCAGTGATGATCCATAGTACACCAGTGATGGCCCATAGTACATCAGTGATGAACTATAGTACATCAGTGATGATCCACAGTACATCAGTGATGATCCACAGTACACCAGTGATGATCCACAGTACACCAGTGATGATCCATAGTACACCAGTGATGGTCCATAGTACATCAGTGATGATCTATAGTACATCAGTGATGGTCCATAGTACATCAGTGATGAGCTATAGTACATGAGTGATGATCTAGAGTACATCAGTGATGATCCATAGTATACCAGTGATGATCCATAGTACACCAGTGATGGCCCATAGTACATCAGTGATGAACTATAGTGCATCAGTGATGATCCACAGTACATCAGGGATGGTCCATAGTACATCAGTGATGATCCATAGTACACAAGTGATGGCCCATAGTACATCAGTGATGAACTATAGTACATCAGTGATGATCCACAGTACATCAGTGATGATCCACAGTACATCAGGGATGGTCCATAGTACACCAGTGATGATCCACAGTACACCAGTGATGATACATAGTACACCAGTGATGGTCCATAGTACATCAGTGATGATCTATAGTACATCAGTGATGGTCCATAGTACATCAGTGATGATCTATATACATAGTACACCAGTGATGATCTATAGTACATCAGTGATGATCTACAGTACATCAGTTATGATCCACAGTACATTAGTGATGATCCACAGTACATCAGTGATGATCCACAATACTTCAGTGATGATCCACAGTACATCAGTGATGATCCACAGTACATCAGGGATGGTCCACAGTATATCAGTGATGATCCATAGTACATCAGTGATGGTCCATAGTACATCAGTGATGGTCCATAGTACACCAGTGATGATCCATAGTACACCAGTGATGGCCCATAGTACACCAGTGATGGCCCATAGTACATCAGTGATGATCCATAGTACATCAGTGATGATCCACAGTACATCAGTGATGATCCACAGTACATCAGGGATGGTCCATAGTACATCAGTGATGATCCATAGTACACCAGTGATGATCCATAGTACACCAGTGATGGCCCATAGTACATCAGTGATGAACTATAGTACATCAGTGATGATCCACAGTACATCAGGGATGGTCCATAGTACATCAGTGATGATCCATAGTACACCAGTGATGATCCATAGTACACCAGTGATGGCCCATAGTACATCAGTGATGAACAATAGTACATCAGTGATGATCCACAGTACATCAGTGATGATCCATAGTACATCAGTGATGATCCACAGTACATCAGTGATGATCCACAGTACATCAGGGATGGTCCATAGTACATCAGTGATGATCCATAGTACACCAGTGATGATCCATAGTACACCAGTGATGGCCTATAGTACATCAGTGATGAACTATAGTACATCAGTGATGATCCACAGTGCATCAGTGATGATCCACAGTACATCAGGGATGGTCCATAGTACACCAGTGATGATCCACAGTACACCAGTGATGATCCATAGTACACCAGTGATGGTCCATAGTACATCAGTGATGATCTATAGTACATCAGTGATGGTCCATAGTACATCAGTGATGATCTATAGTACATCAGTGATGATCCACAGTACATCAGTTATGATACACAGTACATCAGTGATGATCCACAGTACATCAGTGATGATCCACAGTACATCAGTGATGATCCACAGTACATCAGGGGTGGTCCATAGTACATCAGTGATGATCCATAGTACACCAGTGATGATCCATAGTACACCAGTGATGGCCCATAGTACATCAGTGATGAACTATAGTACATCAGTGATGATCCACAGTACATCAGGGATGGTCCATAGTACATCAGTGATGATCCATAGTACACCAGTGATGATCCATAGTACACCAGTGATGGCCCATAGTACATCAGTGATGAACTATAGTACATCAGTGATGATCCACAGTACATCAGTGATGATCCATAGTACATCAGTGATGATCCACAGTATATCAGTGATGATCCACAGTACATCAGGAATGGTCCATAGTACATCAGTGATGATCCATAGTACACCAGTGATGATCCATAGTACACCAGTGATGGCCCATAGTACATCAGTGATGAACTATAGTACATCAGTGATGATCCACAGTACATCAGTGATGATCCACAGTACACCAGTGATGATCCACAGTACAACAGTGATGATCCATAGTACACCAGTGATGGTCCATAGTACATCAGTGATGATCTATAGTACATCAGTGATGGTCCATAGTACATCAGTGATGAGCTATAGTACATGAGTGATGATCTATAGTACATGAGTGATGATCCATAGTACACCAGTGATGATCCATAGTACACCAGTGATGGCCCATAGTACATCAGTGATGAACTATAGTACATCAGTGATGATCCACAGTACATCAGGGATGGTCCATAGTACATCAGTGATGATCCATAGTACACCAGTGATGGCCCATAGTACATCAGTGATGAACTATAGTACATCAGTGATGATCCACAGTACATCAGTGATGATCCACAGTACATCAGGGATGGTCCATAGTACACCAGTGATGATCCACAGTACACCAGTGATGATCAATAGTACACCAGTGATGGTCCATAGTACATCAGTGATGATCTATAGTACATCAGTGATGGTCCATAGTACATCAGTGATGATCTATATACATAGTACACCAGTGATGATCTATAGTACATCAGTGATGATCTACAGTACATCAGTTATGATCCACAGTACATTAGTGATGATCCACAGTACATCAGTAAAGATCCACAATACTTCAGTGATGATCCACAGTACATTAGTGATGATCCACAGTACATCAGGGATGGTCCACAGTATATCAGTGATGATCCATAGTACATCAGTGATGGTCCATAGTACATCAGTGATGGTCCATAGTACACCAGTGATGATCCATAGTACATCAGTGATGATCTATATACATAGTACACCAGTGATGATCTATAGTACATCAGTGATGATCTACAGTACATCAGTTATGATCCACAGTACATTAGTGATGATCCACAGTACATCAGTGATGATCCACAATACTTCAGTGATGATCCACAGTACATCAGTGACGATCCACAGTACATCAGGGATGGTCCACAGTATATCAGTGATGATCCATAGTACATCAGTGATGGTCCATAGTACATCAGTGATGGTCCATAGTACACCAGTGATGATCCATAGTACACCAGTGATGGCCCATAGTACACCAGTGATGGCCCATAGTACATCAGTGATGATCCATAGTACATCAGTGATGATCCACAGTACATCAGTGATGATCCACAGTACATCAGGGATGGTCCATAGTACATCAGTGATGATCCATAGTACACCGGTGATGATCCATAGTACACCAGTGATGGCCCATAGTACATCAGTGATGAACTATAGTACATCAGTGATGATCCACAGTACATCAGGGATGGTCCATAGTACATCAGTGATGATCCATAGTACACCAGTGATGATCCATAGTACACCAGTGATGGCCCATAGTACATCAGTGATGAACAATAGTACATCAGTGATGATCCACAGTACATCAGTGATGATCCATAGTACATCAGTGATGATCCACAGTACATCAGTGATGAGCCACAGTACATCAGGGATGGTCCATAGTACATCAGTGATGATCCATAGTACACCAGTGATGATCCATAGTACACCAGTGATGGCCTATAGTACATAAGTGATGAACTATAGTACATCAGTGATGATCCACAGTACATCAGTGATGATCCACAGTACATCAGGGATGGTCCATAGTACACCAGTGATGATCCACAGTACACCAGTGATGATCCATAGTACACCAGTGATGGTCCATAGTACATCAGTGATGATCTATAGTACATCAGTGATGGTCCATAGTACATCAGTGATGATCTATAGTACATCAGTGATGATCCACAGTACATCAGTTATGATACACAGTACATCAGTGATGATCCACAGTACATCAGTGATGATCCACAGTACATCAGTGATGATCCACAGTACATCAGGGATGGTCCATAGTACATCAGTGATGATCCATAGTACACCAGTGATGATCCATAGTACACCAGTGATGGCCCATAGTACATCAGTGATGAACAATAGTACATCAGTGATGATCCACAGTACATCAGGGATGGTCCATAGTACATCAGTGATGATCCATAGTACACCAGTGATGATCCATAGTACACCAGTAATGGCCCATAGTACATCAGTGATGAACTATAGTACATCAGTGATGATCCACAGTACATCAGTGATGATCCATAGTACATCAGTGATGATCCACAGTATATCAGTGATGATCCACAGTACATCAGGGATGGTCCATAGTACATCAGTGATGATCCATAGTACACCAGTGATGATCCATAGTACACCAGTGATGGCCCATAGTACATCAGTGATGAACTATAGTACATCAGTGATGATCCACAGTACATCAGTGATGATCCACAGTACACCAGTGATGATCCACAGTACACCAGTGATGATCCATAGTACACCAGTGATGGTCCATAGTACATCAGTGATGATCTATAGTACATCAGTGATGGTCCATAGTACATCAGTGATGAGCTATAGTACATGAGTGATGATCTATAGTACATCAGTGATGATCCATAGTACACCAGTGATGATCCATAGTACACCAGTGATGGCCCATAGTACATCAGTGATGAACTATAGTACATCAGTGATGATCCACAGTACATCAGGGATGGTCCATAGTACATCAGTGATGATCCATAGTACACCAGTGATAGCCCATAGTACATCAGTGATGAACTATAGTACATCAGTGATGATCCACAGTACATCAGTGATGATCCACAGTACATCAGGGATGGTCCATAGTACACCAGTGATGATCCACAGTACACCAGTGATGATCAATAGTACACCAGTGATGGTCCATAGTACATCAGTGATGATCTATAGTACATCAGTGATGGTCCATAGTACATCAGTGATGATCTATATACATAGTACACCAGTGATGATCTATAGTACATCAGTGATGATCTACAGTACATCAGTTATGATCCACAGTACATCAGTGATGATCCACAATACTTCAGTGATGATCCACAGTACATCAGTGATGATCCACAGTACATCAGGGATGGTCCACAGTATATCAGTGATGATCCATAGTACATCAGTGATGGTCCATAGTACACCAGTGATGATCCATAGTACACCAGTGATGGCCCATAGTACACCAGTGATGGCCCATAGTACATCAGTGATGATCCATAGTACATCAGTGATGATCCACAGTACATCAGTGATGATCCACAGTACATCAGGGATGGTCCATAGTACATCAGTGATGATCCATAGTACACCAGTGATGATCCATAGTACACCAGTGATGGCCCATAGTACATCAGTGATGAACTATAGTACATCAGTGATGATCCACAGTACATCAGGGATGGTCCATAGTACATCAGTGATGATCCATAGTACACCAGTGATGATCCATAGTACACCAGTGATGGCCCATAGTACATCAGTGATGAACAATAGTACATCAGTGATGATCCACAGTACATCAGTGATGATCCATAGTACATCAGTGATGATCCACAGTACATCAGTGATGATCCACAGTACATCAGGGATGGTCCATAGTACATCAGTGATGATCCATAGTACACCAGTGATGATCCATAGTACACCAGTGATGGCCTATAGTACATCAGTGATGAACTATAGTACATCAGTGATGATCCACAGTACATCAGTGATGATCCACAGTACATCAGGGATGGTCCATAGTACACCAGTGATGATCCACAGTACACCAGTGATGATCCATAGTACACCAGTGATGGTCCATAGTACATCAGTGATGATCTATAGTACATCAGTGATGGTCCATAGTACATCAGTGATGATCTATAGTACATCAGTGATGATCCACAGTACATCAGTTATGATACACAGTACATCAGTGATGATCCACAGTACATCAGTGATGATCCACAGTACATCAGTGATGATCCACAGTACATCAGGGATGGTCCATAGTACATCAGTGATGATCCATAGTACACCAGTGATGATCCATAGTACACCAGTGATGGCCCATAATACATCAGTGATGAACTATAGTACATCAGTGATGATCCACAGTACATCAGGGATGGTCCATAGTACATCAGTGATGATCCATAGTACACCAGTGATGATCCATAGTACACCAGTGATGGCCCATAGTACATCAGTGATGAACTATAGTACATCAGTGATGATCCACAGTACATCAGTGATGATCCATAGTACATCAGTGATGATCCACAGTATATCAGTGATGATCCACAGTATATCAGGGATGGTCCATAGTACATTAGTGATGATCCATAGTACACCAGTGATGATCCATAGTACACCAGTGATGGCCCATAGTACATCAGTGATGAACTATAGTGCATCAGTGATGATCCACAGTACATCAGGGATGGTCCATAGTACATCAGTGATGATCCATAGTACACAAGTGATGGCCCATAGTACATCAGTGATGAACTATAGTACATCAGTGATGATCCACAGTACATCAGTGATGATCCACAGTACATCAGGGATGGTCCATAGTACACCAGTGATGATCCACAGTACACCAGTGATGATACATAGTACACCAGTGATGGTCCATAGTACATCAGTGATGATCTATAGTACATCAGTGATGGTCCATAGTACATCAGTGATGATCTATATACATAGTACACCAGTGATGATCTATAGTACATCAGTGATGATCTACAGTACATCAGTTATGATCCACAGTACATTAGTGATGATCCACAGTACATCAGTGATGATCCACAATACTTCAGTGATGATCCACAGTACATCAGTGATGATCCACAGTACATCAGGGATGGTCCACAGTATATCAGTGATGATCCATAGTACATCAGTGATGGTCCATAGTACATCAGTGATGGTCCATAGTACACCAGTGATGATCCATAGTACACCAGTGATGGCCCATAGTACACCAGTGATGGCCCATAGTACATCAGTGATGATCCATAGTACATCAGTGATGATCCACAGTACATCAGTGATGATCCACAGTACATCAGGGATGGTCCATAGTACATCAGTGATGATCCATAGTACACCAGTGATGATCCATAGTACACCAGTGATGGCCCATAGTACATCAGTGATGAACTATAGTACATCAGTGATGATCCACAGTACATCAGGGATGGTCCATAGTACATCAGTGATGATCCATAGTACACCAGTGATGATCCATAGTACACCAGTGATGGCCCATAGTACATCAGTGATGAACAATAGTACATCAGTGATGATCCACAGTACATCAGTGATGATCCATAGTACATCAGTGATGATCCACAGTACATCAGTGATGATCCACAGTACATCAGGGATGGTCCATAGTACATCAGTGATGATCCATAGTACACCAGTGATGATCCATAGTACACCAGTGATGGCCTATAGTACATCAGTGATGAACTATAGTACATCAGTGATGATCCACAGTGCATCAGTGATGATCCACAGTACATCAGGGATGGTCCATAGTACACCAGTGATGATCCACAGTACACCAGTGATGATCCATAGTACACCAGTGATGGTCCATAGTACATCAGTGATGATCTATAGTACATCAGTGATGGTCCATAGTACATCAGTGATGATCTATAGTACATCAGTGATGATCCACAGTACATCAGTTATGATACACAGTACATCAGTGATGATCCACAGTACATCAGTGATGATCCACAGTACATCAGTGATGATCCACAGTACATCAGGGGTGGTCCATAGTACATCAGTGATGATCCATAGTACACCAGTGATGATCCATAGTACACCAGTGATGGCCCATAGTACATCAGTGATGAACTATAGTACATCAGTGATGATCCACAGTACATCAGGGATGGTCCATAGTACATCAGTGATGATCCATAGTACACCAGTGATGATCCATAGTACACCAGTGATGGCCCATAGTACATCAGTGATGAACTATAGTACATCAGTGATGATCCACAGTACATCAGTGATGATCCATAGTACATCAGTGATGATCCACAGTATATCAGTGATGATCCACAGTACATCAGGAATGGTCCATAGTACATCAGTGATGATCCATAGTACACCAGTGATGATCCATAGTACACCAGTGATGGCCCATAGTACATCAGTGATGAACTATAGTACATCAGTGATGATCCACAGTACATCAGTGATGATCCACAGTACACCAGTGATGATCCACAGTACAACAGTGATGATCCATAGTACACCAGTGATGGTCCATAGTACATCAGTGATGATCTATAGTACATCAGTGATGGTCCATAGTACATCAGTGATGAGCTATAGTACATGAGTGATGATCTATAGTACATGAGTGATGATCCATAGTACACCAGTGATGATCCATAGTACACCAGTGATGGCCCATAGTACATCAGTGATGAACTATAGTACATCAGTGATGATCCACAGTACATCAGGGATGGTCCATAGTACATCAGTGATGATCCATAGTACACCAGTGATGGCCCATAGTACATCAGTGATGAACTATAGTACATCAGTGATGATCCACAGTACATCAGTGATGATCCACAGTACATCAGGGATGGTCCATAGTACACCAGTGATGATCCACAGTACACCAGTGATGATCAATAGTACACCAGTGATGGTCCATAGTACATCAGTGATGATCTATAGTACATCAGTGATGGTCCATAGTACATCAGTGATGATCTATATACATAGTACACCAGTGATGATCTATAGTACATCAGTGATGATCTACAGTACATCAGTTATGATCCACAGTACATTAGTGATGATCCACAGTACATCAGTAAAGATCCACAATACTTCAGTGATGATCCACAGTACATTAGTGATGATCCACAGTACATCAGGGATGGTCCACAGTATATCAGTGATGATCCATAGTACATCAGTGATGGTCCATAGTACATCAGTGATGGTCCATAGTACACCAGTGATGATCCATAGTACATCAGTGATGATCTATATACATAGTACACCAGTGATGATCTATAGTACATCAGTGATGATCTACAGTACATCAGTTATGATCCACAGTACATTAGTGATGATCCACAGTACATCAGTGATGATCCACAATACTTCAGTGATGATCCACAGTACATCAGTGACGATCCACAGTACATCAGGGATGGTCCACAGTATATCAGTGATGATCCATAGTACATCAGTGATGGTCCATAGTACATCAGTGATGGTCCATAGTACACCAGTGATGATCCATAGTACACCAGTGATGGCCCATAGTACACCAGTGATGGCCCATAGTACATCAGTGATGATCCATAGTACATCAGTGATGATCCACAGTACATCAGTGATGATCCACAGTACATCAGGGATGGTCCATAGTACATCAGTGATGATCCATAGTACACCGGTGATGATCCATAGTACACCAGTGATGGCCCATAGTACATCAGTGATGAACTATAGTACATCAGTGATGATCCACAGTACATCAGGGATGGTCCATAGTACATCAGTGATGATCCATAGTACACCAGTGATGATCCATAGTACACCAGTGATGGCCCATAGTACATCAGTGATGAACAATAGTACATCAGTGATGATCCACAGTACATCAGTGATGATCCATAGTACATCAGTGATGATCCACAGTACATCAGTGATGAGCCACAGTACATCAGGGATGGTCCATAGTACATCATTGATGATCCATAGTACACCAGTGATGATCCATAGTACACCAGTGATGGCCTATAGTACATAAGTGATGAACTATAGTACATCAGTGATGATCCACAGTACATCAGTGATGATCCACAGTACATCAGGGATGGTCCATAGTACACCAGTGATGATCCACAGTACACCAGTGATGATCCATAGTACACCAGTGATGGTCCATAGTACATCAGTGATGATCTATAGTACATCAGTGATGGTCCATAGTACATCAGTGATGATCTATAGTACATCAGTGATGATCCACAGTACATCAGTTATGATACACAGTACATCAGTGATGATCCACAGTACATCAGTGATGATCCACAGTACATCAGTGATGATCCACAGTACATCAGGGATGGTCCATAGTACATCAGTGATGATCCATAGTACACCAGTGATGATCCATAGTACACCAGTGATGGCCCATAGTACATCAGTGATGAACAATAGTACATCAGTGATGATCCACAGTACATCAGGGATGGTCCATAGTACATCAGTGATGATCCATAGTACACCAGTGATGATCCATAGTACACCAGTAATGGCCCATAGTACATCAGTGATGAACTATAGTACATCAGTGATGATCCACAGTACATCAGTGATGATCCATAGTACATCAGTGATGATCCACAGTATATCAGTGATGATCCACAGTACATCAGGGATGGTCCATAGTACATCAGTGATGATCCATAGTACACCAGTGATGATCCATAGTACACCAGTGATGGCCCATAGTACATCAGTGATGAACTATAGTACATCAGTGATGATCCACAGTACATCAGTGATGATCCACAGTACACCAGTGATGATCCACAGTACACCAGTGATGATCCATAGTACACCAGTGATGGTCCATAGTACATCAGTGATGATCTATAGTACATCAGTGATGGTCCATAGTACATCAGTGATGAGCTATAGTACATGAGTGATGATCTATAGTACATCAGTGATGATCCATAGTACACCAGTGATGATCCATAGTACACCAGTGATGGCCCATAGTACATCAGTGATGAACTATAGTACATCAGTGATGATCCACAGTACATCAGGGATGGTCCATAGTACATCAGTGATGATCCATAGTACACCAGTGATAGCCCATAGTACATCAGTGATGAACTATAGTACATCAGTGATGATCCACAGTACATCAGTGATGATCCACAGTACATCAGGGATGGTCCATAGTACACCAGTGATGATCCACAGTACACCAGTGATGATCAATAGTACACCAGTGATGGTCCATAGTACATCAGTGATGATCTATAGTACATCAGTGATGGTCCATAGTACATCAGTGATGATCTATATACATAGTACACCAGTGATGATCTATAGTACATCAGTGATGATCTACAGTACATCAGTTATGATCCACAGTACATCAGTGATGATCCACAATACTTCAGTGATGATCCACAGTACATCAGTGATGATCCACAGTACATCAGGGATGGTCCACAGTATATCAGTGATGATCCATAGTACATCAGTGATGGTCCATAGTACACCAGTGATGATCCATAGTACACCAGTGATGGCCCATAGTACACCAGTGATGGCCCATAGTACATCAGTGATGATCCATAGTACATCAGTGATGATCCACAGTACATCAGTGATGATCCACAGTACATCAGGGATGGTCCATAGTACATCAGTGATGATCCATAGTACACCAGTGATGATCCATAGTACACCAGTGATGGCCCATAGTACATCAGTGATGAACTATAGTACATCAGTGATGATCCACAGTACATCAGGGATGGTCCATAGTACATCAGTGATGATCCATAGTACACCAGTGATGATCCATAGTACACCAGTGATGGCCCATAGTACATCAGTGATGAACAATAGTACATCAGTGATGATCCACAGTACATCAGTGATGATCCATAGTACATCAGTGATGATCCACAGTACATCAGTGATGATCCACAGTACATCAGGGATGGTCCATAGTACATCAGTGATGATCCATAGTACACCAGTGATGATCCATAGTACACCAGTGATGGCCTATAGTACATCAGTGATGAACTATAGTACATCAGTGATGATCCACAGTACATCAGTGATGATCCACAGTACATCAGGGATGGTCCATAGTACACCAGTGATGATCCACAGTACACCAGTGATGATCCATAGTACACCAGTGATGGTCCATAGTACATCAGTGATGATCTATAGTACATCAGTGATGGTCCATAGTACATCAGTGATGATCTATAGTACATCAGTGATGATCCACAGTACATCAGTTATGATACACAGTACATCAGTGATGATCCACAGTACATCAGTGATGATCCACAGTACATCAGTGATGATCCACAGTACATCAGGGATGGTCCATAGTACATCAGTGATGATCCATAGTACACCAGTGATGATCCATAGTACACCAGTGATGGCCCATAATACATCAGTGATGAACTATAGTACATCAGTGATGATCCACAGTACATCAGGGATGGTCCATAGTACATCAGTGATGATCCATAGTACACCAGTGATGATCCATAGTACACCAGTGATGGCCCATAGTACATCAGTGATGAACTATAGTACATCAGTGATGATCCACAGTACATCAGTGATGATCCATAGTACATCAGTGATGATCCACAGTATATCAGTGATGATCCACAGTATATCAGGGATGGTCCATAGTACATTAGTGATGATCCATAGTACACCAGTGATGATCCATAGTACACCAGTGATGGCCCATAGTACATCAGTGATGAACTATAGTACATCAGTGATGATCCACAGTACATCAGTGATGATCCAAAGTACACCAGTGATGATCCACAGTACACCAGTGATGATCCATAGTACACCAGTGATGGTCCATAGTACATCAGTGATGATCTATAGTACATCAGTGATGGTCCATAGTACATCAGTGATGAGCTATAGTACATGAGTGATGATCTATAGTACATCAGTGATGATCCATAGTACACCAGTGATGATCCATAGTACACCAGTGATGGCCCATAGTACATCAGTGATGAACTATAGTACATCAGTGATGATCCACAGTACATCAGGGATGGTCCATAGTACATCAGTGATGATCCATAGTACACCAGTGATGGCCCATAGTACATCAGTGATGAACTATAGTACATCAGTGATGATCCACAGTACATCAGTGATGATCCACAGTACATCAGGGATGGTCCATAGTACACCAGTGATGATCCACAGTACACCAGTGATGATCAACAGTACACCAGTGATGGTCCATAGTACATCAGTGATGATCTATAGTACATCAGTGATGGTCCATAGTACATCAGTGATGATCTATATACATAGTACACCAGTGATGATCTATAGTACATCAGTGATGATCTACAGTACATCAGTTATGATCCACAGTACATTAGTGATGATCCACAGTACATCAGTGATGATCCACAATACTTCAGTGATGATCCACAGTACATTAGTGATGATCCACAGTACATCAGGGATGGTCCACAGTATATCAGTGATGATCCATAGTACATCAGTGATGGTCCATAGTACATCAGTGATGGTCCATAGTACACCAGTGATGATCCATAGTACACCAGTGATGGCCCATAGTACACCAGTGATGGCCCATAGTACATCAGTGATGATCCATAGTACATCAGTGATGATCCACAGTACACCAGTGATGATCCACAGTACATCAGGGATGGTCCATAGTACATCAGTGATGATCCATAGTACACCAGTGATGATCCATAGTACACCAGTGATGGCCCATAGTACATCAGTGATGAACTATAGTACATCAGTGATGATCCACAGTACATCAGGGATGGTCCATAGTACATCAGTGATGATCCACAGTACATCAGTGATGATCCACAGTACATCAGGGATGGTCCATAGTACACCAGTGATGATCCACAGTACACCAGTGATGATCCATAGTACACCAGTGATGGTCCATAGTACATCAGTGATGATCTATAGTACATCAGTGATGGTCCATAGTACATCAGTGATGATCTATATACATAGTACACCAGTGATGATCTATAGTACATCAGTGATGATCCACAATACTTCAGTGATGATCCACAGTACATCAGTGATGATCCACAGTACATCAGGGATGGTCCACAGTATATCAGTGATGATCCATAGTACATCAGTGATGGTCCATAGTACATCAGTGATGGTCCATAGTACACCAGTGATGATCCATAGTACACCAGTGATGGCCCATAGTACACCAGTGATGGCCCATAGTACATCAGTGATGATCCATAGTACATCAGTGATGATCCACAGTACATCAGTGATGATCCACAGTACATCAGGGATGGTCCATAGTACATCAGTGATGATCCATAGTACACCAGTGATGATCCATAGTACACCAGTGATGGCCCATAGTACATCAGTGATGAACTATAGTACATCAGTGATGATCCACAGTACATCAGGGATGGTCCATAGTACATCAGTGATGATCCATAGTACACCAGTGATGATCCATAGTACACCAGTGATGGCCCATAGTACATCAGTGATGAACAATAGTACATCAGTGATGATCCACAGTACATCAGTGATGATCCATAGTACATCAGTGATGATCCACAGTACATCAGTGATGATCCACAGTACATCAGGGATGGTCCATAGTACACCAGTGATGATCCACAGTACACCAGTGATGATCCATAGTACACCAGTGATGGTCCATAGTACATCAGTGATGATCTATAGTACATCAGTGATGGTCCATAGTACATCAGTGATGATCTATAGTACATCAGTGATGATCCACAGTACATCAGTTATGATACACAGTACATCAGTGATGATCCACAGTACATCAGTGATGATCCACAGTACATCAGTGATGATCCACAGTACATCAGGGATGGTCCATAGTACATCAGTGATGATCCATAGTACACCAGTGATGATCCATAGTACACCAGTGATGGCCCATAGTACATCAGTGATGAACTATAGTACATCAGTGATGATCCACAGTACATCAGGGATGGTCCATAGTACATCAGTGATGATCCATAGTACACCAGTGATGATCCATAGTACACCAGTGATGGCCCATAGTACATCAGTGATGAACTATAGTACATCAGTGATGATCCACAGTACATCAGTGATGATCCATAGTACATCAGTGATGATCCACAGTATATCAGTGATGATCCACAGTACATCAGGGATGGTCCATAGTACATCAGTGATGATCCATAGTACACCAGTGATGATCCATAGTACACCAGTGATGGCCCATAGTACATCAGTGATGAACTATAGTACATCAGTGATGATCCACAGTACATCAGTGATGATCCACAGTACACCAGTGATGATCCACAGTACACCAGTGATGATCCATAGTACACCAGTGATAGTCCATAGTACATCAGTGATGATCTATAGTACATCAGTGATGGTCCATAGTACATCAGTGATGAGCTATAGTACATGAGTGATGATCTATAGTACATCAGTGATGATCCATAGTACACCAGTGATGATCCATAGTACACCAGTGATGGCCCATAGTACATCAGTGATGAACTATAGTACATCAGTGATGATCCACAGTACATCAGGGATGGTCCATAGTACATCAGTGATGATCCATAGTACACCAGTGATGGCCCATAGTACATCAGTGATGAACTATAGTACATCAGTGATGATCCACAGTACATCAGTGATGATCCACAGTACATCAGGGATGGTCCATAGTACACCAGTGATGATCCACAGTACACCAGTGATGATCAATAGTACACCAGTGATGGTCCATAGTACATCAGTGATGATCTATAGTACATCAGTGATGGTCCATAGTACATCAGTGATGATCTATATACATAGTACACCAGTGATGATCTATAGTACATCAGTGATGATCTACAGTACATCAGTTATGATCCACAGTACATTAGTGATGATCCACAGTACATCAGTGATGATCCACAATACTTCAGTGATGATCCACAGTACATCAGTGATGATCCACAGTACATCAGGGATGGTCCACAGTATATCAGTGATGATCCATAGTACATCAGTGATGGTCCATAGTACATCAGTGATGGTCCATAGTACACCAGTGATGATCCATAGTACACCAGTGATGGCCCATAGTACACCAGTGATGGCCCATAGTACATCAGTGATGATCCATAGTACATCAGTGATGATCCACAGTACATCAGTGATGATCCACAGTACATCAGGGATGGTCCATAGTACATCAGTGATGATCCATAGTACACCAGTGATGATCCATAGTACACCAGTGATGGCCCATAGTACATCAGTGATGAACTATAGTACATCAGTGATGATCCACAGTACATCAGGGATGGTCCATAGTACATCAGTGATGATCCATAGTACACCAGTGATGATCCATAGTACACCAGTGATGGCCCATAGTACATCAGTGATGAACAATAGTACATCAGTGATGATCCACAGTACATCAGTGATGATCCATAGTACATCAGTGATGATCCACAGTACATCAGTGATGATCCACAGTACATCAGGGATGGTCCATAGTACATCAGTGATGATCCATAGTACACCAGTGATGATCCATAGTACACCAGTGATGGCCTATAGTACATCAGTGATGAACTATAGTACATCAGTGATGATCCACAGTACATCAGTGATGATCCACAGTACATCAGGGATGGTCCATAGTACACCAGTGATGATCCACAGTACACCAGTGATGATCCATAGTACACCAGTGATGGTCCATAGTACATCAGTGATGATCTATAGTACATCAGTGATGGTCCATAGTACATCAGTGATGATCTATAGTACATCAGTGATGATCCACAGTACATCAGTTATGATACACAGTACATCAGTGATGATCCACAGTACATCAGTGATGATCCACAGTACATCAGTGATGATCCACAGTACATCAGGGATGGTCCATAGTACATCAGTGATGATCCATAGTACACCAGTGATGATCCATAGTACACCAGTGATGGCCCATAGTACATCAGTGATGAACTATAGTACATCAGTGATGATCCACAGTACATCAGGGATGGTCCATAGTACATCAGTGATGATCCATAGTACACCAGTGATGATCCACAGTACACCAGTGATGGCCCATAGTACATCAGTGATGAACTATAGTACATCAGTGATGATCCACAGTACATCAGTGATGATCCATAGTACATCAGTGATGATCCACAGTATATCAGTGATGATCCACAGTACATCAGGGATGGTCCATAGTACATCAGTGATGATCCATAGTACACCAGTGATGATCCATAGTACACCAGTGATGGCCCATAGTACATCAGTGATGAACTATAGTACATCAGTGATGATCCACAGTACATCAGTGATGATCCACAGTACACCAGTGATGATCCACAGTACACCAGTGATGATCCATAGTACACCAGTGATGGTCCATAGTACATGAGTGATGATCTATAGTACATCAGTGATGGTCCATAGTACATCAGTGATGAGCTATAGTACATGAGTGATGATCTATAGTACATCAGTGATGATCCATAGTACACCGGTGATGATCCATAGTACACCAGTGATGGCCCATAGTACATCAGTGATGAACTATAGTACATCAGTGATGATCCACAGTACATCAGGGATGGTCCATAGTACATCAGTGATGATCCATAGTACACCAGTGATGATCCATAGTACACCAGTGATGGCCCATAGTACATCAGTGATGAACTATAGTACATCAGTGATGATCCACAGTACATCAGTGATGATCCACAGTACATCAGGGATGGTCCATATTACACCAGTGATGATCCACAGTACACCAGTGATGATCCATAGTACACCAGTGATGGTCCATAGTACATCAGTGATGATCTATAGTACATCAGTGATGGTCCATAGTACATCAGTGATGATCTATATACATAGTACACCAGTGATGATCTATAGTACATCAGTGATGATCTACAGTACATCAGTTATGATCCACAGTACATTAGTGATGATCCACAGTACATCAGTGATGATCCACAATACTTCAGTGATGATCCACAGTACATCAGTGATGATCCACAGTACATCAGGGATGGTCCACAGTATATCAGTGATGATCCATAGTACATCAGTGATGGTCCATAGTACATCAGTGATGGTCCATAGTACACCAGTGATGATCCATAGTACACCAGTGATGGCCCATAGTACACCAGTGATGGCCCATAGTACATCAGTGATGATCCATAGTACATCAGTGATGATCCACAGTACATCAGTGATGATCCACAGTACATCAGTGATGATCCACAGTACATCAGGGATGGTCCATAGTACATCAGTGATGATCCATAGTACACCAGTGATGATCCATAGTACACCAGTGATGGCCCATAGTACATCAGTGATGAACTATAGTACATCAGTGAAGATCCACAGTACATCAGGGATGGTCCATAGTACATCAGTGATGATCCATAGTACACCAGTGATGATCCATAGTACACCAGTGATGGCCCATAGTACATCAGTGATGAACAATAGTACATCAGTGATGATCCACAGTACATCAGTGATGATCCATAGTACATCAGTGATGATACACAGTACATCAGTGATGATCCACAGTACATCAGGGATGGTCCATAGTACACCAGTGATGGCCCATAGTACATCAGTGATGATCCATAGTACATCAGTGATGATCCACAGTACATCAGGGATGTTCCATAGTACACCAGTGATGATCCACAGTACACCAGTGATGATCCATAGTACACCAGTGATGGTCCATAGTACATCAGTGATGATCTATAGTACATCAGTGATGGTCCATAGTACATCAGTGATGATCTATAGTACATCAGTGATGATCCACAGTACATCAGTGATGATCCACAGTACATCAGTTATGATACACAGTACATCAGTGATGATCCACAGTACATCAGTGATGATCCACAATACTTCAGTGATGATCCACAGTACATCAGTGATGATCCACAGTACATCAGGAATGGTCCACATTATATCAGTGATGATCCATAGTACATCAGTGATGATCCACAATACTTCAGTGATGATCCACAGTACATCAGTGATGATCCACAGTACATCAGGAATGGTCCACAGTATATCAGTGATGATCCATAGTACATCAGTGATGGTCCATAGTACACCAGTGATGATCTATAGTACACCAGTGATGGCCCATAGTACACCAGTGATGGCCCATAGTACATCAGTGATGATCCATAGTACACCAGTGATGGCCCATAGTACATCAGTGATGAACTATAGTACATCAGTGATGATCCACAGTACATCAGTGATGATCCACAGTACATCAGGGATGGTCCATAGTACACCAGTGATGATCCACAGTACACCAGTGATGATCCATAGTACACCAGTGATGGTCCATAGTACATCAGTGATGATCTATAGTACATCAGTGATGGTCCATAGTACATCAGTGATGATCTATATACATAGTACACCAGTGATGATCTATAGTACATCAGTTATGATCCACAGTACATTAGTGATGATCCACAGTACATCAGTGATGATCCACAATACTTCAGTGATGATCCACAGTACATCAGTGATGATCCACAGTACATCAGGGATGGTCCACAGTATATCAGTGATGATCCATAGTACATCAGTGATGGTCCATAGTACATCAGTGATGGTCCATAGTACACCAGTGATGATCCATAGTACACCAGTGATGGCCCATAGTACACCAGTGATGGCCCATAGTACATCAGTGATGATCCATAGTACATCAGTGATGATCCACAGTACATCAGTGATGATCCACAGTACATCAGGGATGGTCCATAGTACATCAGTGATGATCCATAGTACACCAGTGATGATCCATAGTACACCAGTGATGGCCCATAGTACATCAGTGATGAACTATAGTACATCAGTGATGATCCACAGTACATCAGGGATGGTCCATAGTACATCAGTGATGATCCATAGTACACCAGTGATGATCCATAGTACACCAGTGATGGCCCATAGTACATCATTGATGAACAATAGTACATCAGTGATGATCCACAGTACATCAGTGATGATCCATAGTACATCAGTGATGATCCACAGTACATCAGTGATGATCCACAGTACATCAGGGATGGTCCATAGTACATCAGTGATGATCCATAGTACACCAGTGATGATCCATAGTACACCAGTGATGGCCTATAGTACATCAGTGATGAACTATAGTACATCAGTGATGATCCACAGTACATCAGTGATGATCCACAGTACATCAGGGATGGTCCATAGTACACCAGTGATGATCCACAGTACACCAGTGATGATCCATAGTACACCAGTGATGGTCCATAGTACATCAGTGATGATCTATAGTACATCAGTGATGGTCCATAGTACATCAGTGATGATCTATAGTACATCAGTGATGATCCACAGTACATCAGTGATGATCCACAATACTTCAGTGATGATCCACAGTACATCAGTGATGATCCACAGTACATTAGTGATGATCCACAGTACATCAGTGATGATCCACAATACTTCAGTGATGATCCACAGTACATCAGTGATGATCCACAGTACATCAGGGATGGTCCACAGTATATCAGTGATGATCCACAGTAAATCGGGGATGGTCCACAGTACATCAGTGATGGTCCATAGTACACCAGTGATGATCCATAATACATCAGTGATGATCCATAATACATCAGTGATGATCCATAGTACATCAGTGATGATCCATAGTACATCAGTGATGATCCATAGTACATCAGTGATGATCCATAGTACACTATGGCCCATAGTACATCAGTGATGATTTATACTAGTGCCTGTAGTTGCGTGCAGAACTTGTCAGCTGAGTTGCAGACGTGGAGATGCAGGCAGAGCATCTGGTAAGGAACTGGACTCAGGAAAGCTGGTAGGATGGACAGCTAGCACAGGCACTGGAGACAGCGTTAAGCCAAGCAGGAGGCTGGTGCAGGATCACAAGGGTGGCCGGGTTCGGTAGCAGACGGGCAGCGAGGTACTGGAAAAGGTTCAAGATTCAAATTGCCTCTTCTCTTCTTGTCGAATAACTTTTTATTATCTGCCTGGGTCTTGGAGATTGTATCCTGCAGTAATTGGTAGTTTGAGTTAAGGAAGTTCAACCTGTCTTGTACGGCAGGTACAGAAGAATCAATAGGCAGCTCAGGCAAGAAAGAAGGATGGTATCCATAATTGGCGAAAAAAGGTGACTGTTTGGTTGCCGAATGGGTGGAATTATTGTATGAAAATTCCGCGAGTGGGAGAAGTGATAGCCAGTCATCCTGCGCAAAAGAAGAAAAGCATCGTAGGTACTGTTCAAGGGTTTGATTGACCCTTTCAGTCTGTCCATTAGTTTGTGGGTGATAAGCTGTGGAGAGGTGGAGTTCAATGTTCAAAGTTTCACATAAGGCCCTCCAACATCTAGAAGTGAACTGCACCCCTCGATCAGAAACTATGCTGTCAGGGATGCCATGCAACCTTACAATCTCCTTGATAAAAGTTGAGGCAGTCTCCGGGGCAGAAGGAGTTCCTTGCAGAGGTACAAAGTGGGCCATTTTGGTCAAACGATCAACCACAACGAAAATGGTAGTGAAGTCTTCAGATGGGGGAAGTTCTACTATAAAATCCATGGAGATCATGCTCCATGGTTTCTCAGGTACAGGAAGGGGCTCAAGTAGACCCCAAGTTCTGGCTCTGTCTGTCTTATTCCGAAGGCATGAAATACAAGATCTTACATATTTCTTGCAGTCGTTCATCAAGTTTGGCCACCAGAATGTACGGGAGATCAAATTAGCCGTCTTGTGAATCCCAAAGTGACCCGCTAGGGGATGATCATGACATCGCCCTAGGACGCAACTCTGAACTGTTCTGGGACCTGCAGTAATTGGTAGTTGGAGTTAAGGAAGTTCAACCTGTCTTGTACGGCAGGTACAGAAGAATCAATAGGCAGCTCAGGCAAGAAAGAAGGATGGTATCCATAATTGGCGAAAAAAGGTGACTGTTTGGTTACCGAATGGGTGGAATTATTGTATGAAAATTCCGCGAGTGGGAGAAGTGATAGCCAGTCATCCTGTGCAAAAGAAGAAAAGCATCGTAGGTACTGTTCAAGGGTTTGATTGACCCTTTCAGTCTGTCCATTAGTTTGTGGGTGATAAGCTGTGGAGAGGCGGAGTTCAATGTTCAATGTTTCACATAAGGCCCTCCAAAATCTAGAAGTGAACTGCACCCCTCGATCAGAAACTATGCTGTCAGGGATGCCATGCAACCTTACAATCTCCTTGATGAAAGTTGAGGCAGTCTCCGGGGCAGAAGGAGTTCCTTGCAGAGGTACAAAGTGGGCCATTTTGGTCAAACGATCAACCACAACAAAAATGGTAGTAAAGTCTTCAGATGGGGGAAGTTCTACTATAAAATCCATGGAGATCATGCTCCATGGTTTCTCAGGTACAGGAAGGGACTCAAGTAGACCCCAAGTTCTGGCTCTGTCTGTCTTATTCCGAAGGCATGAAATACAAGATCTTACATATTTCTTGCAGTCGTTCATCAAGTTTGGCCACCAGAATGTACGGGAGATCAAATTAGCCGTCTTGTGAATCCCAAAGTGACCCGCTCTTGTAACTTCTGCACAATATTTGAGAGCGCAGAAATAGTTTGGTAAATGTCCTTCGGTGGAGAGGCCTCCCTTCCAGACTCCATCTCTGGCTGACTGGTACTGTCACGTACCTGGTAGGAGTCTGGAATGACGAGGTCGGTCTCCCTTGTGTCTCCAACCCAAGCCCCACTGAGAATGGGACAGACCTAGGGTGAGGAGTTACACGAGTGCCTGTAGTTGCGTGCAGAACTTGTCAGCTGAGTTGCAGACGTGGAGATGCAGGCAGAGCATCTGGTAAGGAACTGGACTCAGGAAAGCTGGTAGGATGGACAGCTAGCACAGGCACTGGAGAAAGCGTTAAGCCAAGCAGGAGGCTGGTGCAGGATCACAAGGGTGGCTGGGTTCGGTAGCAGACGGGCAGCGAGGTACTGGAAAAGGTTCAAGATTCAAATTGCCTCTTCTCTTCTTGTCGAAGAACTTTTTATTATCTGCCTGGGTCTTGGAGATTGTATCCTGCAGTAATTGGTAGTTTGAGTTAAGGAAGTTCAACCTGTCTTGTACGGCAGGTACAGAAGAATCAATAGGCAGCTCAGGCAAGAAAGAAGGATGGTATCCATAATTGGCGAAAAAAGGTGACTGTTTGGTTGCCGAATGGGTGGAATTATTGTATGAAAATTCCGCGAGTGGGAGAAGTGATAGCCAGTCATCCTGCGCAAAAGAAGAAAAGCATCGTAGGTACTGTTCAAGGGTTTGATTGACCCTTTCAGTCTGTCCATTAGTTTGTGGGTGATAAGCTGTGGAGAGGTGGAGTTCAATGTTCAAAGTTTCACATAAGGCCCTCCAACATCTAGAAGTGAACTGCACCCCTCGATCAGAAACTATGCTGTCAGGGATGCCATGCAACCTTACAATCTCCTTGATAAAAGTTGAGGCAGTCTCCGGGGCAGAAGGAGTTCCTTGCAGAGGTACAAAGTGGGCCATTTTGGTCAAACGATCAACCACAACGAAAATGGTAGTGAAGTCTTCAGATGGGGGAAGTTCTACTATAAAATCCATGGAGATCATGCTCCATGGTTTCTCAGGTACAGGAAGGGGCTCAAGTAGACCCCAAGTTCTGGCTCTGTCTGTCTTATTCCGAAGGCATGAAATACAAGATCTTACATATTTCTTGCAGTCGTTCATCAAGTTTGGCCACCAGAATGTACGGGAGATCAAATTAGCCGTCTTGTGAATCCCAAAGTGACCCGCTAGGGGATGATCATGACATCGCCCTAGGACGCAACTCTGAACTGTTCTGGGACCTGCAGTAATTGGTAGTTGGAGTTAAGGAAGTTCAACCTGTCTTGTACGGCAGGTACAGAAGAATCAATAGGCAGCTCAGGCAAGAAAGAAGGATGGTATCCATAATTGGCGAAAAAAGGTGACTGTTTGGTTACCGAATGGGTGGAATTATTGTATGAAAATTCCGCGAGTGGGAGAAGTGATAGCCAGTCATCCTGTGCAAAAGAAGAAAAGCATCGTAGGTACTGTTCAAGGGTTTCATTGACCATTTCAGTCTGTCCATTAGTTTGTGGGTGATAAGCTGTGGAGAGGCGGAGTTCAATGTTCAATGTTTCACATAAGGCCCTCCAAAATCTAGAAGTGAACTGCACCCCTCGATCAGAAACTATGCTGTCAGGGATGCCATGCAACCTTACAATCTCCTTGATGAAAGTTGAGGCAGTCTCCGGGGCAGAAGGAGTTCCTTGCAGAGGTACAAAGTGGGCCATTTTGGTCAAACGATCAACCACAACAAAAATGGTAGTAAAGTCTTCAGATGGGGGAAGTTCTACTATAAAATCCATGGAGATCATGCTCCATGGTTTCTCAGGTACAGGAAGGGACTCAAGTAGACCCCAAGTTCTGGCTCTGTCTGTCTTATTCCGAAGGCATGAAATACAAGATCTTACATATTTCTTGCAGTCGTTCATCAAGTTTGGCCACCAGAATGTACGGGAGATCAAATTAGCCGTCTTGTGAATCCCAAAGTGACCCGCTCTTGTAACTTCTGCACAATATTTGAGAGCGCAGAAATAGTTTGGTAAATGTCCTTCGGTGGAGAGGCCTCCCTTCCAGACTCCATCTCTGGCTGACTGGTACTGTCACGTACCTGGTAGGAGTCTGGAATGACGAGGTCGGTCTCCCTTGTGTCTCCAACCCAAGCCCCACTGAGAATGGGACAGACCTAGGGTGAGGAGTTACACGAGTGCCTGTAGTTGCGTGCAGAACTTGTCAGCTGAGTTGCAGACGTGGAGATGCAGGCAGAGCATCTGGTAAGGAACTGGACTCAGGAAAGCTGGTAGGATGGACAGCTAGCACAGGCACTGGAGAAAGCGTTAAGCCAAGCAGGAGGCTGGTGCAGGATCACAAGGGTGGCCGGGTTCGGTAGCAGACGGGCAGCGAGGTACTGGAAAATGTTCAAGATTCAAATTGCCTCTTCTCTTCTTGTCGAAGAACTTTTTATTATCTGCCTGGGTCTTGAAGATTGTATCCTGCAGTAATTGGTAGTTGGAGTTAAGGAAGTTCAACCTGTCTTGTACGGCAGGTACAGAAGAATCAATAGGCAGCTCAGGCAAGAAAGAAGGATGGTATCCATAATTGGCGAAAAAAGGTGACTGTTTGGTTGCCGAATGGGTGGAATTATTGTATGAAAATTCCGCGAGTGGGAGAAGTGATAGCCAGTCATCCTGTGCAAAAGAAGAAAAGCATCGTAGGTACTGTTCAAGGGTTTGATTGACCCTTTCAGTCTGTCCATTAGTTTGTGGGTGATAAGCTGTGGAGAGGCGGAGTTCAATGTTCAAAGTTTCACATAAGGCCCTCCAAAATCTAGAAGTGAACTGCACCCCTCGATCAGAAACTATGCTGTCAGGGATGCCATGCAACCTTACAATCTCCTTGATAAAAGTTGAGGCAGTCTCCGGGGCAGAAGGAGTTCCTTGCAGAGGTACAAAGTGGGCCATTTTGGTCAAACGATCAACCACAACGAAAATGGTAGTGAAGTCTTCAGATGGGGGAAGTTCTACTATAAAATCCATGGAGATCATGCTCCATGGTTTCTCAGGTACAGGAAGGGGCTCAAGTAGACCCCAAGTTCTGGCTCTGTCTGTCTTATTCCGAAGGCATGAAATACAAGATCTTACATATTTTTTGCAGTCGTTCATCAAGTTTGGCCACCAGAATGTACGGGAGATCAAATTAGCCGTCTTGTGAATCCCAAAGTGACCCGCTCTTGTAACTTCTGCACAATATTTGAGAGCGCAGAAATAGTTTGGTAAATGTCCTTCGGTGGAGAGGCCTCCCTTCCAGACTCCATCTCTGGCTGACTGGTACTGTCACGTACCTGGTAGGAGTCTGGAATGACGAGGTCGGCCTCCCTTGTATCTCCAACCCAAGCCCCACTGAGGATGGGACAGACCTAGGGTGAGGAGTTACACGAGAGCCTGTAGTTGCGTGCAGAACTTGTCAGCTGAGTTGCAGACGTGGAGATGCAGGCAGAGCATCTGGTAAGGAACTGGACTCAGGAAAGCTGGTAGGATGGACAGCTAGCACAGGCACTGGAGACAGCGTTAAGCCAAGCAGGAGGCTGGTGCAGGATCACAAGGGTGGCCGGGTTCGGTAGCAGACGGGCAGCGAGGTACTGGAAAAGGCCCCAAAAATCTTGGGCCAAGCTTCCTCGAGGGGCAACTTAGTTTTTTGTTCGCTGTGGAAAGCCAGACCTTATCTCCAGGTTCAAGATTCAAATTGCCTCTTCTCTTCTTGTCGAAGAACTTTTTATTATCTGCCTGGGTCTTGGAGATTGTATCCTGCAGTAATTGGTAGTTGGAGTTAAGGAAGTTCAACCTGTCTTGTACGGCAGGTACAGAAGAATCAATAGGCAGCTCAGGCAAGAAAGAAGAATGGTATCCATAATTGGCGAAAAAAGGTGACTGTTTGGTTGCCGAATGGGTGGAATTATTGTATGAAAATTCCGCGAGTGGGAGAAGTGATAGCCAGTCATCCTGTGCAAAAGAAGAAAAGCATCGTAGGTACTGTTCAAGGGTTTGATTGACCCTTTCAGTCTGTCCATTAGTTTGTGGGTGATAAGCTGTGGAGAGGCGGAGTTCAATGTTCAAAGTTTCACATAAGGCCCTCCAAAATCTAGAAGTGAACTGCACCCCTCGATCAGAAACTATGCTGTCAGGGATGCCATGCAACCTTACAATCTCCTTGATAAAAGTTGAGGCAGTCTCCGGTGCAGAAGGAGTTCCTTGCAGAGGTACAAAGTGGGCCATTTTGGTCAAACGATCAACCACAACAAAAATGGTAGTGAAGTCTTCAGATGGGGGAAGTTCTACTATAAAATCCATGGAGATCATGCTCCATGGTTTCTCAGGTACAGGAAGGGGCTCAAGTAGACCCCAAGTTCTGGCTCTGTCTGTCTTATTCCGAAGGCATGAAATACAAGATCTTACATATTTCTTGCAGTCGTTCATCAAATTTGGCAACCAGAATGTACGGGAGATCAAATTGGCCGTCTTGTGAATCCCAAAGTGACCCGCTCTTGTAACTTCTGCTCAATATTTGAGAGCGCAGAAATAGTTTGGTAAATGTCCTTCGGTGGAGAGGCCTCCCTTCCAGACTTCATCTCTGGCTGACTGGTACTGTCACGTACCTGGTAGGAGTCTGGAATGACGAGGTCGGTCTCCCTTGTATCTCCAACCCAAGCCCCACTGAGGATGGGACAGACCTAGGGTGAGGAGTTACACGAGTGCCTGTAGTTGCGTGCAGAACTTGTCAGCTGAGTTGCAGACGTGGAGATGCAGGCAGAGCATCTGGTAAGGAACTGGACTCAGGAAAGCTGGTAGGATGGACAGCTAGCACAGGCACTGGAGACAGCGTTAAGCCAAGCAGGAGGCTGGTGCAGGATCACAAGGGTGGCCGGGTTCGGTAGCAGACGGGCAGCGAGGTACTGGAAAAGGTTCAAGATTCAAATTGCCTCTTCTCTTCTTGTCGAATAACTTTTTATTATCTGCCTGGGTCTTGGAGATTGTATCCTGCAGTAATTGGTAGTTTGAGTTAAGGAAGTTCAACCTGTCTTGTACGGCAGGTACAGAAGAATCAATAGGCAGCTCAGGCAAGAAAGAAGGATGGTATCCATAATTGGCGAAAAAAGGTGACTGTTTGGTTGCCGAATGGGTGGAATTATTGTATGAAAATTCCGCGAGTGGGAGAAGTGATAGCCAGTCATCCTGCGCAAAAGAAGAAAAGCATCATAGGTACTGTTCAAGGGTTTGATTGACCCTTTCAGTCTGTCCATTAGTTTGTGGGTGATAAGCTGTGGAGAGGCGGAGTTCAATGTTCAAAGTTTCACATAAGGCCCTCCAACATCTAGAAGTGAACTGCACCCCTCGATCAGAAACTATGCTGTCAGGGATGCCATGCAACCTTACAATCTCCTGGATAAAAGTTGAGGCAGTCTCCGGGGCAGAAGGAGTTCCTTGCAGAGGTACAAAGAGGGCCATTTTGGTCAAACGGCAGCTCAGGCAAGAAAGAAGGATGGTATCCATAATTGGCGAAAAAAGGTGACTGTTTGGTTACCGAATGGGTGGAATTATTGTATGAAAATTCCGCGAGTGGGAGAAGTGATAGCCAGTCATCCTGTGCAAAAGAAGAAAAGCATCGTAGGTACTGTTCAAGGGTTTGATTGACCCTTTCAGTCTGTCCATTAGTTTGTGGGTGATAAGCTGTGGAGAGGCGGAGTTCAATGTTCAAAGTTTCACATAAGGCCCTCCAAAATCTAGAAGTGAACTGCACCCCTCGATCAGAAACTATGCTGTCAGGGATGCCATGCAACCTTACAATCTCCTTGATAAAAGTTGAGGCAGTCTCCGGGGCAGAAGGAGTTCCTTGCAGAGGTACAAAGTGGGCCATTTTGGTCAAACGATCAACCACAACGAAAATGGTAGTGAAGTCTTCAGATGGGGGAAGTTCTACTATAAAATCCATGGAGATCATGCTCCATGGTTTCTCAGGTACAGGAAGGGGCTCAAGTAGACCCCAAGTTCTGGCTCTGTCTGTCTTATTCCGAAGGCATGAAATACAAGATCTTACATATTTCTTGCAGTCGTTCATCAAATTTGGCCACCAGAATGTACGGGAGATCAAATTGGCCGTCTTGTGAATCCCAAAGTGACCCGCTCTTGTAACTTCTGCACAATATTTGAGAGCGCAGAAATAGTTTGGTAAATGTCCTTCGGTGGAGAGGCCTCCCTTCCAGACTCCATCTCTGGCTGACTGGTACTGTCACGTACCTGGTAGGAGTCTGGAATGACGAGGTCGGTCTCCCTTGTGTCTCCAACCCAAGCCCCACTGAGGATGGGACAGACCTAGGGTGAGGAGTTACACGAGTGCCTGTAGTTGCGTGCAGAACTTGTCAGCTGAGTTGCAGACGTGGAGATGCAGGCAGAGCATCTGGTAAGGAACTGGACTCAGGAAAGCTGGTAGGATGGACAGCTAGCACAGGCACTGGAGACAGCGTTAAGCCAAGCAGGAGGCTGGTGCAGGATCACAAGGGTGGCCGGGTTCGGTAGCAGACGGGCAGCGAGGTACTGGAAAAGGTTCAAGATTCAAATTGCCTCTTCTCTTCTTGTCGAAGAACTTTTTATTATCTGCCTGGGTCTTGGAGATTGTATCCTGCAGTAATTGGTAGTTTGAGTTAAGGAAGTTCAACCTGTCTTGTACGGCAGGTACAGAAGAATCAATAGGCAGCTCAGGCAAGAAAGAAGGATGGTATCCATAATTGGCGAAAAAAGGTGACTGTTTGGTTGCCGAATGGGTGGAATTATTGTATGAAAATTCCGCGAGTGGGAGAAGTGATAGCCAGTCATCCTGTGCAAAAGAAGAAAAGCATCGTAGGTACTGTTCAAGGGTTTGATTGACCCTTTCAGTCTGTCCATTAGTTTGTGGGTGATAAGCTGTGGAGAGGCGGAGTTCAATGTTCAAAGTTTCACATAAGGCCCTCCAACATCTAGAAGTGAAGTGCACCCCTCGATCAGAAACTATGCTGTCAGGGATGCCATGCAACCTTACAATCTCCTTGATAAAAGTTGAGGCAGTCTCCGGGGCAGAAGGAGTTCCTTGCAGAGGTACAAAGTGGGCCATTTTGGTCAAACGATCAACCACAACGAAAATGGTAGTGAAGTCTTCAGATGGGGGAAGTTCTACTATAAAATCCATGGAGATCATGCTCCATGGTTTCTCAGGTACAGGAAGGGGCTCAAGTAGACCCCAAGTTCTGGCTCTGTCTGTCTTATTCCGAAGGCATGAAATACAAGATCTTACATATTTCTTGCAGTCGTTCATCAAGTTTGGCCACCAGAATGTACGGGAGATCAAATTAGCCGTCTTGTGAATCCCAAAGTGACCCGCTAGGGGATGATCATGACATCGCCCTAGGACGGCAACTCTGAACTGTTCTGGGACCTGCAGTAATTGGTAGTTGGAGTTAAGGAAGTTCAACCTGTCTTGTACGGCAGGTACAGAAGAATCAATAGGCAGCTCAGGCAAGAAAGAAGGATGGTATCCATAATTGGCGAAAAAAGGTGACTGTTTGGTTGCCGAATGGGTGGAATTATTGTATGAAAATTCCGCGCGTGGGAGAAGTGATAGCCAGTCATCCTGTGCAAAAGAAGAAAAGCATCGTAGGTACTGTTCAAGGGTTTGATTGACCCTTTCAGTCTGTCCATTAGTTTGTGGGTGATAAGCTGTGGAGAGGCGGAGTTCAATGTTCAAAGTTTCACATAAGGCCCTCCAAAATCTAGAAGTGAACTGCACCCCTCGATCAGAAACTATGCTGTCAGGGATGCCATGCAACCTTACAATCTCCTTGATAAAAGTTGAGGCAGTCTCCGGGGCAGAAGGAGTTCCTTGCAGAGGTACAAAGTGGGCCATTTTGGTCAAACGATCAACCACAACGAAAATGGTAGTGAAGTCTTCAGATGGGGGAAGTTCTACTATAAAATCCATGGAGATCATGCTCCATGGTTTCTCAGGTACAGGAAGGGGCTCAAGTAGACCCCAAGTTCTGGCTCTGTCTGTCTTATTCCGAAGGCATGAAATACAAGATCTTACATATTTCTTGCAGTCGTTCATCAAGTTTGGCCACCAGAATGTACGGGAGATCAAATTAGCCGTCTTGTGAATCCCAAAGTGACCCGCTCTTGTAACTTCTGCACAATATTTGAGAGCGCAGAAATAGTTTGGTAAATGTCCTTCGGTGGAGAGGCCTCCCTTCCAGACTCCATCTCTGGCTGACTGGTACTGTCACGTACCTGGTAGGAGTCTGGAATGACGAGGTCGGCCTCACTTGTATCTCCAACCCAAGCCCCACTGAGGATGGGACAGACCTAGGGTGAGGAGTTACACGAGAGCCTGTAGTTGCGTGCAGAACTTGTCAGCTGAGTTGCAGACGTGGAGATGCAGGCAGAGCATCTGGTAAGGAACTGGACTCAGGAAAGCTGGTAGGATGGACAGCTAGCACAGGCACTGGAGACAGCGTTAAGCCAAGCAGGAGGCTGGTGCAGGATCACAAGGGTGGCCGGGTTCGGTAGCAGACGGGCAGCGAGGTACTGGAAAAGGCCCCAAAAATCTTGGGCCAAGCTTCCTCGAGGGGCAACTTAGTTTCAAGTTCGCTGTGGAAAGCCAGACCTTATCTCCAGGTTCAAGATTCAAATTGCCTCTTCTCTTCTTGTCGAAGAACTTTTTATTATCTGCCTGGGTCTTGGAGATTGTATCCTGCAGTAATTGGTAGTTGAAGGTAAGGAAGTTCAACCTGTCTTGTACGGCAGGTACAGAAGAATCAATAGGCAGCTCAGGCAAGAAAGAAGGATGGTATCCATAATTCGCGAAAAAAGGTGACTGTTTGGTTGCCGAATATGTGGAATTATTGTATGAAAATTCCGGAGTGGGAGAAGTGATAGCCAGTCATCCTCTGCAAAAGAAGAAAAGCATCGTAGGTACTGTTCAAGGGTTTGATTGACCCTTTCAGTCTGTCCATTAGTTTGTGGGTGATAAGCTGTGGAGAGGCGGAGTTCAATGTTCAAAGTTTCACATAAGGCCCTCCAAAATCTAGAAGTGAACTGCACCCCTCGATCAGAAACTATGCTGTCAGGGATGCCATGCAACCTTACAATCTCCTTGATAAAAGTTGAGGCAGTCTCCGGGGCAGAAGGAGTTCCTTGCAGAGGTACAAAGTGGGCCATTTTGGTCAAACGATCAACCAAAACGAAAATGGTAGTGAAGTCTTCAGATGGGGGAAGTTCTACTATAAAATCCATGGAGATCATGCTCCATGGTTTCTCAGGTACAGGAAGGGGCTCAAGTAGACCCCAAGTTCTGGCTCTGTCTGTCTTATTCCGAAGGCATGAAATACAAGATCTTACATATTTCTTGCAGTCGTTCATCAAGTTTGGCCACCAGAATGTACGGGAGTACGAATTAGCCGTCTTGTGAATCCCAAAGTGACCCGCTAGGGGATGATCATGGCATCGCCCTAGGACGGCAACTCTGAACTGTTCTGGGATAAAGATTGGCCTCTTAGACAAATAGGCCTCTTAGTACAGACCATCCCTTAGTTGAAGAGCCAGGTCCTTGGAAGGCGGTTGGTCTTCCACATATTTTCTTATTTGTGACATCAGATCCGCCTGAAGAAGTAAAAAATTATTGGCTGGTAGAATAGTATCAGGTTCCGAGGATACAACTGGATCACTGAACATGCGGGACAAGGCATCTGGTTTCCCGTTCTTTGAGCCAGGACGGTAGGTTATATGAAACATGAAACGAGAGAAAAAAAGTGCCCATCTTGCCTGTCGAGGTCTTAGGCGTTTAGCTGTCTTCAAATACTCAAGATTCTTGTGATCTGTGAAGATAAGAATTGGGTGAGAAGCTCCCTCCAAAAGGTAACGCCATTCTTCAAGAGCGGCCTTGATAGCCAGTAGCTCTCGGTCACCAACATCATAATTCCTTTCGGAAGGATTTAATTTTTTCAGAGAAGAAGGCCACAGGGTGGAGCAATGATTTGGGCCCTTGGCGTTGGGAAATAATAGCCTCAACTGCATTTTCCGAGGCGTCTACCTCCAAAACATAAGCTAAGGAGGGATCGGGATGTTTCAAGATGGGAGCTGAGGTGAATAAGGCTTTCAACTGTTCAAACGCTGTCTGAGCCTCTGGGGTCCATCGAAAGGGAACATGCTGTTTCGTTAGCTGAGTAATGGGAGTGATGATGCCAGAAAAGTCCTTAATAAATGTTCTATAAAAGTTAGCAAACCCCACGAACCTCTGTACAGCTTTTCTGTCAGTAGGAGCAGACCATTCCAAGACAGAAGCGACTTTGTACGGGTCCATGGAGATTCCCTCGGCGGAGATGACAAGCCCTAGGAAATGCACAACTTGCTTTTCAAAGTCGCATTTTTCAGCCTTTGCGTAAAGTCAGTGTTCCCGCAATCGAGCTAATACCTTTTTTACATGAGTCCGATGGGATTCTAAAGTTTCAGAGAATACAAGGATGTCATCCAGATACACGATGACGAATAAATCAAGAAAGTCCCGAAAAAAATCGTTTACCAGATGCTGGAATGTGGCTGGAGCATTGCAGAGCCCGAATGGCATGACTAAATACTCAAAGTGGCCAAAACGTGTCCGGAAGGCCGTCTTCCATTCGTCTCCCTCCCTGATTCTGACAAGATTATAGGCACCCCTCAAGTCCAGTTTGGAGAACACTCGTGCCCCTCGCAGCCTCTGGAATAGTTCGGGAATCAGAGGAAGAGGGTACCGATTCTTGACAGTGACCCTGTTAAGGTCACGATAGTCCACACAGGGCCTCAAGGTGTGGTCTTTTTTCTCAACGAAGAAAATACCGGCTCCTGCTGGTGAAGTGGAAGGCCGAATGAACTGCTTTTCAAGGCTCTCGTCGATATAGGTACGCAGGGCTTCCAATTCAGGCTCAGAGAGAGGGTAAATCCGACCAAACGGGATCTCAGCTCCCGGTAGAAGTTCAATGGGGCAATCGTAAGTTCTATGAGGTGGAAGAGTGTCTGCACCCTTTTTATTAAAGACGTCCAGAAATTCGTGGTAAGCAACCGGGATCAGTTTAGAGGCTTCATGGTCAGGGTGGATACCCAGGAGGGGCGTGGAGTTGACAGTTCCTCCCAAGAGGCAGTGCGTCTGGCAGTAGTTGGACGAAAAAAATATATATCTCCGGTAAGCCAGTCAACGTGAGGGTTGTGTGCCTTCAACCATGGAATGCCGAGGATAACGGGAAACATGGGAGAAGCTATGACATCCAAACGGAGGAGTTCGCTATGGCCTGAAGAAGTCTGGCAGAGAATAGGCAAGGTCTCTTGAGTAACCGGGCCTGATTTAATACCGGAGCCGTCAGCCAGATGGACATGGAACCCTTGCCTCTTGGTACCCAAGGGCAGCTGCTGAAGAGAAGCAAATGCAGAGTCCACAAAACAGCTGCAGGCCCCAGAGTCTATGATTGCAAGTACTGAAACCGTCTTTTCGGGGAGCTGAAGCTTGATGGGAAGAGAGACATGTGACTGATCCTTCCCAGGGTTAGCAAACCCCACGAACCTCTGTACAGCTTTTCTGTCAGTAGGAGCAGGCCATTCCAAGACAGAAGCGACTTTCTGAGGGTCTATGGAGATTCCCTCGGCGAAGATGACAAGCCCTAGGAAATGCACAACTTGCTTTTCAAAGTCGCATTTTTCAGCCTTTGCGTAAAGTCGGTGTTCCCGCAATCGAGCTAATACCTTTTTTACATGAGTCCGATGGGATTCTAAAGTTTCAGAGAATACAAGGATGTCATCCAGATACACGATGACGAATAAATCAAGAAAGTCCCGAAAAACATCGTTTACCAGATGCTGGAATGTGGCTGGAGCATTGCAGAGCCCGAATGGCATGACTAAATACTCAAAGTGGCCAAAGCGTGTCCGGAAGGCCGTCTTCCATTCGTCTCCCTCCCTGATTCTGACAAGATTATAGGCACCCCTCAAGTCCAGTTTGGAGAACACTCGTGCCCCTCGCAGCCTCTGGAATAGTTCGGGAATCAGAGGAAGAGGGTACCGATTCTCGACAGTGAACTGGTAGGATTCTGGAATGACGAGGTCGGCCTCCCTTGTATCTCCAACCCAAGCCCCACTGAGGATGGGACAGACCTAGGGTGAGGAGTTACACGAGTGCCTGTAGTTGCGTTCAGAACTTGTCAGCTGAGTTGCAGACGTGGAGATGCAGGCAGAGCATCTGGTAAGGAACTGGACTCAGGAAAGCTGGTAGGATGGACAGCTAGCACAGGCACTGGAGACAGCGTTAAGCCAAGCATGAGGCTGGTGCAGGATCACAAGGGTGGCCGGGTTCGGTAGCAGACGGGCAGCGAGGTACTGGAAAAGGTTCAAGATTCAAATTGCCTCTTCTCTTCTTGTGGAATAACTTTTTATTATCTGCCTGGGTCTTGGAGATTGTATCCTGCAGTAATTGGTAGTTGGAGTTAAGGAAGTTCAACCTGTCTTGTACGGCAGGTACAGAAGAATCAATAGGCAGCTCAGGCAAGAAAGAAGGATGGTATCCATAATTCGCGAAAAAAGGTGACTGTTTGGTTGCCGAATATGTGGAATTATTGTATGAAAATTCCGGAGTGGGAGAAGTGATAGCCAGTCATCCTGTGCAAAAGAAGAAAAGCATCGTAGGTACTGTTCAAGGGTTTGATTGACCCTTTCAGTCTGTCCATTAGTTTGTGGGTGATAAGCTGTGGAGAGGCGGAGTTCAATGTTCAAAGTTTCACATAAGGCCCTCCAAAATCTAGAAGTGAACTGCACCCCTCGATCAGAAACTATGCTGTCAGGGATGCCATGCAACCTTACAATCTCCTTGATAAAAGTTAAGGCAGTCTCCGGGGCAGAAGGAGTTCCTTGCAGAGGTACAAAGTGGGCCATTTTGGTCAAACGATCAACCAAAACGAAAATGGTAGTGAAGTCTTCAGATGGGGGAAGTTCTACTATAAAATCCATGGAGATCATGCTCCATGGTTTCTCAGGTACAGGAAGGGGCTCAAGTAGACCCCAAGTTCTGGCTCTGTCTGTCTTATTCCGAAGGCATGAAATACAAGATCTTACATATTTCTTGCAGTCGTTCATCAAGTTTGGCCACCAGAATGTACGGGAGTACGAATTAGCCGTCTTGTGAATCCCAAAGTGACCCGCTAGGGGATGATCATGGCATCGCCCTAGGACGGCAACTCTGAACTGTTCTGGGATAAAGATTGGCCTCTTAGACAAATAGGCCTCTTAGTACAGACCATCCCTTAGTTGAAGAGCCAGGTCCTTGGAAGGCGGTTGGTCTTCCACATATTTTCTTATTTGTGACATCAGATCCGCCTGAAGAAGTAAAAAATTATTGGCTGGTAGAATAGTATCAGGTTCCGAGGATACAACTGGATCACTGAACATGCGGGACAAGGCATCTGGTTTCCCGTTCTTTGAGCCAGGACGGTAGGTTATATGAAACATGAAACGAGAGAAAAAAAGTGCCCATCTTGCCTGTCGAGGTCTTAGGCGTTTAGCTGTCTTCAAATACTCAAGATTCTTGTGATCTGTGAAGATAAGAATTGGGTGAGAAGCTCCCTCCAAAAGGTAACGCCATTCTTCAAGAGCGGCCTTGATAGCCAGTAGCTCTCGGTCACCAACATCATAATTCCTTTCGGAAGGATTTAATTTTTTCAGAGAAGAAGGCCACAGGGTGGAGCAATGATTTGGGCCTTTGGCGTTGGGAAATAATAGCCTCAACTGCATTTTCCGAGGCGTCTACCTCCAAAACATAAGCTAAGGAGGGATCGGGATGTTTCAAGATGGGAGCTGAGGTGAATAAGGCTTTCAACTGTTCAAACGCTGTCTGAGCCTCTGGGGTCCATCGAAAGGGAACATGCTGTTTCATTAGCTGAGTAATGGGAGTGATGATGCCAGAAAAGTCCTTAATAAATGTTCTATAAAAGTTAGCAAACCCCACGAACCTCTGTGCAGCTTTTCTGTCAGTAGGAGCAGACCATTCCAAGACAGAAGCGACTTTGTACGGGTCCATGGAGATTCCCTCGGCGGAGATGACAAGCCCTAGGAAATGCACAACTTGCTTTTCAAAGTCGCATTTTTCAGCCTTTGCGTAAAGTCAGTGTTCCCGCAATCGAGCTAATACCTTTTTTACATGAGTCCGATGGGATTCTAAAGTTTCAGAGAATACAAGGATGTCATCCAGATACACGATGACGAATAGATCAAGAAAGTCCCGAAAAAAATCGTTTACCAGATGCTGGAATGTGGCTGGAGCATTGCAGAGCCCGAATGGCATGACTAAATACTCAAAGTGGCCAAAACGTGTCCGGAAGGCCGTCTTCCATTCGTCTCCCTCCCTGATTCTGACAAGATTATAGGCACCCCTCAAGTCCAGTTTGGAGAACACTCGTGCCCCTCGCAGCCTCTGGAATAGTTCGGGAATCAGAGGAAGAGGGTACCGATTCTTGACAGTGACCCTGTTAAGGTCACGATAGTCCACACAGGGCCTCAAGGTGTGTTCTTTTTTCTCAACAAAGAAAATACCGGCTCCTGCTGGTGAAGTGGAAGGCCGAATGAACTGCTTTTCAAGGCTCTCGTCGATATAGGTATGCAGGGCTTCCAATTCAGGCTCAGAGAGAGGGTAAATCCGACCAAACGGGATCTCGGCTCCCGGTAGAAGTTCAATGGGGCAATCGTAAGGTTTATGAGGTGGAAGAGTGTCTGCACCCTTTTTATTAAAGACGTCCAGAAATTCGTGATAAGCAACCGGGATCAGTTTAGAGGCTTCATGGTCAGGGTGGATACCCAGGAGGTGCGTGGAGTTGACAGTTCCTCCCAAGAGGCAGTGCGTCTGGCAGTAGTTGGACGAAAAAGAGATATCTCCGGTAAGCCAGTCAACGTGAGGGTTGTGTGCCTTCAACCATGGAATGCCGAGGATAACGGGAAACATGGGAGAAGCTATGACATCCAAACGGAGGAGTTCGCTATGGCCTGAAGAAGTCTGGCAGAGAATAGGCAAGGTCTCTTGAGTAACCGGGCCTGATTTAATACCGGAGCCGTCAGCCAGATGGACATGGAACCCTTGCCTCTTGGTACCCAAGGGCAGCTGCTGAAGAGAAGCAAATGCAGAGTCCACAAAACAGCTGCAGGCCCCAGAGTCTATGATTGCAAGTACTGAAACCGTCTTTTCGGGGAGCTGAAGCTTGATGGGAAGAGAGACATGTGACTGATCCTTCCCAGGGTTAGCAAACCCCACGAACCTCTGTACAGCTTTTCTGTCAGTAGGAGCAGGCCATTCCAAGACAGAAGCGACTTTCTGAGGGTCTATGGAGATTCCCTCGGCGAAGATGACAAGCCCTAGGAAATGCACAACTTGCTTTTCAAAGTCGCATTTTTCAGCCTTTGCGTAAAGTCGGTGTTCCCGCAATCGAGCTAATACCTTTTTTACATGAGTCCGATGGGATTCTAAAGTTTCAGAGAATACAAGGATGTCATCCAGATACACGATGACGAATAAATCAAGAAAGTCCCGAAAAACATCGTTTACCAGATGCTGGAATGTGGCTGGAGCATTGCAGAGCCCGAATGGCATGACTAAATACTCAAAGTGGCCAAAGCGTGTCCGGAAGGCCGTCTTCCATTCGTCTCCCTCCCTGATTCTGACAAGATTATAGGCACCCCTCAAGTCCAGTTTGGAGAACACTCGTGCCCCTCGCAGCCTCTGGAATAGTTCGGGAATCAGAGGAAGAGGGTACCGATTCTCGACAGTGAACTGGTAGGATTCTGGAATGACGAGGTCGGCCTCCCTTGTATCTCCAACCCAAGCCCCACTGAGGATGGGACAGACCTAGGGTGAGGAGTTACACGAGTGCCTGTAGTTGCGTTCAGAACTTGTCAGCTGAGTTGCAGACGTGGAGATGCAGGCAGAGCATCTGGTAAGGAACTGGACTCAGGAAAGCTGGTAGGATGGACAGCTAGCACAGGCACTGGAGACAGCGTTAAGCCAAGCAGGAGGCTGGTGCAGGATCACAAGGGTGGCCGGGTTCGGTAGCAGACGGGCAGCGAGGTACTGGAAAAGGTTCAAGATTCAAATTGCCTCTTCTCTTCTTGTCGAAGAACTTTTTATTATCTGCCTGGGTCTTGGAGATTGTATCCTGCAGTAATTGGTAGTTGGAGTTAAGGAAGTTCAACCTGTCTTGTACGGCAGGTACAGAAGAATCAATAGGCAGCTCAGGCAAGAAAGAAGGATGGTATCCATAATTGGCGAAAAAAGGTGACTGTTTGGTTGCCGAATGGGTGGAATTATTGTATGAAAATTCCGCGAGTGGGAGAAGTGATAGCCAGTCATCCTGTGCAAAAGAAGAAAAGCATCGTAGGTACTGTTCAAGGGTTTGATTGACCCTTTCAGTCTGTCCATTAGTTTGTGGGTGATAAGCTGTGGAGAGGCGGAGTTCAATGTTCAAAGTTTCACATAAGGCCCTCCAAAATCTAGAAGTGAACTGCACCCCTCGATCAGAAACTATGCTGTCAGGGATGCCATGCAACCTTACAATCTCCTTGATAAAAGTTGAGGCAGTCTCCGGGGCAGAAGGAGTTCCTTGCAGAGGTACAAAGTGGGCCATTTTGGTCAAACGATCAACCACAACGAAAATGGTAGTGAAGTCTTCAGATGGGGGAAGTTCTACTATAAAATCCATGGAGATCATGCTCCATGGTTTCTCAGGTACAGGAAGGGGCTCAAGTAGACCCCAAGTTCTGGCCCTGTCTGTCTTATTCCGAAGGCATGAAATACAAAATCTTACATATTTCTTGCAGTCGTTCATCAAGTTTGGCCACCAGAATGTACGGGAGATCGAATTAGCCGTCTTGTGAATCCCAAAGTGACCCGCTAGGGGATGATCATGACATCGCCCTAGGACGGCAACTCTGAACTGTTCTGGGATAAAGATTTCCCTCTTAGGGAAGTACAGGCCATCCCTTAGTTGAAGAGCCAGGTCCTTGGAAGGCGGTTGGTCTTCCACATATTTTCTAATTTGTGACATCAGATCCGCCTGAAGAAGTAAAAAATTATTGGCTGGTAGAATAGTATCAGGTTCCGAGGATACAACTGGATCACTGAACATGCGGGACAAGGCATCTGGTTTCCCGTTCTTTGAGCCAGGACGGTAGGTTATATGAAACATGAAACGAGAGAAAAAAAGTGCCCATCTTGCCTGCCGAGGTCTTAGGCGTTTAGCTGTCTTCAAATACTCAAGATTCTTGTGATCTGTGAAGATAAGAATTGGGTGAGAAGCTCCCTTCAAAAGGTAACGCCATTCTTCAAGAGCGGCCTTGATAGCCAGTAGCTCTCGGTCACCAACATCATAATTCCTTTCGGAAGGATTTAATTTTTTAGAGAAGAAGGCCACAGGGTGGAGCAATGATTTGGGCCCTTGGCGTTGGGAAATAATAGCCCCAACTGCATTTTCCGAGGCGTCTACCTCCAAAACATAAGCTAAGGAGGGATCGGGATGTTTCAAGATGGGAGCTGAGGTGAATAAGGCTTTCAACTGTTCAAACGCTGTCTGAGCCTCTGGGGTCCATCGAAAGGGAACATGCTGTTTCGTTAGCTGAGTAATGGGAGTGATGATGCCAGAAAAGTCCTTAATAAATTTTCTATAAAAGTTAGCAAACCCCACGAACCTCTGTACAGCTTTTCTGTCAGTAGGAGCAGGCCATTCCAAGACAGAAGCAACTTTCTGAGGGTCCATGGAGATTCCCTCGGCGGAGATGACAAGCCCTAGGAAATGCACAACTTGCTTTTCAAAGTCGCATTTTTCAGCCTTTGCGTAAAGTCGGTGTTCCCGCAATCGAGCTAATACCTTTTTTACATGAGTCCGATGGGATTCTAACATTTCAGAGAATACAAGGATGTCATCCAGATACACGATGACGAATAAATCAAGAAAGTCCCGAAAAACATCGTTTACCAGATGCTGGAATGTGGCTGGAGCATTGCAGAGCCCGAATGGCATGACTTAAATACTCAAAGTGGCCAAAGCGTGTCCGGAAAGCCGTCTTCCATTCGTCTCCCTCCCTGATTCTGACAAGATTATAGGCACCCCTCAAGTCCAGTTTGGAGAACATACGTGCCCCTCGCAGCCTCTGGAATAGTTCGGGAATCAGAGGAAGAGGGTACCGATTCTTGACAGTGACCCTGTTAAGGTCACGATAGTCCATACAGGGCCTCAAGGTGTGGTCTTTTTTCTCAACGAAGAAAATACCGGCTCCTGCTGGTGAAGTGGAAGGCCGAATGAACTGCTTTTCAAGGCTCTCGTCGATATAGGTACGCAGGGCTTCCAATTCAGGCTCAGAGAGAGGGTAAATCCGACCAAACGGGATCTCGGCTCCCGGTAGAAGTTCAATGGGGCAATCGTAAGGTTTATGAGGTGGAAGAGTGTCTGCACCCTTTTTATTAAAGACGTCCAGAAATTCGTGATAAGCAACCGGGATCAGTTTAGAGGCTTCATGGTCAGGGTGGATACCCAGGAGGTGCGTGGAGTTGACAGTTCCTCCCAAGAGGCAGTGCGTCTGGCAGTAGTTGGACGAAAAAGAGATATCTCCGGTAAGCCAGTCAACGTGAGGGTTGTGTGCCTTCAACCATGGAATGCCGAGGATAACGGGAAACATGGGAGAAGCTATGACATCCAAACGGAGGAGTTCACTATGGCCTGAAGAAGTCTGGCAGAGAATAGGCAAGGTCCCCTGAGTAACCGGGCCTGATTTAATACCGGAGCCGTCAGCCAAATGGACATGGAACCCTTGCCTCTTGGTACCCAAGGGCAGCTGCTGAAGAGAAGCAAATGCAGAGTCCACAAAACAGCTGCAGGCCCCAGAGTCTATGATTGCAAGTACTGAAACCGTCTTTTCGGGGAGCTGAAGCTTGATGGGAAGAGAGACATGTGACTGATCCTTCCCAGGGTTAGCAAACCCCACGAACCTCTGTACAGCTTTTCTGTCAGTAGGAGCAGGCCATTCCAAGACAGAAGCGACTTTCTGAGGGTCCATGGAGATTCCCTCGGCGAAGATGAAAAGCCCTAGGAAATGCACAACTTGCTTTTCAAAGTCGCATTTTTCAGCCTTTGCGTAAAGTCGGTGTTCCCGCAATCGAGCTAATACCTTTTTTACATGAGTCCGATGGGATTCTAAAGTTTCAGAGAATACAAGGATGTCATCCAGATACACGATGACGAATAAATCAAGAAAGTCCCGAAAAACATCGTTTACCAGATACTGGAATGTGGCTGGAGCATTGCAGAGCCCGAATGGCATGACTAAATACTCAAAGTGGCCAAAGCGTGTCCGGAAGGCCGTCTTCCATTCGTCTCCCTCCCTGATTCTGACAAGATTATAGTCACCCCTCAAGTCCAGTTTGGAGAACACTCGTGCCCCTCGCAGCCTCTGGAATAGTTCGGGAATCAGAGGAAGAGGGTACCGATTCTTGACAGTGACCCTGTTAAGGTCACGATAGTCCACACAGGGCATCAAGGTGTGGTCTTTTTTCTCAACGAAGAAAATACCGGCTCCTGCTGGTGAAGTGGAAGGCCGAATGAACTGCTTTTCAAGGCTCTCGTCGATATAGGTACGCAGGGCTTCCAATTCAGGCTCAGAGAGAGGGTAAATCCGACCAAACGGGATCTCGGCTCCCGGTAGAAGTTCAATGGGGCAATCGTAAGGTTTATGAGGTGGAAGAGTGTCTGCACCCTTTTTATTAAAGACGTCCAGAAATTCGTGATAAGCAACCGGGATCAGTTTAGAGGCTTCATGGTCAGGGTGGATACCCAGGAGGTGCGTGGAGTTGACAGTTCCTCCCAAGAGGCAGTGCGTCTGGCAGTAGTTGGACGAAAAAGAGATATCTCCGGTAAGCCAGTCAACGTGAGGGTTGTGTGCCTTCAACCATGGAATGCCGAGGATAACGGGAAACATGGGAGAAGCTATGACATCCAAACGGAGGAGTTCGCTATGGCCTGAAGAAGTCTGGCAGAGAATAGGCAAGGTCCCCTGAGTAACCGGGCCTGATTTAATACCGGAGCCGTCAGCCAGATGGACATGGAACCCTTGCCTCTTGGTACCCAAGGGCAGCTGCTGAAGAGAAGCAAATGCAGAGTCCACAAAACAGCTGCAGGCCCCAGAGTCTATGATTGCAAGTACTGAAACCGTCTTTTCGGGGAGCTGAAGCTTGATGGGAAGAGAGACATGTGACTGATCCTTCCCAGGGTTAGCAAACCCCACGAACCTCTGTACAGCTTTTCTGTCAGTAGGAGCAGGCCATTCCAAGACAGAAGCGACTTTCTGAGGGTCCATGGAGATTCCCTCGGCGAAGATGAAAAGCCCTAGGAAATGCACAACTTGCTTTTCAAAGTCGCATTTTTCAGCCTTTGCGTAAAGTCGGTGTTCCCGCAATCGAGCTAATACCTTTTTTACATGAGTCCGATGGGATTCTAAAGTTTCAGAGAATACAAGGATGTCATCCAGATACACGATGACGAATAAATCAAGAAAGTCCCGAAAAACATCGTTTACCAGATACTGGAATGTGGCTGGAGCATTGCAGAGCCCGAATGGCATGACTAAATACTCAAAGTGGCCAAAGCGTGTCCGGAAGGCCGTCTTCCATTCGTCTCCCTCCCTGATTCTGACAAGATTATAGTCACCCCTCAAGTCCAGTTTGGAGAACACTCGTGCCCCTCGCAGCCTCTGGAATAGTTCGGGAATCAGAGGAAGAGGGTACCGATTCTTGACAGTGACCCTGTTAAGGTCACGATAGTCCACACAGGGCATCAAGGTGTGGTCTTTTTTCTCAACGAAGAAAATACCGGCTCCTGCTGGTGAAGTGGAAGGCCGAATGAACTGCTTTTCAAGGCTCTCGTCGATATAGGTACGCAGGGCTTCCAATTCAGGCTCAGAGAGAGGGTAAATCCGATCAAACGGGATCTCGGCTCCCGGTAGAAGTTCAATGGGGCAATCGTAAGTTCTATGAGGTGGAAGAGTGTCTGCACCCTTTTTATTAAAGACGTCCAGAAATTCGTGATAAGCAACCGGGATCAGTTTAGAGGCTTCATGGTCAGGGTGGATACCCAGGAGGGGCGTGGAGTTGACAGTTCCTCCCAAGAGGCAGTGCGTCTGGCAGTAGTTGGACGAAAAAAAATATATCTCCGGTAAGCCAGTCAACGTGAGGGTTGTGTGCCTTCAACCATGGAATGCCGAGGATAACGGGAAACATGGGAGAAGCTATGACATCCAAACGGAGGAGTTCGCTATGGCCTGAAGAAGTCTGGCAGAGAATAGGCAAGGTCTCTTGAGTAGGGATGAGCTTCGTGTTCGAGTCGAACATACGTTCGACTCGAACATCGGCTGTTCGATCGTTCGACGAAGATCGAACGATTTGGGCCGTTCGCGCCAAATTCGAGTGACGCGAACGGCCCACAATGCACTACGCCATCGCAGTGTCATCCAGGCGCTGTGATTGGCCAAGCATGCACTGTGACCCCGCATGCTTGGCCAATCACAGCGCCAGCAGCGAGGAGAGCAATGATTGGCCACAGGCAGGATGCCTGTGGCCAATTATTGCTGAGGGTGTTTAGTACACGCCCCACACTATAAAAGGCCGCCAGCACGGCGGCCTAGTGTAGTGTGTTCCGGAGCAGGGATAGAGCAGCATAGGCAGGGACAGTGACTGTTATTTCTTTCTTGCTTAACCTGGATTCCTTTAGTTTAGGGAAAGAGAAGGATAGGTAGGGAGAGTGTCAGTGTGTTTTGTGCTTGTGCTATAGTGTGCTTAAAAAAAACATTTATTCTAGGGACAGAAAACTGTAGGTAGGGACAGTGTCAGTTTCTTTCACTCTGCAAGTCCTTGTTTCCAGGGACCTGGAAGGACAGTGAGTGAATTGTCCTTGTGCTATATTGTGCTTAAAAAAAACATTTATTCTAGGGACAGAAAACTGTAGGTAGGGAGAGTGTCAGTTTCTTTCACTCTGCAAGTCCTTGTTTCCAGGGACCTGTAAGGACAGTGAGTGAATTGTCCTTGTGCTATATTGTGCTTAAAAAAAACATTTATTCTAGGGACAGAAAACTGTAGGTAGGGAGAGTGTCAGTTTATTTCACTCTGCAAGTCCTTGTTTCCAGGGACCTGGAAGGACAGTGAGTGAATTCTCCTTGTGCTATATTGTGCTTAAAAAAAACATTTATTCTAGGGACAGAAAACTGTAGGTAGGGACAGTGTCAGTTTCTTTCACTCTGCAAGTCCTTGTTTCCAGGGACCTGTAAGGACAGTGAGTGAATTGTCCTTGTGCTATATTGTGATTAAAAAAAACATTTTTTCTAGGGACAGAAAACTGTAGGTAGGGAGAGTGTTTTTTTTCTTTCACTCTGCAAGTCCTTGTTTCCAGGGACCTGTAAGGACAGTGAGTGAATTGTCCTTGTGCTATATTGTGCTTAAAAAAAACATTTATTCTAGGGACAGAAAACTGTAGGTAGGGAGAGTGTCAGTTTATTTCACTCTGCAAGTCCTTGTTTCCAGGGACCTGGAAGGACAGTGAGTGAATTGTCCTTGTGCTATATTGTGATTAAAAAAAACATTTATTCTAGGGACAGAAAACTGTAGGTAGGGAGAGTGTCAGTTTATTTCACTCTGCAAGTCCTTGTTTCCAGGGACCTGTAAGGACAGTGAGTGAATTGTCCTTGTGCTATATTGTGATTAAAAAAAACATTTTTTCTAGGGACAGAAAACTGTAGGTAGGGAGAGTGTTTTTTTTCTTTCACTCTGCAAGTCCTTGTTTCCAGGGACCTGTAAGGACAGTGAGTGAATTGTCCTTGTGCTATATTGTGATTAAAAAAAACATTTTTTCTAGGGACAGAAAACTGTAGGTAGGGAGAGTGTTTTTTTTCTTTCACTCTGCAAGTCCTTGTTTCCAGGGACCTGTAAGGACAGTGAGTGAATTGTCCTTGTGCTATATTGTGCTTAAAAAAAACATTTATTCTAGGGACAGAAAACTGTAGGTAGGGAGAGTGTCAGTTTATTTCACTCTGCAAGTCCTTGTTTCCAGGGACCTGTAAGGACAGTGAGTGAATTGTCCTTGTGCTATATTGTGCTTAAAAAAACATTTATTCTAGGGACAGAAAACTGTAGGTAGGGAGAGTGTCAGTTTCTTTCACTCTGCAAGTCCTTGTTTCCAGGGACCTGTAAGGACAGTGAGTGAATTGTCCTTGTGCTATATTGTGCTTAAAAAAAACATTTATTCTAGGGACAGAAAACTGTAGGTAGGGAGAGTGTCAGTTTATTTCACTCTGCAAGTCCTTGTTTCCAGGGACCTGGAAGGACAGTGAGTGAATTGTCCTTGTGTTATATTGTGATTAAAAAAAACATTTTTTCTAGGGACAGAAAACTGTAGGTAGGGAGAGTGTTTTTTTTCTTTCACTCTGCAAGTCCTTGTTTCCAGGGACCTGTAAGGACAGTGAGTGAATTGTCCTTGTGCTATATTGTGATTAAAAAAAACATTTTTTCTAGGGACAGAAAACTGTAGGTAGGGAGAGTGTTTTTTTTCTTTCACTCTGCAAGTCCTTGTTTCCAGGGACCTGTAAGGACAGTGAGTGAATTGTCCTTGTGCTATATTGTGCTTAAAAAAAACATTTATTCTAGGGACAGAAAACTGTAGGTAGGGAGAGTGTCAGTTTATTTCACTCTGCAAGTCCTTGTTTCCAGGGACCTGGAAGGACAGTGAGTGAATTGTCCTTGTGTTATATTGTGATTAAAAAAAACATTTTTTCTAGGGACAGAAAACTGTAGGTAGGGAGAGTGTTTTTTTTCTTTCACTCTGCAAGTCCTTGTTTCCAGGGACCTGTAAGGACAGTGAGTGAATTGTCCTTGTGCTATATTGTGATAAAAAAAAACATTTTTTCTAGGGACAGAAAACTGTAGGTAGGGAGAGTGTCAGTTTCTTTCACTGTGAAAGTCCTTGTTTCAAGGGACAGAGAAGGACACCTGAAGGTAGCCCTTATTGCTTTTTTCCCATCTCCCTGCAGGCCATCTATTAGAATGTCTGGAAGGCAAACAAGGAGAGGCAGACAGTCAGGAGGCAATAAAAGAGGGCAAGCAGGCTCTGTGTCTGGGGGCAACAGTGCTGGTCGTGGACGCGGTGCATTGTCATCAGCACATGGCCATGGGACACGCTTGTCCTTCTTTTCGGCAGCTGGACATGTTGAGCCACATCATGCCAAAGACTTGGTAGAGTGGATGACCAAGCCCTCCTCCTCCTCCTCATCCTCTCTCACCCAGGCTCAGGGTACTGGAAAAGCAGCTGCCAAAGCGTCGTCTTCCCTGGTATCAATGTCAGACAAATCATCAGTCACTCCTTCCCTAGACCCACCATGTCCTCCTCCTGAGGAGTCCCCCGAACTGTTTCAGCACAGTGTTGGGTACATGCTCCAGGAGGATGCCCAGCGTTTCGAAGGGTCTGATGATGAAACCCAGCTAGAGGAAGGCAGTAGCGTGAGAGCAGACAGAGGGGATGCTCAAGAAGGACACCAATCTGGCAGTCATGTTCCAGCAGCTGCAGCATACTGCCAGATTGGCTCCAGTGATGAGGAGGGAGGGGATGATGAGGTCACTGACTCCACGTGGGTGCCTAATAGGAGAGAGGAGGAGGAGGAGGATGAGGAGGAGGCACATCTCCAACGAGGCAGGATGCCCTTTGGTGGCCAGCGTAAGGGCAGTACACCGACGGAATCACACCGCAGAGCTCCGCCTGTGCAGGGCGCTGCCTCTGCCCGTCATTCAAAAAGTTCTTTGGTGTGGGCCTTTTTTGAGGCTAGTGCATCAGATCGCACAGCTGCTGTTTGCAACATATGTCTCAAGCGTATATCGCGTGGCCAAAACATCAGCCGCTTGGGTACCACATGCCTGACCAGACATATGTTGACCTGCCATGCAGCTCGTTGGCAAGCCTACCTCAAAGACCCACACCAAAGAACAAAGCGGACCTCTCCTTGCACCGCATCAGCTGGGATCTCCAACCCCACTATAACTTCAGTCCTCTCTGAAACATGCACTGAGAGGAATGAAGGTGTAGAATTAGGTGTGTCACAGCCAAGTACTTGCGCCCACTCTGCTAGCAGTACACCGACGTCCGATTCTAGCAGGCAAATTTCCCTGCCCCAGCTGCTGGACCGTCGAAAGAAGTTCACTCCCAGCCATCCACATGCCCAGCGGTTGAATGCTAGCTTGGCTAAATTGCTAGCGCTTCAACTGCTGCCTTTTCAGTTGGTAGACTCGGCCCCCTTCCGTGAGTTTGTGCAATGTGCAGTTCCTCAGTGGCAGGTTCCCAAACGCCACTTTTTCTCACGGAAGGCTATTCCGACTCTCTACCGGCATGTGGAAGGCAATGTCTTGGCCTCGCTGGACAGGGCGGTCAGCGGTAAGGTGCATATTACCGCTGACTCATGGTCCAGCAGGCATGGACAGGGACGTTACCTTTCTTTCACGGCCCATTGGGTCACTCTTTTGGCAGCTGGGAAGGATTCAGGACAAGGTGCAGTAGTGTTGGAGGTTGTCCCACCGCCACGCCTCCAAAATGCTACTACTGGTTGTGACACACCTCTCTCCTCCACCCCCTCCTCTTCTTCTTCCTCCATGGCCTCTTCCTGTGGTTTGTCCTATGAACCAGCGGTGCTCCGTAGCCGTTCACGGGGCTACGCAAGTACGCAGGCAAAAAGATGCCATGCCGTGCTTGCGCTGGTGTGTTTGGGGGACAGAAGCCACACTGGGGCAGAGGTCCTGTCTGCTCTGCAGGGCCAGGCCGAGAGGTGGTTGACGCCACGCCAGCTTAAGCCAGGAATGGTGGTTTGCGACAATGGCACCAACCTCCTCTCCGCCCTCCGACAGGGACAACTGACCCATGTGCCCTGTGTGGCTCACGTCCTTAACCTGGTGGTGCAGCGCTTCTTGGGCAGGTACCCGGGCTTACAGGATGTCCTGAGGCAGGCCAGGAAAGTCTGTGTGCATTTCCGCAGATCTTATAATGCCAGTGCTCGCCTGGCTGAGCTGCAAAAGGAGTTGAACCTGCCCAAGAACCGCCTTATATGTGACATGCCCACCAGGTGGAACTCAACGTTGGCCATGCTGCAGCGGCTGCACACGCAGCAGAGGGCCATCAATGAGTACCTGTGCGACTACGGCACCAGGACAGGGTCAGGGGAGCTTGGTTTTTTTTCTCCACGCCAGTGGGGCATGATCAGGGATGCATGCACTGTCCTGGCACCATTTGAGGAGGCCACGAGGATGGTGAGCAGTGACAGTGCATGCATCAGTGACACTGTACCTCTTGTCCACCTGTTGGAGCACACGCTGCGTGGAATAATGGACAGGGCACTTGAGGCAGAACAGAGGCAGGAAGAGGAGGACTTCCTTGCCTCTCAAGGCCCCCTTTACCCAGACAGTGTTCCTTCTGTCCCACCCATCGCACAGGAAGAGGAGGAGGAGGAGGAGGAGGAGGAGGAGGAGGATTGTGTCAGCATGGAGGTGGAGGCTGGCACTCAGCATCATCAGAAGCAGTCTTTTAGGGATGATTTACAGTCCCAAGAAACCAGTGGACTTGTACGTGGCTGGGAGGAGGTGGCTGCGGATCATGTCGTCCTTAGTGACCCAGAAGACTCCGGAGCGAATGCCTCAGCAAACCTACGCTGCATGGCCTCCCTGATCCTGCAAAGTCTGCGGAAGGATCCTCGTATTCTTCGGATCAAGGAGAGGGACCATTACTGGCTGGCCACTCTCCTTGATCCACGGTACAAGGGTAAGGTTGCGGACCTTATGTTACCGTCGCAGAGGGAGCAGAGGATGAGACAACTCCGGGAGGCCTTGCAGAAAGGTCTGTGCAACGCGTTCCCAGAGACTGGGAGGTTGCAAACTCCTGGTCCTGGACAACGAGTTGCTGAGGCTTCGGCCAGTCAAAGAAGGAGCGGTGGGGAAGGTGGCCGTCTGACCGATGCGTTCAGACAATTCTTTAGTCCGCAGCCCCAAAGTATGATCGGTTCCAGCAACCATCGCCAGCGTCTAATAAACATGGTGCAGGAATATCTAGGGGCAAGGTCAGACTTGGACACCTTCCCCACCGAAAATCCTCTGGCTTACTGGGTCTTGAGGATGGATCACTGGCCAGAGCTTGCACAGTATGCAATTGAGCTACTGGCCTGTCCTGCATCCAGCGTTCTTTCGGAACGCACATTCAGTGCTGCTGGAGGATTTGTCACGGATCACAGGGTGCGCCTGTCCACCGACTCGGTTGATCGACTGACTTTCATCAAGATGAACCAGTCTTGGATCACCACCAGCTACCACACACCTGATGCTGATATAACAGACTAATTGATTTTAACATGTCACATCCCTTCAAGACTGATGCTGATGCTGAGTGCCTGTGCTGTTATGTTGACTGGCTATCCTCCTCCTCCGAGTCCTCAATGATACGATTGATGATGATAGCTTGTAAGATCATTTTTGTTTATGGGTGCCGCCACCAGTGCCTAACGCCCAATTTTTCAGCCCCTGTTTAACAGGGGCGTGTAATTACAATTTTTGAAGCAATACTTTGCAACAGGGCTCATTGCTGTGCTCCAAGTACAGTATCTGTGAGGAGTTGCAGTGTTGTGCCACCAGTGCCTAAGGCCCAATTTTTCAGCCCCTGTTTAACAGGGGCGTGTCATTACAATTTTTGAAGCAATACTTTGCAACAGGGCTCATTGGTGTGCTCCAAGTACAGTATCTGTGAGGAGTTGCAGTGTTGTGCCACCAGTGCCTAAGGCCCAATTTTTCAGCCCCTGTTTAACAGGGGCGTGTCATTACAATTTTTGAAGCAATACTTTGCAACAGGGCTCATTGCTGTGCTCCAAGTACAGTATCTGTGAGGGGTTGCAGTGTTGTGCCACCAGTGCCTAAGGCCCAATTTTTCAGCCCCTGTTCAACAGGGGCATGTAATTACAATTCTTGATCTAATAATTCACAGCAGGGCCCATTGCTGCACCCACCAAGAGTAACTGTCAGGGCTTACAGTGTTGTGGCACCAGCACCACCATCAAAGGCCCAATTTTTACTACCACTGTTCAACAATTATATGTAATTAAAATTCCTGATATAATAGTTGACAGCAGGGCGTTCCAGCACCAACCAAGAGTAACTGTGAGTGCTTACAGTGTTGTGCCAACACCAACAACTAAGGGGCCTATTTCTGCAGAGTATATACGGCAGGTCCCTACTTTCAAACATCCAACTTACAAACGACTCCTACTTGCAAACGCAAGAAGACAACAGGAAGTGAGAGGAAATCTACCACTAGGAAGGAAAATTCTCTCCTGTAAGAATAAATATGGGAGAAAGGTGTCTCCTCTGTACTGATGCTTTATCAGCAATCCTTGTTTCAAGAAAAACACCACATTTCAAAAACAGTTGTCATTGGGACGGAAAGTGAGGTGAAATGTTCTGAACAGGGGCACAGACAGCAAAACAAATGTTACAGGGGTGATAACCCTTACCTATGTTTTCCAAAAAGTTTAAAAATAGATTTTTGGTCTGGAGCTACACTTCAACAATGTACCTGTTCAAAATTACAAACAGACTCTACATAAGAACAAACCTACAGTCCCTGTCTTGTATGCACCGCCTGTATAGGGCTGTTCAGAGTATATAGGGCCTTTTTTATTTTATGTGCGGGGTTCCCCTTAATATCCATACAAGACCCAAAGGGGCTGGTAATGGGCTGGGGTAGGGGGGGTCATGGGGTAGCTATGCCATTTTTCTTAAAGAATTTCATCCATATTACCGGGACCAGACATTACATTAAAGCCGCAAGCAGTTTTAAATGGCTTTTTTTTCCTTTAGAAGTGTCATTTTGTGCAGGGACAGTTCTAAACACGGGAAACACGTGGCACTTCACAGGCATACTTTAGACACCCCCCAGGTACGATATTTAAAGGAATATTTGACTTTTTTTTTTTCACTTTATGCATCATTAAAATGACTGCTCCCGAAAAACGACCGTTTTTAAAACTTCTTTTTGCATTGATACATGTCCCCTGGTGCAGAACCCGGGTTCCCAAACCCTTTTTAGGACAATAACATGCATAATAGTTGTTATAATTAGCACTTTAGAATTCGAACGTTCGCATCCATTGTATTTAATAGGGTTCTAATGTTCGTTCGAACTTTCGGTCCGTTCGCGGGTTCTGGTGCGAACCGAACCCGGGGGTGTTCGGCTCATCACTACTCTTGAGTAACCGGGCCTGATTTAATACCGGAGCCGTCAGCCAGATGGACATGGAACCCTTGCCTCTTGGTACCCAAGGGCAGCTGCTGAAGAGAAGCAAATGCAGAGTCCACAAAACAGCTGCAGGCCCCAGAGTCTATGATTGCAAGTACTGAAACCGTCTTTTCGGGGAGCTGAAGCTTGATGGGAAGAGAGACATGTGACTGATCCTTCCCAGGGTTAGCAAACCCCACGAACCTCTGTACAGCTTTGCTGTCAGTAGGAGCAGGCCATTCCAAGACAGAAGCGACTTTCTGAGGGTCCATGGAGATTCCCTCGGCGGAGATGACAAGCCCTAGGAAATGCACAACTTGCTTTTCAAAGTCGCATTTTTCAGCCTTTGCTTAAAGTCGGTGTTCCCGCAATCGAGCTAATACCTTTTTTACATGAGTCCGAAGGGATTCTAAAGTTTCAGAGAATACAAGGATGTCATCCAGATACACGATGACGAATAAATCAAGAAAGTCCCGAAAAACATCGTTTACCAGATGCTGGAATGTGGCTGGAGCATTGCAGAGCCCGAATGGCATGACTAAATACTCAAAGTGGCCAAAGCGTGTCCGGAAGGCCGTCTTCCATTCGTCTCCCTCCCTGATTCTGACAAGATTATAGGCACCCCTCAAGTCCAGTTTGGAGAACACTCGTGCCCCTCGCAGCCTCTGGAATAGTTCGGGAATCAGAGGAAGAGGGTACCGATTCTCGACAGTGACCTGGTAGGATTCTGGAATGACGAGGTCGGCCTCCCTTGTATCTCCAACCCAAGCCCCACTGAGGATGGGACAGACCTAGGGTGAGGAGTTACACGAGTGCCTGTAGTTGCGTTCAGAACTTGTCAGCTGAGTTGCAGACGTGGAGATGCAGGCAGAGCATCTGGTAAGGAACTGGACTCAGGAAAGCTGGTAGGATGGACAGCTAGCACAGGCACTGGAGACAGCGTTAAGCCAAGCAGGAGGCTGGTGCAGGATCACAAGGGTGGCCGGGTTCGGTAGCAGACGGGCAGCGAGGTACTGGAAAAGGTTCAAGATTCAAATTGCCTCTTCTCTTCTTGTCGAAGAACTTTTTATTATCTGCCTGGGTCTTGGAGATTGTATCCTGCAGTAATTGGTAGTTGGAGTTAAGGAAGTTCAACCTGTCTTGTACGGCAGGTACAGAAGAATCAATAGGCAGCTCAGGCAAGAAAGAAGGATGGTATCCATAATTGGCGAAAAAAGGTGACTGTTTGGTTGCCGAATGGGTGGAATTATTGTATGAAAATTCTGCGAGTGGGAGAAGTGATAGCCAGTCATCCTGTGCAAAAGAAGAAAAGCATCGTAGGTACTGTTCAAGGGTTTGATTGACCCTTTCAGTCTGTCCATTAGTTTGTGGGTGATAAGCTGTGGAGAGGCGGAGTTCAATGTTCAAAGTTTCACATAAGGCCCTCCAACATCTAGAAGTGAACTGCACCCCTCGATCAGAAACTATGCTGTCAGGGATGCCATGCAACCTTACAATCTCCTTGATAAAAGTTGAGGCAGTCTCCGGGGCAGAAGGAGTTCCTTGCAGAGGTACAAAGTGGGCCATTTTGGTCAAACGATCAACCACAACGAAAATGGTAGTGAAGTCTTCAGATGGGGGAAGTTCTACTATAAAATCCATGGAGATCATGCTCCATGGTTTCTCAGGTACAGGAAGGGGCTCAAGTAGACCCCAAGTTCTGGCTCTGTCTGTCTTATTCCGAAGGCATGAAATACAAGATCTTACATATTTCTTGCAGTCGTTCATCAAGTTTGGCCACCAGAATGTACGAGAGATCAAATTAGCCGTCTTGTGAATCCCAAAGTGACCCGCTAGGGGATGATCATGACATCGCCCTAGGTCGGCAACTCTGAACTGTTCTGGGACCTGCAGTAATTGGTAGTTGGAGTTAAGGAAGTTCAACCTGTCTTGTACGGCAGGTACAGAAGAATCAATAGGCAGCTCAGGCAAGAAAGAAGGATGGTATCCATAATTGGCGAAAAAAGGTGACTGGTTACCGAATGGGTGGAATTATTGTATGAAAATTCCGCGAGTGGGAGAAGTGATAGCCAGTCATCCTGTGCAATAGAAGAAAAGCATCGTAGGTACTGTTCAAGGGTTTGATTGACCCTTTCAGTCTGTCCATTAGTTTGTGGGTGATAAGCTGTGGAGAGGCGGAGTTCAATGTTCAAAGTTTCACATAAGGCCCTCCAACATCTAGAAGTGAACTGCACCCCTCGATCAGAAACTATGCTGTCAGGGATGCCATGCAACCTTACAATCTCCTTGATAAAAGTTGAGGCAGTCTCCGGGGCAGAAAGAGTTCCTTGCAGAGGTACAAAGTGGGCCATTTTGGTCAAACGATCAACCACAACGAAAATGGTAGTAAAGTCTTCAGATGGGGGAAGTTCTACTATAAAATCCATGGAGATCATGCTCCATGGTTTCTCAGGTACAGGAAGGGGCTCAAGTAGACCCCAAGTTCTGGCTCTGTCTGTCTTATTCCGAAGGCATGAAATACAAGATCTTACATATTTCTTGCAGTCGTTCATCAAGTTTGGCCACTAGAATGTACGGGAGATCAAATTAGCCGTCTTGTGAATCCCAAAGTGACCCGCTCTTGTAACTTCTGCACAATATTTGAGAGCGCAGAAATAGTTTGGTAAATGTCCTTCGGTGGAGAGGCCTCTCTTCCAGACTCCATCTCTGGCTGACTGGTACTGTCACGTACCTGGTAGGAGTCTGGAATGACGAGGTCGGCCTCCCTTGTATCTCCAACCCAAGCCCCACTGAGGATGGGACAGACCAAGGGTGAGGAGTTACACGAGAGCCTGTAGTTGCGTGCAGAACTTGTCAGCTGAGTTGCAGACGTGGAGATGCAGGCAGAGCATCTGGTAAGGAACTGGACTCAGGAAAGCTGGTAGGATGGACAGCTAGCACAGGCACTGGAGACAGCGTTAAGCCAAGCAGGAGGCTGGTGCAGGATCAAAAGGGTGGCCGGGTTCGGTAGCAGACGGGCAGCGAGGTACTGGAAAAGGCCCCAAAAATCTTGGGCCAAGCTTCCTCGAGGGGCAACTTAGTTTCAAGTTCGCTGTGGAAAGCCAGACCTTATCTCCAGGTTCAAGATTCAAATTGCCTCTTCTCTTCTTGTCGAAGAACTTTTTATTATCTGCCTGGGTCTTGGAGATTGTATCCTGCAGTAATTGGTAGTTGGAGTTAAGGAAGTTCAACCTGTCTTGTACGGCAGGTACAGAAGAATCAATAGGCAGCTCAGGCAAGAAAGAAGGATAGTATCCATAATTGGCGAAAAAAGGTGACTGTTTGGTTGCCGAATGGGTGGAATTATTGTATGAAAATTCCGCGAGTGGGAGAAGTGATAGCCAGTCATCCTGTGCAAAAGAAGAAAAGCATCGTAGGTACTGTTCAAGGGTTTGATTGACCCTTTCAGTCTGTCCATTAGTTTGTGGGTGATAAGCTGTGGAGAGGCGGAGTTCAATATTCAAAGTTTCACATAAGGCCCTCCAAAATCTAGAAGTGAACTGCACCCCTCGATCAGAAACTATGCTGTCAGGGATGCCATGCAACCTTACAATCTCCTTGATAAAAGTTGAGGCAGTCTCTGGGGCAGAAGGAGTTCCTTGCAGAGGTACAACGTGGGCCATTTTGGTCAAACGATCAACCACAACGAAAATGGTAGTGAAGTCTTCAGATGGGGGAAGTTCTACTATAAAATCCATGGAGATCATGCTCCATGGTTTCTCAGGTACAGGAAGGGGCTCAAGTAGACCCCAAGTTCTGGCTCTGTCTGTCTTATTCCGAAGGCATGAAATACAAGATCTTACATATTTCTTGCAGTCGTTCATCAAGTTTGGCCACCAGAATGTACGGGAGATCGAATTAGCCGTCTTGTGAATCCCAAAGTGACCCGCTAGGGGATGATCATGACATCGCCCTAGGACGGCAACTCTGAACTGTTCTGGGATAAAGATTTGCCTCTTAGGGAAGTACAGGCCATCCCTTAGTTGAAGAGCCAGGTCCTTGGAAGGCGGTTGGTCTTCCACATATTTTCTTATTTGTGACATCAGATCCGCCTGAAGAAGTAAAAAATTATTGGCTGGTAGAATAGTATCAGGTTCCGAGGATACAACTGGATCACTGAACATGCGGGACAAGGCATCTGGTTTCCCGTTCTTTGAGCCAGGACGGTAGGTTATATGAAACATGAAACGAGAGAAAAAAAGTGCCCATCTTGCCTGCCGAGGTCTTAGGCGTTTAGCTGTCTTCAAATACTCAAGATTCTTGTGATCTGTGAAGATAAGAATTGGGTGAGAAGCTCCCTTCAAAAGGTAACGCCATTCTTCAAGAGCGGCCTTGATAGCCAGTAGCTCTCGGTCACCAACATCATAATTCCTTTCGGAAGGATTTAATTTTTTAGAGAAGAAGGCCACAGGGTGGAGCAATGATTTGGGCCCTTGGCGTTGGGAAATAATAGCCCCAACTGCATTTTCCGAGGCGTCTACCTCCAAAACATAAGCTAAGGAGGGATCGGGATGTTTCAAGATGGGAGCTGAGGTGAATAAGGCTTTCAACTGTTCAAACGCTGTCTGAGCCTCTGGGGTCCATCGAAAGGGAACATGCTGTTTCGTTAGCTGAGTAATGGGAGTGATGATGCCAGAAAAGTCCTTAATAAATTTTCTATAAAAGTTAGCAAACCCCACGAACCTCTGTACAGCTTTTCTGTCAGTAGGAGCAGGCCATTCCAAGACAGAAGCAACTTTCTGGAGATTCCCTCGGCGGAGATGACAAGCCCTAGGAAATGCACAACTTGCTTTTCAAAGTCGCATTTTTCAGCCTTTGCGTAAAGTCGGTGTTCCCGCAATCAAGCTAATACCTTTTTTACATGAGTCCGATGGGATTCTAACGTTTCAGAGAATACAAGGATGTCATCCAGATACACGATGACGAATAAATCAAGAAAGTCCCGAAAAACATCGTTTACCAGATGCTGGAATGTGGCTGGAGCATTGCAGAGCCCGAATGGCATGACTTAAATACTCAAAGTGGCCAAAGCGTGTCCGGAAAGCCGTCTTCCATTCTTCTCCCTCCCTGATTCTGACAAGATTATAGGCACCCCTCAAGTCCAGTTTGGAGAACATACGTGCCCCTCGCAGCCTCTGGAATAGTTCGGGAATCAGAGGAAGAGGGTACCGATTCTTGACAGTGACCCTGTTAAGGTCACGATAGTCCACACAGGGCCTCAAGGTGTGGTCTTTTTTCTCAACGAAGAAAATACCGGCTCCTGCTGGTGAAGTGGAAGGCCGAATGAACTGCTTTTCAAGGCTCTCGTCGATATAGGTACGCAGGGCTTCCAATTCAGGCTCAGAGAGAGGGTAAATCCGACCAAACGGGATCTCGGCTCCCGGTAGAAGTTCAATGGGGCAATCGTAAGGTTTATGAGGTGGAAGAGTGTCTGCACCCTTTTTATTAACGACGTCCAGAAATTCGTGATAAGCAACCGGGATCAGTTTAGAGGCTTCATGGTCAGGGTGGATACCCAGGAGGTGCGTGGAGTTGACAGTTCCTCCCAAGAGGCAGTGCGTCTGGCAGTAGTTGGACGAAAAAGAGATATCTCCGGTAAGCCAGTCAACGTGAGGGTTGTGTGCCTTCAACCATGGAATGCCGAGGATAACGGGAAACATGGGAGAAGCTATGACATCCAAACGGAGGAGTTCGCTATGGCCTGAAGAAGTCTGGCAGAGAATAGGCAAGGTCCCCTGAGTAACTGGGCCTGATTTAATACCGGAGCCGTCAGCCAGATGGACATGGAACCCTTGCCTCTTGGTACCCAAGGGCAGCTGCTGACGAGAAGCAAATGCAGAGTCCACAAAACAGCTGCAGGCCCCAGAGTCTATGATTGCAAGTACTGAAACCGTCTTTTCGGGGAGCTGAAGCTTGATGGGAAGAGAGACATGTGACTGAGAGACATGGGAAGAGACATGGGAAGAGAGACATGTGACAGGGTTAGCAAACCCCACAAACCTCTGTACAGCTTTTCTGTCAGTAGGAGCAGGCCATTCCAAGACAGAAGCGACTTTCTGAGGGTCCATGGAGATTCCCTCGGCGAAGATGAAAAGCCCTAGGAAATGCACAACTTGCTTTTCAAAGTCGCATTTTTCAGCCTTTGCGTAAAGTCGGTGTTCCCGCAATCGAGCTAATACCTTTTTTACATGAGTCCGATGGGATTCTAAAGTTTCAGAGAATACAAGGATGTCATCCAGATACACGATGACGAATAAATCAAGAAAGTCCCGAAAAACATCGTTTACCAGATACTGGAATGTGGCTGGAGCATTGCAGAGCCCGAATGGCATGACTAAATACTCAAAGTGGCCAAAGCGTGTCCGGAAGGCCGTCTTCCATTCGTCTCCCTCCCTGATTCTGACAAGATTATAGTCACCCCTCAAGTCCAGTTTGGAGAACACTCGTGCCCCTCGCAGCCTCTGGAATAGTTCGGGAATCAGAGGAAGAGGGTACCGATTCTTGACAGTGACCCTGTTAAGGTCACGATAGTCCACACAGGGCATCAAGGTGTGGTCTTTTTTCTCAACGAAGAAAATACCGGCTCCTGCTGGTGAAGTGGAAGGCCGAATGAACTGCTTTTCAAGGCTCTCGTCGATATAGGTACGCAGGGCTTCCAATTCAGGCTCAGAGAGAGGGTAAATCCGATCAAACGGGATCTCGGCTCCCGGTAGAAGTTCAATGGGGCAATCGTAAGTTCTATGAGGTGGAAGAGTGTCTGCACCCCTTTTATTAAAGACGTCCAGAAATTCGTGATAAGCAACCGGGATCAGTTTAGAGGCTTCATGGTCAGGGTGGATACCCAGGAGGGGCGTGGAGTTGACAGTTCCTCCCAAGAGGCAGTGCGTCTGGCAGTAGTTGGACGAAAAAAAATATATATCCATGGTAAGCCAGTCAACGTGAGGGTTGTGTGCCTTCAACCATGGAATGCCGAGGATAACGGGAAACATGGGAGAAGCTATGACATCCAAACGGAGGAGTTCGCTATGGCCTGAAGAAGTCTGGCAGAGAATAGGCAAGGTCTCTTGAGTAACCGGGCCTGATTTAATACCGGAGCCGTCAGCCAGATGGACATGGAACCCTTGCCTCTTGGTACCCAAGGGCAGCTGCTGAAGAGAAGCAAATGCAGAGTCCACAAAACAGCTGCAGGCCCCAGAGTCTATGATTGCAAGTACTGAAACCGTCTTTTCGGGGAGCTGAAGCTTGATGGGAAGAGAGACATGTGACTGATCCTTCCCAGGGTTAACAAACCCCACGAACCTCTGTACAGCTTTTCTGTCAGTAGGAGCAGGCCATTCCAAGACAGAAGCGACTTTCTGAGGGTCCATGGAGATTCCCTCGGCGGAGATGACAAGCCCTAGGAAATGCACAACTTGCTTTTCAAAGTCGCATTTTTCAGCCTTTGCGTAAAGTCGGTGTTCCCGCAATCGAGCTAATACCTTTTTTACATGAGTCCGATGGGATTCTAAAGTTTCAGAGAATACAAGGATGTCATCCAGATACACGATGACGAATAAATCAAGAAAGTCCCGAAAAACATCGTTTACCAGATGCTGGAATGTGGCTGGAGCATTGCAGAGCCCGAATGGCATGACTAAATACTCAAAGTGGCCAAAGCGTGTCCGGAAGGCCGTCTTCCATTCGTCTCCCTCCCTGATTCTGACAAGATTATAGGCACCCCTCAAGTCCAGTTTGGAGAACACTCGTGCCCCTCGCAGCCTCTGGAATAGTTCGGGAATCAGAGGAAGAGGGTTCCAAATCTTGACAGTGACCCTGTTAAGGTCACGATAGTCCACACAGGGCCTCAAGGTGTGGTCTTTTTTCTCAACGAAGAAAATACCGGCTCCTGCTGGTGAAGTGGAAGGCCGAATGAACTGCTTTTCAAGGCTCTCGTCGATATAGGTACGCAGGGCTTCCAATTCAGGCTCAGAGAGAGGGTAAATCCGACCAAACGGGATCTCGGCTCCCGGTAGAAGTTCAATGGGGCAATCGTAAGTTCTATGAGGTGGAAGAGTGTCTGCACCCTTTTTATTAAAGACGTCCAGAAATTCGTGGTAAGCAACCGGGATCAGTTTAGAGGCTTCATGGTCAGGGTGGATACCCAGGAGGGGCGTGGAGTTGACAGTTCCTCCCAAGAGGCAGTGCGTCTGGCAGTAGTTGGACGAAAAAAATATATATCTCCGGTAAGCCAGTCAACGTGAGGGTTGTGTGCCTTCAACCATGGAATGCCGAGGATAACGGGAAACATGGGAGAAGCTATGACATCCAAACGGAGGAGTTCGCTATGGCCTGAAGAAGTCTGGCAGAGAATAGGCAAGGTCTCTTGAGTAACCGGGCCTGATTTAATACCGGAGCCGTCAGCCAGATGGACATGGAACCCTTGCCTCTTGGTACCCAAGGGCAGCTGCTGAAGAGAAGCAAATGCAGAGTCCACAAAACAGCTGCAGGCCCCAGAGTCTATGATTGCAAGTACTGAAACCGTCTTTTCGGGGAGCTGAAGCTTGATGGGAAGAGAGACATGTGACTGATCCTTCCCAGGGTTAGCAAACCCCACGAACCTCTGTACAGCTTTTCTGTCAGTAGGAGCAGGCCATTCCAAGACAGAAGCGACTTTCTGAGGGTCCATGGAGATTCCCTCGGCGGAGATGACAAGCCCTAGGAAATGCACAACTTGCTTTTCAAAGTCACATTTCTCAGCCTTTGCTTAAAGTCGGTGTTCCCGCAATCGAGCTAATACCTTTTTTACATGAGTCCGATGGGATTCTAAAGTTTCAGAGAATACAAGGATGTCTTCCAGATACACGATGACGAATAAATCAAGAAAGTCCCGAAAAACATCGTTTACCAGATGCTGGAATGTGGCTGGAGCATTGCAGAGCCCGAATGGCATGACTAAATACTCAAAGTGGCCAAAGCGTGTCCGGAAGGCCGTCTTCCATTCGTCTCCCTCCCTGATTCTGACAAGATTATAGGCACCCCTCAAGTCCAGTTTGGAGAACACTCGTGCCCCTCGCAGCCTCTGGAATAGTTCGGGAATCAGAGGAAGAGGGTTCCGATTCTTGACAGTGACCCTGTTAAGGTCACGATAGTCCACACAGGGCCTCAAGGTGTGGTCTTTTTTCTCAACAAAGAAAATACCGGCTCCTGCTGGTGAAGTGGAAGGCCGAATGAACTGCTTTTCAAGGCTCTCGTCGATATAGGTACGCAGGGCTTCCAATTCAGGCTCAGAGAGAGGGTAAATCCGACCAAACGGGATCTCGGCTCCCGGTAGAAGTTCAATGGGGCAATCGTAAGTTCTATGAGGTGGAAGAGTGTCTGCACCCTTTTTATTAAAGACGTCCAGAAATTAGTGATAAGCAACCGGGATCAGTTTAGAGGCTTCATGGTCAGGGTGGATACCCAGGAGGGGCGTGGAGTTGACAGTTCCTCCCAAGAGGCAGTGCGTCTGGCAGTAGTTGGACGAAAAAAATATATATCTCCGTTAAGCCAGTCAACGTGAGGGTTGTGTGCCTTCAACCATGGAATGCCGAGGATAACGGGAAACATGGGAGAAGCTATGACATCCAAACGGAGGAGTTCGCTATGGCCTGAAGAAGTCTGGCAGAGAATAGGCAAGGTCTCTTGAGTAACCGGGCCTGATTTAATACCGGAGCCGTCAGCCAGATGGACATGGAACCCTTGCCTCTTGGTACCCAAGGGCAGCTGCTGAAGAGAAGCAAATGCAGAGTCCACAAAACAGCTGCAGGCCCCAGAGTCTATGATTGCAAGTACTGAAACCGTCTTTTCGGGGAGCTGAAGCTTGATGGGAAGAGAGACATGTGACTGATCCTTCCCAGGGTTAGCAAACCCCACGAACCTCTGTACAGCTTTTCTGTCAGTAGGAGCAGGCCATTCCAAGACAGAAGCGACTTTCTGAGGGACCATGGAGATTCCCTCGGCGGAGATGACAAGCCCTAGGAAATGCACAACCTGCTTTTTAAAGTCGCATTTCTCAGCCTTTGCTTAAAGTCGGTGTTCCCGCAATCCAGCTAATACCTTTTTTACATGAGTCCGATGGGATTCTAAAGTTTCAGAGAATACAAGGATGTCATCCAGATACACGATGACGAATAAATCAAGAAAGTCCCGAAAAACATCGTTTACCAGATGCTGGAATGTGGCTGGAGCATTGCAGAGCCCGAATGGCATGACTAAATACTCAAAGTGGCCAAAGCGTGTCCGGAAGGCCGTCTTCCATTCGTCTCCCTCCCTGATTCTGACAAGATTATAGGCACCCCTCAAGTCCAGTTTGGAGAACACTCGTGCCCCTCGCAGCCTCTGGAATAGTTCGGGAATCAGAGGAAGAGGGTACCGATTCTTGACAGTGACCCTGTTAAGGTAACGATAGTCCACACAGGGCCTCAAGGTGTGGTCTTTTTTCTCAACGATAAAAATACCGGCTCCTGCTGGTGAAGTGGAAGGCCGAATGAACTGCTTTTCAAGGCTCTCGTCGATATAGGTACGCAGGGCTTCCAATTCAGGCTCAGAGAGAGGGTAAATCCGACCAAACGGGATCTCGGCTCCCGGTAGAAGTTCAATGGGGCAATCGTAAGTTCTATGAGGTGGAAGAGTGTCTGCACCCTTTTTATTAAAGACGTCAAGAAATTCGTGGTAAGCAACCGGGATCAGTTTAGAGGCTTCATGGTCAGGGTGGATACCCAGGAGGGGCGTGGAGTTGACAGTTCCTCCCAAGAGGCAGTGCGTCTGGCAGTATTTGGACGGAAAAAATATATAACTCCGTTAAGCCAGTCAACGTGAGGGTTGTGTGCCTTCAACCATGGAATGCCGAGGATAACGGGAAACATGGGAGAAGCTATGACATCCAAACGGAGGAGTTCGCTATGGCCTGAAGAAGTCTGGCAGAGAATAGGCAAGGTCTCTTGAGTAACCGGGCCTGATTTAATACCGGAGCCGTCAGCCAGATGGACATGGAACCCTTGCCTCTTGGTACCCAAGGGCAGCTGCTGAAGAGAAGCAAATGCAGAGTCCACAAAACAGCTGCAGGCCCCAGAGTCTATGATTGCAAGTACTGAAACCGTCTTTTCGGGGAGCTGAAGCTTGATGGGAAGAGAGACATGTGACTGATCCTTCCCAGGGTTAGCAAACCCCACGAACCTCTGTACAGCTTTTCTGTCAGTAGGAGCAGGCCATTCCAAGACAGAAGCGACTTTCTGAGGGTCCATGGAGATTCCCTCGGCGGAGATGACAAGCCCTAGGAAATGCACAACTTGCTTTTCAAAGTCGCATTTTTCAGCCTTTGCGTAAAGTCGGTGTTCCCGCAATCGAGCTAATACCTTTTTTACATGAGTCCGATGGGATTCTAAAGTTTCAGAGAATACAAGGATGTCATCCAGATACACGATGACGAATAAATCAAGAAAGTCCCGAAAAACATTGTTTACCAGATGCTGGAATGTGGCTGGAGCATTGCAGAGCCCGAATGGCATGACTAAATACTCAAAGTGGCCAAAGCGTGTCCGGAAGGCCGTCTTCCATTCGTCTCCCTCCCTGATTCTGACAAGATTATAGGCACCCCTCAAGTCCAGTTTGGAGAACACTCGTGCCCCTCGCAGCCTCTGAAATAGTTCGGGAATCAGAGGAAGAGGGTTCCGATTCTTGACAGTGACCCTGTTAAGGTCACGATAGTCCACACAGGGCCTCAAGGTGTGGTCTTTTTTCTCAACGAAGAAAATACCGGCTCCTGCTGGTGAAGTGGAAGGCCGAATGAACTGCTTTTCAAGGCTCTCGTCGATATAGGTACGCAGGGCTTCCAATTCAGGCTCAGAGAGAGGGTAAATCCGACCAAACGGGATCTCGGCTCCCGGTAGAAGTTCAATGGGGCAATCGTAAGTTCTATGAGGTGGAAGAGTGTCTGCACCCTTATTATTAAAGACGTCCAGAAATTAGTGATAAGCAACCGGGATCAGTTTAGAGGCTTCATGGTCAGGGTGGATACCCAGGAGGGGCGTGGAGTTGACAGTTCCTCCCAAGAGGCAGTGCGTCTGGCAGTAGTTGGACGAAAAAAATATATATCTCCGTTAAGCCAGTCAACGTGAGGGTTGTGTGCCTTCAACCATGGAATGCCGAGGATAACGGGAAACATGGGAGAAGCTATGACATCCAAACGGAGGAGTTCGCTATGGCCTGAAGAAGTCTGGCAGACAATAGGCAAGGTCTCTTGAGTAACCGGGCCTGATTTAATACCGGAGCCGTCAGCCAGATGGACATGGAACCCTTGCCTCTTGGTACCCAAGGGCAGCTGCTGAAGAGAAGCAAATGCAGAGTCCACAAAACAGCTGCAGGCCCCAGAGTCTATGATTGCAAGTACTGAAACCGTCTTTTCGGGGAGCTGAAGCTTGATGGGAAGAGAGACATGTGACTGATCCTTCCCAGGGTTAGCAAACCCCACGAACCTCTGTACAGCTTTTCTGTCAGTAGGAGCAGGCCATTCCAAGACAGAAGCGACTTTCTGAGGGTCCATGGAGATTCCCTCGGCGGAGATGACAAGCCCTAGGAAATGCACAACCTGCTTTTCAAAGTCGCATTTCTCAGCCTTTGCTTAAAGTCGGTGTTCCCGCAATCGAGCTAATACCTTTTTTACATGAGTCCGATGGGATTCTAAAGTTTCAGAGAATACAAGGATGTCATCCAGATACACGATGACGAATAAATCAAGAAAGTCCCGAAAAACATTGTTTACCAGATGCTGGAATGTGGCTGGAGCATTGCAGAGCCCGAATGGCATGACTAAATACTCAAAGTGGCCAAAGCGTGTCCGGAAGGCCGTCTTCCATTCGTCTCCCTCCCTGATTCTGACAAGATTATAGGCACCCCTCAAGTCCAGTTTGGAGAACACTCGTGCCCCTCGCAGCCTCTGGAATAGTTCGGGAATCAGAGGAAGAGGGTGCCGATTCTTGACAGTGACCCTGTTAAGGTCACGATAGTCCACACAGGGCCTCAAGGTGTGGTCTTTTTTCTCAACAAAGAAAATACCGGCTCCTGCTGGTGAAGTGGAAGGCCGAATGAACTGCTTTTCAAGGCTCTCGTCGATATAGGTACGCAGGGCTTCCAATTCAGGCTCAGAGAGAGGGTAAATCCGACCAAACGGGATCTCGGCTCCCGGTAGAAGTTCAATGGGGCAATCGTAAGTTCTATGAGGTGGAAGAGTGTCTGCGCCCTTTTTATTAAAGACGTCCAGAAATTCGTGGTAAGCAACCGGGATCAGTTTAGAGGCTTCATGGTCAGGGTGGATACCCAGGAGGGGCGTGGAGTTGACAGTTCCTCCCAAGAGGCAGTGCGTCTGGCAGTAGTTGGACGAAAAAAAAATATATCTCCGGTAAGCCAGTCAACGTGAGGGTTGTGTGCCTTCAACCATGGAATGCCGAGGATAACGGGAAACATGGGAGAAGCTATGACATCCAAACGGAGGAGTTCGCTATGGCCTGAAGAAGTCTGGCAGAGAATAGGCAAGGTCTCTTGATTAACCGGGCCTGATTTAATACCGGAGCCGTCAGCCAGATGGACATGGAACCCTTGCCTCTTGGTACCCAAGGGCAGCTGCTGAAGAGAAGCAAATGCAGAGTCCACAAAACAGCTGCAGGCCCCAGAGTCTATGATTGCAAGTACTGAAACCGTCTTTTCGGGGAGCTGAAGCTTGATGGGAAGAGAGACATGTGACTGATCCTTCCCAGGGTTAGCAAACCCCACGAACCTCTGTACAGCTTTTCTGTCAGTAGGAGCAGGCCATTCCAAGACAGAAGCGACTTTCTGAGGGTCCATGGAGATTCCCTCGGCGGAGATGACAAGCCCTAGGAAATGCACAACTTGCTTTTCAAAGTCGCATTTTTCAGCCTTTGCGTAAAGTCGGTGTTCCCGCAATCGAGCTAATACCTTTTTTACATGAGTCCGATGGGATTCTAAAGTTTCAGAGAATACAAGGATGTCATCCAGATACACGATGACGAATAAATCAAGAAAGTCCCGAAAAACATTGTTTACCAGATGCTGGAATGTGGCTGGAGCATTGCAGAGCCCGAATGGCATGACTAAATACTCAAAGTGGCCAAAGCGTGTCCGGAAGGCCGTCTTCCATTCGTCTCCCTCCCTGATTCTGACAAGATTATAGGCACCCCTCAAGTCCAGTTTGGAGAACACTCGTGCCCCTCGCAGCCTCTGAAATAGTTCGGGAATCAGAGGAAGAGGGTTCCGATTCTTGACAGTGACCCTGTTAAGGTCACGATAGTCCACACAGGGCCTCAAGGTGTGGTCTTTTTTCTCAACGAAGAAAATACCGGCTCCTGCTGGTGAAGTGGAAGGCCGAATGAACTGCTTTTCAAGGCTCTCGTCGATATAGGTACGCAGGGCTTCCAATTCAGGCTCAGAGAGAGGGTAAATCCGACCAAACGGGATCTCGGCTCCCGGTAGAAGTTCAATGGGGCAATCGTAAGTTCTATGAGGTGGAAGAGTGTCTGCACCCTTATTATTAAAGACGTCCAGAAATTAGTGATAAGCAACCGGGATCAGTTTAGAGGCTTCATGGTCAGGGTGGATACCCAGGAGGGGCGTGGAGTTGACAGTTCCTCCCAAGAGGCAGTGCGTCTGGCAGTAGTTGGACGAAAAAAATATATATCTCCGTTAAGCCAGTCAACGTGAGGGTTGTGTGCCTTCAACCATGGAATGCCGAGGATAACGGGAAACATGGGAGAAGCTATGACATCCAAACGGAGGAGTTCGCTATGGCCTGAAGAAGTCTGGCAGACAATAGGCAAGGTCTCTTGAGTAACCGGGCCTGATTTAATACCGGAGCCGTCAGCCAGATGGACATGGAACCCTTGCCTCTTGGTACCCAAGGGCAGCTGCTGAAGAGAAGCAAATGCAGAGTCCACAAAACAGCTGCAGGCCCCAGAGTCTATGATTGCAAGTACTGAAACCGTCTTTTCGGGGAGCTGAAGCTTGATGGGAAGAGAGACATGTGACTGATCCTTCCCAGGGTTAGCAAACCCCACGAACCTCTGTACAGCTTTTCTGTCAGTAGGAGCAGGCCATTCCAAGACAGAAGCGACTTTCTGAGGGTCCATGGAGATTCCCTCGGCGGAGATGACAAGCCCTAGGAAATGCACAACCTGCTTTTCAAAGTCGCATTTCTCAGCCTTTGCTTAAAGTCGGTGTTCCCGCAATCGAGCTAATACCTTTTTTACATGGGTCCGATGGGATTCTAAAGTTTCAGAGAATACAAGGATGTCATCCAGATACACGATGACGAATAAATCAAGAAAGTCCCGAAAAACATTGTTTACCAGATGCTGGAATGTGGCTGGAGCATTGCAGAGCCCGAATGGCATGACTAAATACTCAAAGTGGCCAAAGCGTGTCCGGAAGGCCGTCTTCCATTCGTCTCCCTCCCTGATTCTGACAAGATTATAGGCACCCCTCAAGTCCAGTTTGGAGAACACTCGTGCCCCTCGCAGCCTCTGGAATAGTTCGGGAATCAGAGGAAGAGGGTGCCGATTCTTGACAGTGACCCTGTTAAGGTCACGATAGTCCACACAGGGCCTCAAGGTGTGGTCTTTTTTCTCAACAAAGAAAATACCGGCTCCTGCTGGTGAAGTGGAAGGCCGAATGAACTGCTTTTCAAGGCTCTCGTCGATATAGGTACGCAGGGCTTCCAATTCAGGCTCAGAGAGAGGGTAAATCCGACCAAACGGGATCTCGGCTCCCGGTAGAAGTTCAATGGGGCAATCGTAAGTTCTATGAGGTGGAAGAGTGTCTGCACCCTTTTTATTAAAGACGTCCAGAAATTCGTGGTAAGCAACCGGGATCAGTTTAGAGGCTTCATGGTCAGGGTGGATACCCAGGAGGGGCGTGGAGTTGACAGTTCCTCCCAAGAGGCAGTGCGTCTGGCAGTAGTTGGACGAAAAAAAAATATATCTCCGGTAAGCCAGTCAACGTGAGGGTTGTGTGCCTTCAACCATGGAATGCCGAGGATAACGGGAAACATGGGAGAAGCTATGACATCCAAACGGAGGAGTTCGCTATGGCCTGAAGAAGTCTGGCAGAGAATAGGCAAGGTCTCTTGATTAACCGGGCCTGATTTAATACCGGAGCCGTCAGCCAGATGGACATGGAACCCTTGCCTCTTGGTACCCAAGGGCAGCTGCTGAAGAGAAGCAAATGCAGAGTCCACAAAACAGCTGCAGGCCCCAGAGTCTATGATTGCAAGTACTGAAACCGTCTTTTCGGGGAGCTGAAGCTTGATGGGAAGAGAGACATGTGACTGATCCTTCCCAGGGTTAGCAAACCCCACGAACCTCTGTACAGCTTTTCTGTCAGTAGGAGCAGGCCATTCCAAGACAGAAGCGACTTTCTGAGGGTCCATGGAGATTCCCTCGGCGGAGATGACAAGCCCTAGGAAATGCACAACTTGCTTTTCAAAGTCGCATTTCTCAGCCTTTGCTTAAAGTCGGTGTTCCCGCAATCGAGCTAATACCTTTTTTACATGAGTCCGATGGGATTCTAAAGTTTCAGAGAATACAAGGATGTCTTCCAGATACACCATGACGAATAAATCAAGAAAGTCCCGAAAAACATCGTTTACCAGATGCTGGAATGTGGCTGGAGCATTGCAGAGCCCGAATGGCATGACTAAATACTCAAAGTGGCCAAAGCGTGTCCGGAAGGCCGTCTTCCATTCGTCTCCCTCCCTGATTCTGACAAGATTATAGGCACCCCTCAAGTCCAGTTTGGAGAACACTCGTGCCCCTCGCAGCCTCTGGAATAGTTCGGGAATCAGAGGAAGAGGGTGCCGATTCTTGACAGTGACCCTGTTAAGGTCACGATAGTCCACACAGGGCCTCAAGGTGTGGTCTTTTTTCTCAACGAAGAAAATACCGGCTCCTGCTGGTGAAGTGGAAGGCCGAATGAACTGCTTTTCAAGGCTCTCGTCGATATAGGTACGCAGGGCTTCCAATTCAGGCTCAGAGAGAGGGTAAATCCGACCAAACGGGATCTCGGCTCCCGGTAGAAGTTCAATGGGGCAATCGTAAGTTCTATGAGGTGGAAGAGTGTCTGCACCCTTTTTATTAAAGACGTCCAGAAATTCGTGGTAAGCAACCGGGATCAGTTTAGAGGCTTCATGGTCAGGGTGGATACCCAGGAGGGGCGTGGAGTTGACAGTTCCTCCCAAGAGGCAGTGCGTCTGGCAGTAGTTGGACGAAAAAAAAATATATCTCCGGTAAGCCAGTCAACGTGAGGGTTGTGTGCCTTCAACCATGGAATGCCGAGGATAACGGGAAACATGGGAGAAGCTATGACATCCAAACGGAGGAGTTCGCTATGGCCTGAAGAAGTCTGGCAGAGAATAGGCAAGGTCTCTTGATTAACCGGGCCTGATTTAATACCGGAGCCGTCAGCCAGATGGACATGGAACCCTTGCCTCTTGGTACCCAAGGGCAGCTGCTGAAGAGAAGCAAATGCAGAGTCCACAAAACAGCTGCAGGCCCCAGAGTCTATGATTGCAAGTACTGAAACCGTCTTTTCGGGGAGCTGAAGCTTGATGGGAAGAGAGACATGTGACTGATCCTTCCCAGGGTTAGCAAACCCCACGAACCTCTGTACAGCTTTTCTGTCAGTAGGAGCAGGCCATTCCAAGACAGAAGCGACTTTCTGAGGGTCCATGGAGATTCCCTCGGCGGAGATGACAAGCCCTAGGAAATGCACAACTTGCTTTTCAAAGTCGCATTTCTCAGCCTTTGCTTAAAGTCGGTGTTCCCGCAATCGAGCTAATACCTTTTTTACATGAGTCCGATGGGATTCTAAAGTTTCAGAGAATACAAGGATGTCTTCCAGATACACCATGACGAATAAATCAAGAAAGTCCCGAAAAACATCGTTTACCAGATGCTGGAATGTGGCTGGAGCATTGCAGAGCCCGAATGGCATGACTAAATACTCAAAGTGGCCAAAGCGTGTCCGGAAGGCCGTCTTCCATTCGTCTCCCTCCCTGATTCTGACAAGATTATAGGCACCCCTCAAGTCCAGTTTGGAGAACACTCGTGCCCCTCGCAGCCTCTGGAATAGTTCGGGAATCAGAGGAAGAGGGTACCGATTCTTGACAGTGACCCTGTTAAGGTCACGATAGTCCACACAGGGCCTCAAGGTGTGGTCTTTTTTCTCAACGAAGAAAATACCGGCTCCTGCTGGTGAAGTGGAAGGCCGAATGAACTGCTTTTCAAGGCTCTCGTCGATATAGGTACGCAGGGCTTCCAATTCAGGCTCAGAGAGAGGGTAAATCCGACCAAACGGGATCTCGGCTCCCGGTAGAAGTTCAATGGGGCAATCGTAAGTTCTATGAGGTGGAAGAGTGTCTGCACCCTTTTTATTAAAGACGTCCAGAAATTCGTGGTAAGCAACCGGGATCAGTTTAGAGGCTTCATGGTCAGGGTGGATACCCAGGAGATGCGTGGAGTTGACAGTTCCTCCCAAGAGGCAGTGCGTCTGGCAGTAGTTGGACGAAAAAAATATATAACTCCGTTAAGCCAGTCAACGTGAGGGTTGTGTGCCTTCAACCATGGAATGCCGAGGATAACGGGAAACATGGGAGAAGCTATGACATCCAAACGGAGGAGTTCGCTATGGCCTGAAGAAGTCTGGCAGAGAATAGGCAAGGTCTCTTGAGTAACCGGGCCTGATTTAATACCGGAGCCGTCAGCCAGATGGACATGGAACCCTTGCCTCTTGGTACCCAAGGGCAGCTGCTGAAGAGAAGCAAATGCAGAGTCCACAAAACAGCTGCAGGCCCCAGAGTCTATGATTGCAAGTACTGAAACCGTCTTTTCGGGGAGCTGAAGCTTGATGGGAAGAGAGACATGTGACTGATCCTTCCCAGGGTTAGCAAACCCCACGAACCTCTGTACAGCTTTTCTGTCAGTAGGAGCAGGCCATTCCAAGACAGAAGCGACTTTCTGAGGGTCCATGGAGATTCCCTCGGCAGAGATGACAAGCCCTAGGAAATGCACAACTTGCTTTTCAAAGTCGCATTTCTCAGCCTTTGCTTAAAGTCGGTGTTCCCGCAATCGAGCTAATTCCTTTTTTACATGAGTCCGATGGGATTCTAAAGTTTCAGAGAATACAAGGATGTCATCCAGATACACGATGACGAATAAATCAAGAAAGTCCCGAAAAACATCGTTTACCAGATGCTGGAATGTGGCTGGAGTATTGCAGAGCCCGAATGGCATGACTAAATACTCAAAGTGGCCAAAGCGTGTCCGGAAGGCCGTCTTCCATTCGTCTCCCTCCCTGATTCTGACAAGATTATAGGCACCCCTCAAGTCCAGTTTGGAGAACACTCGTGCCCCTCGCAGCCTCTGGAATAGTTCGGGAATCAGAGGAAGAGGGTACCGATTCTTGACAGTGACCCTGTTAAGGTCACGATAGTCCACACAGGGCCTCAAGGTGTGGTCTTTTTTCTCAACGAAGAAAATACCGGCTCCTGCTGGTGAAGTGGAAGGCCGAATGAACTGCTTTTCAAGGCTCTCGTCGATATAGGTATGCAGGGCTTCCAATTCAGGCTCAGAGAGAGGGTAAATCCGACCAAACGGGATCTCGGCTCCCGGTAGAAGTTCAATGGGGCAATCGTAAGTTCTATGAGGTGGAAGAGTGTCTGCACCCTTTTTATTAAAGACGTCCAGAAATTTGTGGTAAGCAACCGGGATCAGTTTAGAGGCTTCATGGTCAGGGTGGATACCCAGGAGATGCGTGGAGTTGACAGTTCCTCCCAAGAGGCAATGCGTCTGGCAGTAGTTGGACGAAAAAAATATATAACTCCGTTAAGCCAGTCAACGTGAGGGTTGTGTGCCTTCAACCATGGAATGCCGAGGATAACGGGAAACATGGGAGAAGCTATGACATCCAAACGGAGGAGTTCGCTATGGCCTGAAGAAGTCTGGCAGAGAATAGGCAAGGTCTCTTGATTAACCGGGCCTGATTTAATACCGGAGCCGTCAGCCAGATGGACATGGAACCCTTGCCTCTTGGTACCCAAGGGCAGCTGCTGAAGAGAAGCAAATGCAGAGTCCACAAAACAGCTGCAGGCCCCAGAGTCTATGATTGCAAGTACTGAAACCGTCTTTTCGGGGAGCTGAAGCTTGATGGGAAGAGAGACATGTGACTGATCCTTCCCAGGGTTAGCAAACCCCACGAACCTCTGTACAGCTTTTCTGTCAGTAGGAGCAGGCCATTCCAAGACAGAAGCGACTTTCTGAGGGTCCATGGAGATTCCCTCGGCGGAGATGACAAGCCCTAGGAAATGCACAACTTGCTTTTCAAAGTCGCATTTCTCAGCCTTTGCTTAAAGTCGGTGTTCCCGCAATCGAGCTAATACCTTTTTTACATGAGTCCGATGGGATTCTAAAGTTTCAGAGAATACAAGGATGTCTTCCAGATACACGATGACGAATAAATCAAGAAAGTCCCGAAAAACATCGTTTACCAGATGCTGGAATGTGGCTGGAGCATTGCAGAGCCCGAATGGCATGACTAAATACTCAAAGTGGCCAAAGCGTGTCCGGAAGGCCGTCTTCCATTCGTCTCCCTCCCTGATTCTGACAAGATTATAGGCACCCCTCAAGTCCAGTTTGGAGAACACTCGTGCCCCTCGCAGCCTCTGGAATAGTTCGGGAATCAGAGGAAGAGGGTACCGATTCTTGACAGTGACCCTGTTAAGGTCACGATAGTCCACACAGGGCCTCAAGGTGTGGTCTTTTTTCTCAATGAAGAAAATACCGGCTCCTGCTGGTGAAGTGGAAGGCCGAATGAACTGCTTTTCAAGGCTCTCGTCGATATAGGTATGCAGGGCTTCCAATTCAGGCTCAGAGAGAGGGTAAATCCGACCAAACGGGATCTCGGCTCCCGGTAGAAGTTCAATGGGGCAATCGTAAGTTCTATGAGGTGGAAGAGTGTCTGCACCCTTTTTATTAAAGACGTCCAGAAATTTGTGGTAAGCAACCGGGATCAGTTTAGAGGCTTCATGGTCAGGGTGGATACCCAGGAGATGCGTGGAGTTGACAGTTCCTCCCAAGAGGCAATGCGTCTGGCAGTAGTTGGACGAAAAAAATATATAACTCCGTTAAGCCAGTCAACGTGAGGGTTGTGTGCCTTCAACCATGGAATGCCGAGGATAACGGGAAACATGGGAGAAGCTATGACATCCAAACGGAGGAGTTCGCTATGGCCTGAAGAAGTCTGGCAGAGAATAGGCAAGGTCTCTTGAGTAACCGGGCCTGATTTAATACCGGAGCCGTCAGCCAGATGGACATGGAACCCTTGCCTCTTGGTACCCAAGGGCAGCTGCTGAAGAGAAGCAAATGCAGAGTCCACAAAACAGCTGCAGGCCCCAGAGTCTATGATTGCAAGTACTGAAACCGTCTTTTCGGGGAGCTGAAGCTTGATGGGAAGAGAGACATGTGACTGATCCTTCCCAGGGTTAGCAAACCCCACGAACCTCTGTACAGCTTTTCTGTCAGTAGGAGCAGGCCATTCCAAGACAGAAGCGACTTTCTGAGGGTCCATGGAGATTCCCTCGGCGGAGATGACAAGCCCTAGGAAATGCACAACCTGCTTTTCAAAGTCGCATTTCTCAGCCTTTGCTTAAAGTCGGTGTTCCCGCAATCGAGCTAATACCTTTTTTACATGAGTCCGATGGGATTCTAAAGTTTCAGAGAATACAAGGATGTCATCCAGATACACGATGACGAATAAATCAAGAAAGTCCCGAAAAACATCGTTTACCAGATGCTGGAATGTGGCTGGAGCATTGCAGAGCCCGAATGGCATGACTAAATACTCAAAGTGGCCAAAGCGTGTCCGGAAGGCCGTCTTCCATTCGTCTCCCTCCCTGATTCTGACAAGATTATAGGCACCCCTCAAGTCCGGTTTGGAGAACACTCGTGCCCCTCGCAGCCTCTGGAATAGTTCGGGAATCAGAGGAAGAGGGTACCGATTCTTGACAGTGACCCTGTTAAGGTCACGATAGTCCACACAGGGCCTCAAGGTGTGGTCTTTTTTCTCAACGAAGAAAATACCGGCTCCTGCTGGTGAAGTGGAAGGCCGAATGAACTGCTTTTCAAGGCTCTCGTCGATATAGGTACGCAGGGCTTCCAATTCAGGCTCAGAGAGAGGGTAAATCCGACCAAACTGGATCTCGGCTCCCGGTAGAAGTTCAATGGGGCAATCGTAAGTTCTATGAGGTGGAAGAGTGTCTGCACCCTTTTTATTAAAGACGTCCAGAAATTCGTGGTAAGCAACCGGGATCAGTTTAGAGGCTTCATGGTCAGGGTGGATACCCAGGAGGGGCGTGGAGTTGACAGTTCCTCCCAAGAGGCAGTGCGTCTGGCAGTAGTTGGACGAAAAAAAAATATATCTCCGGTAAGCCAGTCAACGTGAGGGTTGTGTGCCTTCAACCATGGAATGCCGAGGATAACGGGAAACATGGGAGAAGCTATGACATCCAAACGGAGGAGTTCGCTATGGCCTGAAGAAGTCTGGCAGAGAATAGGCAAGGTCTCTTGAGTAACCGGGCCTGATTTAATACCGGAGCCGTCAGCCAAATGGACATGGAACCCTTGCCTCTTGGTACCCAAGGGCAGCTGCTGAAGAGAAGCAAATGCAGAGTCCACAAAACAGCTGCAGGCCCGAGAGTCTATGATTGCAAGTACTGAAACCGTCTTTTCGGGGAGCTGAAGCTTGATGGGAAGAGAGACATGTGACTGATCCTTCCCAGGGTTAGCAAACCCCACGAACCTCTGTACAGCTTTTCTGTCAGTAGGAGCAGGCCATTCCAAGACAGAAGCGACTTTCTGAGGGTCCATGGAGATTCCCTCGGCGGAGATGACAAGCCCTAGGAAATGCACAACTTGCTTTTCAAAGTCGCATTTCTTAGCCTTTGCTTAAAGTCGGTGTTCCCGCAATCGAGCTAATACCTTTTTTACATGAGTCCGATGGGATTCTAAAGTTTCAGAGAATACAAGGATGTCTTCCAGATACACGATGACGAATAAATCAAGAAAGTCCCGAAAAACATCGTTTACCAGATGCTGGAATGTGGCTGGAGCATTGCAGAGCCCGAATGGCATGACTAAATACTCAAAGTGGCCAAAGCGTGTCCGGAAGGCCGTCTTCCATTCGTCTCCCTCCCTGATTCTGACAAGATTATAGGCACCCCTCAAGTCCAGTTTGGAGAACACTCGTGCCCCTCGCAGCCTCTGGAATAGTTCGGGAATCAGAGGAAGAGGGTACCGATTCTTGACAGTGACCCTGTTAAGGTCACGATAGTCCACACAGGGCCTCAAGGTGTGGTCTTTTTTCTCAACGAAGAAAATACCGGCTCCTGCTGGTGAAGTGGAAGGCCGAATGAACTGCTTTTCAAGGCTCTCGTCGATATAGGTACGCAGGGCTTCCAATTCAGGCTCAGAGAGAGGGTAAATCCGACCAAACGGGATCTCGGCTCCCGGTAGAAGTTCAATGGGGCAATCGTAAGTTCTATGAGGTGGAAGAGTGTCTGCACCCTTTTTATTAAAGACGTCCAGAAATTCGTGGTAAGCAACCGGGATCAGTTTAGAGGCTTCATGGTCAGGGTGGATACCCAGGAGGGGCGTGGAGTTGACAGTTCCTCCCAAGAGGCAGTGCGTCTGGCAGTAGTTGGACGAAAAAAAATATATCTCCGGTAAGCCAGTCAACGTGAGGGTTGTGTGCCTTCAACCATGGAATGCCGAGGATAACGGGAAACATGGGAGAAGCTATGACATCCAAACGGAGGAGTTCGCTATGGCCTGAAGAAGTCTGGCAGAGAATAGGCAAGGTCTCTTGAGTAACCGGGCCTGATTTAATACCGGAGCCGTCAGCCAGATGGACATGGAACCCTTGCCTCTTGGTACCCAAGGGCAGCTGCTGAAGAGAAGCAAATGCAGAGTCCACAAAACAGCTGCAGGCCCCAGAGTCTATGATTGCAAGTACTGAAACCGTCTTTTCGGGGAGCTGAAGCTTGATGGGAAGAGAGACATGTGACTGATCCTTCCCAGGGTTAGCAAACCCCACGAACCTCTGTACATCTTTTCTGTCAGTAGGAGCAGGCCATTCCAAGACAGAAGCGACTTTCTGAGGGTCCATGGAGATTCCCTCGGCGGAGATGACAAGCCCTAGGAAATGCACAACTTGCTTTTCAAAGTCGCATTTCTCAGCCTTTGCTTAAAGTCGGTGTTCCCGCAATCGAGCTAATACCTTTTTTACATGAGTCCGATGGGATTCTAAAGTTTCAGAGAATACAAGGATGTCTTCCAGATACACGATGACGAATAAATCAAGAAAGTCCCGAAAAACATCGTTTACCAGATGCTGGAATGTGGCTGGAGCATTGCAGAGCCCGAATGGCATGACTAAATACTCAAAGTGGCCAAAGCGTGTCCGGAAGGCCGTCTTCCATTCGTCTCCCTCCCTGATTCTGACAAGATTATAGGCACCCCTCAAGTCCAGTTTGGAGAACACTCGTGCCCCTCGCAGCCTCTGGAATAGTTCGGGAATCAGAGGAAGAGGGTACCGATTCTTGACAGTGACCCTGTTAAGGTCACGATAGTCCACACAGGGCCTCAAGGTGTGGTCTTTTTTCTCAACGAAGAAAATACCGGCTCCTGCTGGTGAAGTGGAAGGCCGAATGAACTGCTTTTCAAGGCTCTCGTCGATATAGGTACGCAGGGCTTCCAATTCAGGCTCAGAGAGAGGGTAAATCCGACCAAACGGGATCTCGGCTCCCGGTAGAAGTTCAATGGGGCAATCGTAAGTTCTATGAGGTGGAAGAGTGTCTGCACCCTTTTTATTAAAGACGTCCAGAAATTCGTGGTAAGCAACCGGGATCAGTTTAGAGGCTTCATGGTCAGGGTGGATACCCAGGAGGGGCGTGGAGTTGACAGTTCCTCCCAAGAGGCAGTGTGTCTGGCAGTAGTTGGACGAAAAAAATATATATCTCCGGTAAGCCAGTCAACGTGAGGGTTGTGTGCCTTCAACCATGGAATGCCGAGGATAACGGGAAACATGGGAGAAGCTATGACATCCAAACGGAGGAGTTCGCTATGGCCTGAAGAAGTCTGGCAGAGAATAGGCAAGGTCTCTTGAGTAACCGGGCCTGATTTAATACCGGAGCCGTCAGCCAGATGGACATGGAACCCTTGCCTCTTGGTACCCAAGGGCAGCTGCTGAAGAGAAGCAAATGCAGAGTCCACAAAACAGCTGCAGGCCCCAGAGTCTATGATTGCAAGTACTGAAACCGTCTTTTCGGGGAGCTGAAGCTTGATGGGAAGAGAGACATGTGACTGATCCTTCCCAGGGTTAGCAAACCCCACGAACCTCTGTACATCTTTTCTGTCAGTAGGAGCAGGCCATTCCAAGACAGAAGCGACTTTCTGAGGGTCCATGGAGATTCCCTCGGCGGAGATGACAAGCCCTAGGAAATGCACAACTTGCTTTTCAAAGTCGCATTTCTCAGCCTTTGCTTAAAGTCGGTGTTCCCGCAATCGAGCTAATACCTTTTTTACATGAGTCCGATGGGATTCTAAAGTTTCAGAGAATACAAGGATGTCTTCCAGATACACGATGACGAATAAATCAAGAAAGTCCCGAAAAACATCGTTTACCAGATGCTGGAATGTGGCTGGAGCATTGCAGAGCCCGAATGGCATGACTAAATACTCAAAGTGGCCAAAGCGTGTCCGGAAGGCCGTCTTCCATTCGTCTCCCTCCCTGATTCTGACAAGATTATAGGCACCCCTCAAGTCCAGTTTGGAGAACACTCGTGCCCCTCGCAGCCTCTGGAATAGTTCGGGAATCAGAGGAAGAGGGTACCGATTCTTGACAGTGACCCTGTTAAGGTCACGATAGTCCACACAGGGCCTCAAGGTGTGGTCTTTTTTCTCAACGAAGAAAATACCGGCTCCTGCTGGTGAAGTGGAAGGCCGAATGAACTGCTTTTCAAGGCTCTCGTCGATATAGGTACGCAGGGCTTCCAATTCAGGCTCAGAGAGAGGGTAAATCCGACCAAACGGGATCTCGGCTCCCGGTAGAAGTTCAATGGGGCAATCGTAAGTTCTATGAGGTGGAAGAGTGTCTGCACCCTTTTTATTAAAGACGTCCAGAAATTCGTGGTAAGCAACCGGGATCAGTTTAGAGGCTTCATGGTCAGGGTGGATACCCAGGAGGGGCGTGGAGTTGACAGTTCCTCCCAAGAGGCAGTGCGTCTGGCAGTAGTTGGACGAAAAAAATATATAACTCCGTTAAGCCAGTCAACGTGAGGGTTGTGTGCCTTCAACCATGGAATGCCGAGGATAACGGGAAACATGGGAGAAGCTATGACATCCAAACGGAGGAGTTCGCTAAGGCCTGAAGAAGTCTGGCAGAGAATAGGCAAGGTCTCTTGAGTAACCGGGCCTGATTTAATACCGGAGCCGTCAGCCAGATGGACATGGAACCCTTGCCTCTTGGTACCCAAGGGCAGCTGCTGAAGAGAAGCAAATGCAGAGTCCACAAAACAGCTGCAGGCCCCAGAGTCTATGATTGCAAGTACTGAAACCGTCTTTTCGGGGAGCTGAAGCTTGATGGGAAGAGAGACATGTGACTGATCCTTCCCAGGGTTAGCAAACCCCACGAACCTCTGTACAGCTTTTCTGTCAGTAGGAGCAGGCCATTCCAAGACAGAAGCGACTTTCTGAGGGTCCATGGAGATTCCCTCGGCGGAGATGACAAGCCCTAGGAAATGCACAACTTGCTTTTCAAAGTCGCATTTCTCAGCCTTTGCTTAAAGTCGGTGTTCCCGCAATCGAGCTAATACCTTTTTTACATGAGTCCGATGGGATTCTAAAGTTTCAGAGAATACAAGGATGTCATCCAGATACACGATGACGAATAAATCAAGAAAGTCCCGAAAAACATCGTTTACCAGATGCTGGAATGTGGCTGGAGCATTGCAGAGCCCGAATGGCATGACTAAATACTCAAAGTGGCCAAAGCGTGTCCGGATGGCCGTCTTCCATTCGTCTCCCTCCCTGATTCTGACAAGATTATAGGCACCCCTCAAGTCCAGTTTGGAGAACACTCGTGCCCCTCGCAGCCTCTGGAATAGTTCGGGAATCAGAGGAAGAGGGTACCGATTCTTGACAGTGACCCTGTTAAGGTCACGATAGTCCACACAGGGCCTCAAGGTGTGGTCTTTTTTCTCAACGAAGATAATACCGGCTCCTGCTGGTGAAGTGGAAGGCCGCATGAACTGCTTTTCAAGGCTCTCATCGATATAGGTACGCAGGGCTTCCAATTCAGGCTCAGAGAGAGGGTAAATCCGACCAAACGGGATCTCGGCTCCCGGTAGAAGTTCAATGGGGCAATCGTAAGTTCTATGAGGTGGAAGAGTGTCTGCACCCTTTTTATTAAAGACGTCCAGAAATTCGTGGTAAGCAACCGGGATCAGTTTAGAGGCTTCATGGTCAGGGTGGATACCCAGGAGGGGCGTGGAGTTGACAGTTCCTCCCAAGAGGCAGTGCGTCTGGCAGTAGTTGGACGAAAAAAAATATATCTCCGGTAAGCCAGTCAACGTGAGGGTTGTGTGCCTTCAACCATGGAATGCCGAGGATAACGGGAAACATGGGAGAAGCTATGACATCCAAACGGAGGAGTTCGCTATGGCCTGAAGAAGTCTGGCAGAGAATAGGCAAGGTCTCTTGAGTAACCGGGCCTGATTTAATACCGGAGCCGTCAGCCAGATGGACATGGAACCCTTGCCTCTTGGTACCCAAGGGCAGCTGCTGAAGAGAAGCAAATGCAGAGTCCACAAAACAGCTGCAGGCCCCAGAGTCTATGATTGCAAGTACTGAAACCGTCTTTTCGGGGAGCTGAAGCTTGATGGGAAGATAGACATGTGACTGATCCTTCCCAGGGTTAGCAAACCCCACAAACCTCTGTACAGCTTTTCTGTCAGTAGGAGCAGGCCATTCCAAGACAGAAGCGACTTTCTGAGGGTCTATGGAGATTCCCTCGGCGAAGATGACAAGCCCTAGGAAATGCACAACTTGCTTTTCAAAGTCGCATTTTTCAGCCTTTGCGTAAAGTCGGTGTTCCCGCAATCGAGCTAATACCTTTTTTTACATGAGTCCGATGGGATTCTAAAGTTTCAGAGAATACAAGGATGTCATCCAGATACACGATGACGAATAAATCAAGAAAGTCCCGAAAAACATCGTTTACCAGATGCTGGAATGTGGCTGGAGCATTGCAGAGCCCGAATGGCATGACTAAATACTCAAAGTGGCCAAAGCGTGTCCGGAAGGCCGTCTTCCATTCGTCTCCCTCCCTGATTCTGACAAGATTATAGGCACCCCTCAAGTCCAGTTTGGAGAACACTCGTGCCTCTCTCAGCCTCTGGAATAGTTCGGGAATCAGAGGAAGAGGGTACCGATTCTCGACAGTGACCTGGTAGGATTCTGGAATGACGAGGTCGGCCTCCCTTGTATCTCCAACCCAAGCCCCACTGAGGATGGGACAGACCTAGGGTGAGGAGTTACACGAGTGCCTGTAGTTGCGTTCAGAACTTGTCAGCTGAGTTGCAGACGTGGAGATGCAGGCAGAGCATCTGGTAAGGAACTGGACTCAGGAAAGCTGGTAGGATGGACAGCTAGCACAGGCACTGGAGACAGCGTTAAGCCAAGCAGGAGGCTGGTGCAGGATCACAAGGGTGGCCGGGTTCAGTAGCAGACGGGCAGCGAGGTACTGGAAAAGGTTCAAGATTCAAATTGCCTCTTCTCTTCTTGTCGAAGAACTTTTTATTATCTGCCTGGGTCTTGGAGATTGTATCCTGCAGTAATTGGTAGTTGGAGTTAAGGAAGTTCAACCTGTCTTGTACGGCAGGTACAGAAGAATCAATAGGCAGCTCAGGCAAGAAAGAAGGATGGTATCCATAATTGGCGAAAAAAGGTGACTGTTTGGTTGCCGAATGGGTGGAATTATTGTATGAAAATTCCGCGAGTGGGAGAAGTGATAGCCAGTCATCCTGTGCAAAAGAAGAAAAGCATCGTAGGTACTGTTCAAGGGTTTGATTGACCCTTTCAGTCTGTCCATTAGTTTGTGGGTGATAAGCTGTGGAGAGGCGGAGTTCAATGTTCAAAGTTTCACATACGGCCCTCCAACATCTAGAAGTGAACTGCACCCCTCGATCAGAAACTATGCTGTCAGGGATGCCATGCAACCTTACAATCTCCTTGATAAAAGTTGAGGCAGTCTCCGGGGCAGAAGGAGTTCCTTGCAGAGGTACAAAGTGGGCCATTTTGGTCAAACGATCAACCACAACGAAAATGGTAGTGAAGTCTTCAGATGGGGGAAGTTCTACTATAAAATCCATGGAGATCATGCTCCATGGTTTCTCAGGTACAGGAAGGGGCTCAAGTAGACCCCAAGTTCTGGCTCTGTCTGTCTTATTCCGAAGGCATGAAATACAAGATCTTACATATTTCTTGCAGTCGTTCATCAAGTTTGGCCACCAGAATGTACGGGAGATCAAATTAGCCGTCTTGTGAATCCCAAAGTGACCCGCTAGAGGATGATCATGACATCGCCCTAGGACGGCAACTCTGAACTGTTCTGGGACCTGCAGTAATTGGTAGTTGGAGTTAAGGAAGTTCAACCTGTCTTGTACGGCAGGTACAGAAGAATCAATAGGCAGCTCAGGCAAGAAAGAAGGATGGTATCCATAATTGGCGAAAAAAGGTGACTTTTTGGTTACCGAATGGGTGGAATTATTGTATGAAAATTCCGCGAGTGGGAGAAGTGATAGCCAGTCATCCTGTGCAATAGAAGAAAAGCATCGTAGGTACTGTTCAAGGGTTTGATTGACCCTTTCAGTCTGTCCATTAGTTTGTGGGTGATAAGCTGTGGAGAGGCGGAGTTCAATGTTCAAAGTTTCACATAAGGCCCTCCAAAATCTAGAAGTGAACTGCACCCCTCGATCAGAAACTATGCTGTCAGGGATGCCATGCAACCTTACAATCTCCTTGATAAAAGTTGAGGCAGTCTCCGGGGCAGAAGGAGTTCCTTGCAGAGGTACAAAGTGGGCCATAACATTCTCAGTGGGGCTTGGGTTAGAGATACAAGGGAGGCCGACCTCGTCATTCCAGACTCCTACCAGGTACGTGACAGTACCAGTCAGCCAGAGATGGAGTCTGGACAGGTTGAACTTCCTTAACTCCAACTACCAATTACTGCAGGATACAATCTCCAAGACCCAGGCAGATAATAAAAAGTTCTTCGACAGCATAGTTTCTGATCGAGGGGTGCAGTTCACTTCTAGATTTTGGAGGGCCTTATGTGAAACTTTGAACATTGAACTCCGCCTCTCCACAGCTTATCACCCACAAACTAATGGACAGACTGAAAGGGTCAATCAAACCCTTGAACAGTACCTACGATGCTTTTCTTCTTTTGCACAGGATGACTGGCTATCACTTCTCCCACTCGCGGAATTTTCATACAATAATTCCACCCATTCGGCAACCAAACAGTCACCTTTTTTCGCCAATTATGGATACCATCCTTCTTTCTTGCCTGAGCTGCCTATTGATTCTTCTGTACCTGCCGTACAAGACAGGTTGAACTTCCTTAACTCCAACTACCAATTACTGCAGGGTACAATCTCCAAGACCCAGGCAGATAATAAAAATTTCTTCGACAAGAAGAGAAGAGGCAATTTGAATCTTGAACCTTTTCCAGTACCTCGCTGCCCGTCTGCTATCGAACCCGGCCACCCTTGTGATCCTGCACCAGCCTCCTGCTTGGCTTAACGCTGTCTCCAGTGCCTGTGCTAGCTGTCCATCCTACCAGCTTTCCTGAGTCCAGTTCCTTACCAGATGCTCTGCCTGCATCTCCACGTCTGCAACTCAGCTGACAAGTTCTGAACGCAACTACAGGCACTCGTGTAACTCCTCACCCTAGGTCTGTCCCATCCTCAGTGGGGCTTGGGTTGGAGATACAAGGGAGGCCGACCTCGTCATTCCAGAATCCTACCAGGTCACTGTCGAGAATCGGTACCCTCTTCCTCTGATTCCCGAACTATTCCAGAGGCTGCGAGGGGCACGAGTGTTCTCCAAACTGGACTTGAGGGGTGCCTATAATCTTGTCAGAATCAGGGAGGGAGACGAATGGAAGACGGCCTTCCGGACACGCTTTGGCCACTTTGAGTATTTAGTCATGCCATTCGGGCTCTGCAATGCTCCAGCCACATTCCAGGATCTGGTAAACGATGTTTTTCGGGACTTTCTTGATTTATTCGTCATCGTGTATCTGGATGACATCCTTGTATTCTCTGAAACTTTAGAATCCCATCGGACTCATGTAAAAAAGGTATTAGCTCGATTGCGGGAACACCGACTTTACGCAAAGGCTGAAAAATGCGACTTTGAAAAGCAAGTTGTGCATTTCCTAGGGCTTGTCATCTTCGCCGAGGGAATCTCCATAGACCCTCAGAAAGTCGCTTCTGTCTTGGAATGGCCTGCTCCTACTGACAGAAAAGCTGTACAGAGGTTCGTGGGGTTTGCTAACCCTGGGAAGGATCAGTCACATGTCTCTCTTCCCATCAAGCTTCAGCTCCCCGAAAAGACGGTTTCAGTACTTGCAATCATAGACTCTGGGGCCTGCAGCTGTTTTGTGGACTCTGCATTTGCTTCTCTTCAGCAGCTGCCCTTGGGTACCAAGAGGCAAGGGTTCCATGTCCATCTGGCTGACGGCTCCGGTATTAAATCAGGCCTGGTTACTCAAGAGACCTTGCCTATTCTCTGCCAGACTTCTTCAGGCCATAGCGAACTCCTCCGTTTGGATGTCATAGCTTCTCCCATGTTTCCCGTTATCCTCGGCATTCCATGGTTGAAGGCACACAACCCTCACGTTGACTGGCTTACCGGAGATATATTTTTTTTCGTCCAACTACTGCCAGACGCACTGCCTCTTGGGAGGAACTGTCAACTCCACGCCCCTCCTGGGTATCCACCCTGACCATGAAGCCTCTAAACTGATCCCGGTTGCTTACCACGAATTTCTGGACGTCTTTAATAAAAAGGGTGCAGACACTCTTCCACCTCATAGAACTTACGATTGCCCCATTGAACTTCTACCGGGAGCCGAGATCCCGTTTGGTCGGATTTACCCTCTCTCTGAGCCTGAATTGGAAGCCCTGCGTACCTATATCGACGAGAGCCTTGAAAAGCAGTTCATTCGGCCTTCCACTTCACCAGCAGGAGCCGGTATTTTCTTCGTTGAGAAAAAGACCACACCTTGAGGCCCTGTGTGGACTATCGTGACCTTAACAGGGTCACTGTCAAGAATCGGTACCCTCTTCCTCTGATTCCCGAACTATTCCAGAGGCTGCGAGGGGCACGAGTGTTCTCCAAACTGGACTTGAGGGGTGACTATAATCTTGTCAGAATCAGGGAGGGAGACGAATGGAAGACGGCCTTCCGGACACGCTTTGGCCACTTTGAGTATTTAGTCATGCCATTCGGGCTCTGCAATGCTCCAGCCACATTCCAGCATCTGGTAAACGATGTTTTTCGGGACTTTCTTGATTTATTCGTCATCGTGTATCTGGATGACATCCTTGTATTCTCTGAAACTTTAGAATCCCATCGGACTCATGTAAAAAAGGTATTAGCTCGATTGCGGGAACACCGACTTTACGCAAAGGCTGAAAAATGCGACTTTGAAAAGCAAGTTGTGCATTTCCTAGGGCTTGTCATCTTCGCCGAGGGAATCTCCATAGACCCTCAGAAAGTCGCTTCTGTCTTGGAATGGCCTGCTCCTACTGACAGAAAAGCTGTACAGAGGTTCGTGGGGTTTGCTAACCCTGGGAAGGATCAGTCACATGTCTCTCTTCCCATCAAGCTTCAGCTCCCCGAAAAGACGGTTTCAGTACTTGCAATCATAGACTCTGGGGCCTGCAGCTGTTTTGTGGACTCTGCATTTGCTTCTCTTCAGCAGCTGCCCTTGGGTACCAAGAGGCAAGGGTTCCATGTCCATCTGGCTGACGGCTCCGGTATTAAATCAGGCCTGGTTACTCAAGAGACCTTGCCTATTCTCTGCCAGACTTCTTCAGGCCATAGCGAACTCCTCCGTTTGGATGTCATAGCTTCTCCCATGTTTCCCGTTATCCTCGGCATTCCATGGTTGAAGGCACACAACCCTCACGTTGACTGGCTTACCGGAGATATATTTTTTTTCGTCCAACTACTGCCAGACGCACTGCCTCTTGGGAGGAACTGTCAACTCCACGCCCCTCCTGGGTATCCACCCTGACCATGAAGCCTCTAAACTGATCCCGGTTGCTTACCACGAATTTCTGGACGTCTTTAATAAAAAGGGTGCAGACACTCTTCCACCTCATAGAACTTACGATTGCCCCATTGAACTTCTACCGGGAGCCGAGATCCCGTTTGGTCGGATTTACCCTCTCTCTGAGCCTGAATTGGAAGCCCTGCGTACCTATATCGATGAGAGCCTTGAAAAGCAGTTCATTCGGCCTTCCACTTCACCAGCAGGAGCCGGTATTTTCTTCGTTGAGAAAAAGACCACACCTTGAGGCCCTGTGTGGACTATCGTGACCTTAACAGGGTCACTGTCAAGAATCGGTACCCTCTTCCTCTGATTCCCGAACTATTCCAGAGGCTGCGAGGGGCACGAGTGTTCTCCAAACTGGACTTGAGGGGTGACTATAATCTTGTCAGAATCAGGGAGGGAGACGAATGGAAGACGGCCTTCCGGACACGCTTTGGCCACTTTGAGTATTTAGTCATGCCATTCGGGCTCTGCAATGCTCCAGCCACATTCCAGCATCTGGTAAACGATGTTTTTCGGGACTTTCTTGATTTATTCGTCATCGTGTATCTGGATGACATCCTTGTATTCTCTGAAACTTTAGAATCCCATCGGACTCATGTAAAAAAGGTATTAGCTCGATTGCGGGAACACCGACTTTACGCAAAGGCTGAAAAATGCGACTTTGAAAAGCAAGTTGTGCATTTCCTAGGGCTTGTCATCTTCGCCGAGGGAATCTCCATAGACCCTCAGAAAGTCGCTTCTGTCTTGGAATGGCCTGCTCCTACTGACAGAAAAGCTGTACAGAGGTTCGTGGGGTTTGCTAACCCTGGGAAGGATCAGTCACATGTCTCTCTTCCCATCAAGCTTCAGCTCCCCGAAAAGACGGTTTCAGTACTTGCAATCATAGACTCTGGGGCCTGCAGCTGTTTTGTGGACTCTGCATTTGCTTCTCTTCAGCAGCTGCCCTTGGGTACCAAGAGGCAAGGGTTCCATGTCCATCTGGCTGACGGCTCCGGTATTAAATCAGGCCTGGTTACTCAAGAGACCTTGCCTATTCTCTGCCAGACTTCTTCAGGCCATAGCGAACTCCTCCGTTTGGATGTCATAGCTTCTCCCATGTTTCCCGTTATCCTCGGCATTCCATGGTTGAAGGCACACAACCCTCACGTTGACTGGCTTACCGGAGATATATTTTTTTTTGTCCAACTACTGCCAGACGCACTGCCTCTTGGGAGGAACTGTCAACTCCACGCCCCTCCTGGGTATCCACCCTGACCATGAAGCCTCTAAACTGATCCCGGTTGCTTACCACGAATTTCTGGACGTCTTTAATAAAAAGGGTGCAGACACTCTTCCACCTCATAGAACTTACGATTGCCCCATTGAACTTCTACCGGGAGCCGAGATCCCGTTTGGTTGGATTTACCCTCTCTCTGAGCCTGAATTGGAAGCCCTGCGTACCTATATCGACGAGAGCCTTGAAAAGCAGTTCATTCGGCCTTCCACTTCACCAGCAGGAGCTGGTATTTTCTTCGTTGAGAAAAAGACCACACCTTGAGGCCCTGTGTGGACTATCGTGACCTTAACAGGGTCACTGTCAAGAATCGGTACCCTCTTCCTCTGATTCCCGAACTATTCCAGAGGCTGCGAGGGGCACGAGTGTTCTCCAAACTGGACTTGAGGGGTGCCTATAATCTTGTCAGAATCAGGGAGGGAGACGAATGGAAGACGGCCTTCCGGACACGCTTTGGCCACTTTGAGTATTTAGTCATGCCATTCGGGCTCTGCAATGCTCCAGCCACATTCCAGCATCTGGTAAACGATGTTTTTCGGGACTTTCTTGATTTATTCGTCATCGTGTATCTGGATGACATCCTTGTATTCTCTGAAACTTTAGAATCCCATCGGACTTATGTAAAAAAGGTATTAGCTCGATTGCGGGAACACCGATTTTAAGCAAAGGCTGAGAAATGCGACTTTGAAAAGCAAATTGTGCATTTCCTAGGGCTTGTCATCTCCGCCGAGGGAATCTCCATGGACCCTCAGAAAGTCGCTTCTGTCTTGGAATGGCCTGCTCCTACTGACAGAAAAGCTGTACAGAGGTTCGTGGGGTTTGCTAACCCTGGGAAGGATCAGTCACATGTCTCTCTTCCCATCAAGCTTCAGCTCCCCGAAAAGACGGTTTCAGTACTTGCAATCATAGACTCTGGGGCCTGCAGCTGTTTTGTGGACTCTGCATTTGCTTCTCTTCAGCAGCTGCCCTTGGGTACCAAGAGGCAAGGGTTCCATGTCCATCTGGCTGACGGCTCCGGTATTAAATCAGGCCCGGTTACTCAAGAGACCTTGCCTATTCTCTGCCAGACTTCTTCAGGCCATAGCGAACTCCTCCGTTTGGATGTCATAGCTTCTCCCATGTTTCCCGTTATCCTCGGCATTCCATGGTTGAAGGCACACAACCCTCACGTTGACTGGCTTAACGGAGATATATATTTTTTTCGTCCAACTACTGCCAGACGCACTGCCTCTTGGGAGGAACTGTCAACTCCACGCCCCTCCTGGGTATCCACCCTGACCATGAAGCCTCTAAACTGATCCCGGTTGCTTATCACTAATTTCTGGACGTCTTTAATAAAAAGGGTGCAGACACTCTTCCACCTCATAAACCTTACGACTGCCCCATTGAACTTCTACCGGGAGCCGAGATCCCGTTTGGTCGGATTTACCCTCTCTCTGAGCCTGAATTGGAAGCCCTGCGTACCTATATCGACGAGAGCCTTGAAAAGCAGTTCATTCGGCCTTCCACTTCACCAGCAGGAGCCGGTATTTTCTTCGTTGAGAAAAAGACCACACCTTGAGGCCCTGTGTGGACTATCGTGACCTTAACAGGGTCACTGTCAAGAATCGGTACCCTCTTCCTCTGATTCCCGAACTATTCCAGAGGCTGCGAGGGGCACGAGTGTTCTCCAAACTGGACTTGAGGGGTGACTATAATCTTGTCAGAATCAGGGAGGGAGACGAATGGAAGACGGCCTTCCGGACACGCTTTGGCCACTTTGAGTATTTAGTCATGCCATTCGGGCTCTGCAATGCTCCAGCCACATTCCAGCATCTGGTAAACGATGTTTTTCGGGACTTTCTTGATTTATTCGTCATCGTGTATCTGGATGACATCCTTGTATTCTCTGAAACTTTAGAATCCCATCGGACTCATGTAAAAAAGGTATTAGCTCGATTGCGGGAACACCGACTTTACGCAAAGGCTGAAAAATGCGACTTTGAAAAGCAAGTTGTGCATTTCCTAGGGCTTGTCATCTTCGCCGAGGGAATCTCCATAGACCCTCAGAAAGTCGCTTCTGTCTTGGAATGGCCTGCTCCTACTGACAGAAAAGCTGTACAGAGGTTCGTGGGGTTTGCTAACCCTGGGAAGGATCAGTCACATGTCTCTCTTCCCATCAAGCTTCAGCTCCCCGAAAAGACGGTTTCAGTACTTGCAATCATAGACTCTGGGGCCTGCAGCTGTTTTGTGGACTCTGCATTTGCTTCTCTTCAGCAGCTGCCCTTGGGTACCAAGAGGCAAGGGTTCCATGTCCATCTGGCTGACGGCTCCGGTATTAAATCAGGCCTGGTTACTCAAGAGACCTTGCCTATTCTCTGCCAGACTTCTTCAGGCCATAGCGAACTCCTCCGTTTGGATGTCATAGCTTCTCCCATGTTTCCCGTTATCCTCGGCATTCCATGGTTGAAGGCACACAACCCTCACGTTGACTGGCTTACCGGAGATATATTTTTTTTTGTCCAACTACTGCCAGACGCACTGCCTCTTGGGAGGAACTGTCAACTCCACGCCCCTCCTGGGTATCCACCCTGACCATGAAGCCTCTAAACTGATCCCGGTTGCTTACCACGAATTTCTGGACGTCTTTAATAAAAAGGGTGCAGACACTCTTCCACCTCATAGAACTTACGATTGCCCCATTGAACTTCTACCGGGAGCCGAGATCCCGTTTGGTTGGATTTACCCTCTCTCTGAGCCTGAATTGGAAGCCCTGCGTACCTATATCGACGAGAGCCTTGAAAAGCAGTTCATTCGGCCTTCCACTTCACCAGCAGGAGCTGGTATTTTCTTCGTTGAGAAAAAGACCACACCTTGAGGCCCTGTGTGGACTATCGTGACCTTAACAGGGTCACTGTCAAGAATCGGTACCCTCTTCCTCTGATTCCCGAACTATTCCAGAGGCTGCGAGGGGCACGAGTGTTCTCCAAACTGGACTTGAGGGGTGCCTATAATCTTGTCAGAATCAGGGAGGGAGACGAATGGAAGACGGCCTTCCGGACACGCTTTGGCCACTTTGAGTATTTAGTCATGCCATTCGGGCTCTGCAATGCTCCAGCCACATTCCAGCATCTGGTAAACGATGTTTTTCGGGACTTTCTTGATTTATTCGTCATCGTGTATCTGGATGACATCCTTGTATTCTCTGAAACTTTAGAATCCCATCGGACTTATGTAAAAAAGGTATTAGCTCGATTGCGGGAACACCGATTTTAAGCAAAGGCTGAGAAATGCGACTTTGAAAAGCAAATTGTGCATTTCCTAGGGCTTGTCATCTCCGCCGAGGGAATCTCCATGGACCCTCAGAAAGTCGCTTCTGTCTTGGAATGGCCTGCTCCTACTGACAGAAAAGCTGTACAGAGGTTCGTGGGGTTTGCTAACCCTGGGAAGGATCAGTCACATGTCTCTCTTCCCATCAAGCTTCAGCTCCCCGAAAAGACGGTTTCAGTACTTGCAATCATAGACTCTGGGGCCTGCAGCTGTTTTGTGGACTCTGCATTTGCTTCTCTTCAGCAGCTGCCCTTGGGTACCAAGAGGCAAGGGTTCCATGTCCATCTGGCTGACGGCTCCGGTATTAAATCAGGCCCGGTTACTCAAGAGACCTTGCCTATTCTCTGCCAGACTTCTTCAGGCCATAGCGAACTCCTCCGTTTGGATGTCATAGCTTCTCCCATGTTTCCCGTTATCCTCGGCATTCCATGGTTGAAGGCACACAACCCTCACGTTGACTGGCTTAACGGAGATATATATTTTTTTCGTCCAACTACTGCCAGACGCACTGCATCTTGGGAGGAACTGTCAACTCCACGCCCCTCCTGGGTATCCACCCTGACCATGAAGCCTCTAAACTGATCCCGGTTGCTTATCACTAATTTCTGGACGTCTTTAATAAAAAGGGTGCAGACACTCTTCCACCTCATAAACCTTACGACTGCCCCATTGAACTTCTACCGGGAGCCGAGATCCCGTTTGGTCGGATTTACCCTCTCTCTGAGCCTGAATTGGAAGCCCTGCGTACCTATATCGACGAGAGCCTTGAAAAGCAGTTCATTCGGCCTTCCACTTCACCAGCAGGAGCCGGTATTTTCTTCGTTGAGAAAAAAGACCACACCTTGAGGCCTTGTGTGGACTATCGTGACCTTAACAGGGTCACTGTCAAGAATCGGTACCCTCTTCCTCTGATTCCCGAACTATTCCAGAGGCTGCGAGGGGCACGTATGTTCTCCAAACTGGACTTGAGGGGTGCCTATAATCTTGTCAGAATCAGGGAGGGAGACGAATGGAAGACGGCTTTCCGGACACGCTTTGGCCACTTTGAGTATTTAAGTCATGCCATTCGGGCTCTGCAATGCTCCAGCCACATTCCAGCATCTGGTAAACAATGTTTTTCGGGACTTTCTTGATTTATTCGTCATCGTGTATCTGGATGACATCCTTGTATTCTCTGAAACGTTAGAATCCCATCGGACTCATGTAAAAAAGGTAGCTCGATTGTGGGAACACCGACTTTACGCAAAGGCTGAAAAATGCGACTTTGAAAAGCAAGTTGTGCATTTCCTAGGGCTTGTCATCTCCGCCGAGGGAATCTCCATGGACCCTCAGAAAGTTGCTTCTGTCTTGGAATGGCCTGCTCCTACTGACAGAAAAGCTGTACAGAGGTTCGTGGGGTTTGCTAACTTTTATAGAAAATTTATTAAGGACTTTTCTGGCATCATCACTCCCATTACTCAGCTAACGAAACAGCATGTTCCCTTTCGATGGACCCCAGAGGCTCAGACAGCGTTTGAACAGTTGAAAGCCTTATTCACCTCAGCTCCCATCTTGAAACATCCCGATCCCTCCTTAGCTTATGTTTTGGAGGTAGACGCCTCGGAAAATGCAGTTGGGGCTATTATTTCCCAACGCCAAGGGCCCAAATCATTGCTCCACCCTGTGGCCTTCTTCTCTAAAAAATTAAATCCTTCCGAAAGGAATTATGATGTTGGTGACCGAGAGCTACTGGCTATCAAGGCCGCTCTTGAAGAATGGCGTTACCTTTTGAAGGGAGCTTCTCACCCAATTCTTATCTTCACAGATCACAAGAATCTTGAGTATTTGAAGACAGCTAAACGCCTAAGACCTCGGCAGGCAAGATGGGCACTTTTTTTCTCTCGTTTCATGTTTCATATAACCTACCGTCCTGGCTCAAAGAACGGGAAACCAGATGCCTTGTCCCGCATGTTCAGTGATCCAGTTGTATCCTCGGAACCTGATACTATTCTACCAGCCAATAATTTTTTACTTCTTCAGGCGGATCTGATGTCACAAATAAGAAAATATGTGGAAGACCAACCGCCTTCCAAGGACCTGGCTCTTCAACTAAGGGATGGCCTGTACTTCCCTAAGAGGCAAATCTTTATCCCAGAACAGTTCAGAGTTGCCGTCCTAGGGCGATGTCATGATCATCCCCTAGCGGGTCACTTTGGGATTCACAAGACGGCTAATTCGATCTCCCGTACATTCTGGTGGCCAAACTTGATGAACGACTGCAAGAAATATGTAAGCTTTTGTATTTCATGCCTTCGGAATAAGACAGACAGAGCCAGAACTTGGGGTCTACTTGAGCCCCTTCCTGTACCTGAGAAACCATGGAGCATGATCTCCATGGATTTTATAGTAGAACTTCCCCCATCTGAAGACTTCACTACCATTTTCGTTGTGGTTGATCGTTTGACCAAAATGGCCCACTTTGTACCTCTGCAAGGAACTCCTTCTGCCCCGGAGACTGCCTCAACTTTTATCAAGGAGATTGTAAGGTTGCATGGCATCCCTGACAGCATAGTTTCTGATCGAGGGGTGCAGTTCACTTCTAGATTTTGGAGGGCCTTATGTGAAACTTTGAATATTGAACTCCGCCTCTCCACAGCTTATCACCCACAAACTAATGGACAGACTGAAAGGGTCAATCAAACCCTTGAACAGTACCTACGATGCTTTTCTTCTTTTGCACAGGATGACTGGCTATCACTTCTCCCACTCGCGGAATTTTCATACAATAATTCCACCCATTCGGCAACCAAACAGTCACCTTTTTTCGCCAATTATGGATACCATCCTTCTTTCTTGCCTGAGCTGCCTATTGATTCTTCTGTACCTGCCGTACAAGACAGGTTGAACTTCCTTAACTCCAACTACCAATTACTGCAGGATACAATCTCCAAGACCCAGGCAGATAATAAAAAGTTCTTCGACAAGAAGAGAAGAGGCAATTTGAATCTTGAACCTGGAGATAAGGTCTGGCTTTCCACAGCGAACTTGAAACTAAGTTGCCCCTCGAGGAAGCTTGGCCCAAGTTTTTTGGGGCCTTTTCCAGTCAAGAGAAAGATTAATGCAGTAGCATTCGAATTAGTGTTACCCAAGAACCTGAGAATCCACCCAGTATTCCATGTTTCTTTGTTGAAGCCTACAGTGCCAAATCCTTTCCCAAATCAGATTTCTGAAACCCCTCCACCGCTACTTATCGAAGGGAATGAGGAATTTGAGGTGGAGGCCGTATTGGACTGTAGGAAGAGAGGTAACCAAACACAGTTTCTCATTAAATGGAAAGGCTACGGGCCGGAAGAAAGTTCCTGGGAACCAGCTTCTGATGTGCATGCTCCAAGACTGGTACGAGCTTTCTTTCTACGCCACCCGGAAAAAGAGGTCCTGAGGGGCATCCAGAGGCTGCCCCTAAGGGGGGGGCAATGTAAGGAAGCTGCCGGGAATCCGTCTGCGCATGCGCGCATTCGTCAACAGTCTCGGAATGCTGGCGCGCGCGCGCGCATCCCCAGTACGCAGCGGCCTTTCCGGAGTACCATTGCGCATGCGTGTGCGCAATTCGCGCATGCGCGTGCGCACGGGCAACGTGCGTGCGCAGGAGCACGCTCCTAATTCCCTTTGGCACCAGCCTGCCTACTTAAAGGATGCTCTGACTTCTGACAAGTGCTGACTGGTCTTCAGCAAGTACCCTGATACCTGAACTCTGTTTAAACCTGGCTTGATCCCTGTTGCTGAACCTTGGCTTCCCTTTGACCTTGCTTCCGGACTTGAATACTTGATTACTGGTTCCTGATCTCGGCTTCCCATCTGACCTCCCTCCTGCCTGTGCCTTGTACCTCGCTGCCAGTCTGCTACCGAACCCGGCCACCCTTGTGATCCTGCACCAGCCTCCTGCTTGGCTTAACGCTGTCTCCAGTGCCTGTGCTAGCTGTCCATCCTACCAGCTTTCCTGAGTCCAGTTCCTTACCAGATGCTCTGCCTGCATCTCCACGTCTGCAACTCAGCTGACAAGTTCTGCACGCAACTACAGGCTCTCGTGTAACTCCTCACCCTAGGTCTGTCCCATCCTCAGTGGGGCTTGGGTTGGAGATACAAGGGAGGCCGACCTCGTCATTCCAGACTCCTACCAAGTACGTGACAGTACCAGTCAGCCAGAGATGGAGTCTGGAAGGGAGGCCTCTCCACCGAAGGACATTTACCAAACTATTTCTGCGCTCTCAAATATTGTGCAGAAGTTACAAGAGCGGGTCACTTTGGGATTCACAAGACGGCTAATTTGATCTCCCGTACATTCTAGTGGCCAAACTTGATGAACGACTGCAAGAAATATGTAAGATCTTGTATTTCATGCCTTCGGAATAAGACAGACAGAGCCAGAACTTGGGGTCTACTTGAGCCCCTTCCTGTACCTGAGAAACCATGGAGCATGATCTCCATGGATTTTATAGTAGAACTTCCCCCATCTGAAGACTTTACTACCATTTTCGTTGTGGTTGATCGTTTGACCAAAATGGCCCACTTTGTACCTCTGCAAGGAACTCCTTCTGCCCCGGAGACTGCCTCAACTTTTATCAAGGAGATTGTAAGGTTGCATGGCATCCCTGACAGCATAGTTTCTGATCGAGGGGTGCAGTTCACTTCTAGATTTTGGAGGGCCTTATGTGAAACTTTGAACATTGAACTCCGCCTCTCCACAGCTTATCACCCACAAACTAATGGACAGACTGAAAGGGTCAATCAAACCCTTGAACAGTACCTACGATGCTTTTCTTCTTTTGCACAGGATGACTGGCTATCACTTCTCCCACTCGCGGAATTTTCATACAATAATTCCACCCATTCGGTAACCAAACCGTCACCTTTTTTCGCCAATTATGGATACCATCCTTCTTTCTTGCCTGAGCTGCCGTTTGACCAAAATGGCCCACTTTGTACCTCTGCAAGGAACTCCTTCTGCCCCGGAGACTGCCTCAACTTTTATCCAGGAGATTGTAAGGTTGCATGGCATCCCTGACAGCATAGTTTCTGATCGAGGGGTGCAGTTCACTTCTAGATGTTGGAGGGCCTTATGTGAAACTTTGAACATTGAACTCCGCCTCTCCACAGCTTATCACCCACAAACTAATGGACAGACTGAAAGGGTCAATCAAACCCTTGAACAGTACCTACGATGCTTTTCTTCTTTTGCGCAGGATGACTGGCTATCACTTCTCCCACTCGCGGAATTTTCATACAATAATTCCACCCATTCGGCAACCAAACAGTCACCTTTTTTCGCCAATTATGGATACCATCCTTCTTTCTTGCCTGAGCTGCCTATTGATTCTTCTGTACCTGCCGTACAAGCCAGGTTGAACTTCCTTAACTCAAACTACCAATTACTGCAGGATACAATCTCCAAGACCCAGGCAGATAATAAAAAGTTCTTCGACAAGAAGAGAAGAGGCAATTTGAATCTTGAACCTTTTCCAGTACCTCGCTGCCCGTCTGCTACCGAACCCGGCCACCCTTGTGATCCTGCACCAGCCTCCTGCTTGGCTTAACGCTGTCTCCAGTGCCTGTGCTAGCTGTCCATCCTACCAGCTTTCCTGAGTCCAGTTCCTTGCCAGATGCTCTGCCTGCATCTCCACGTCTGCAACTCAGCTGACAAGTTCTGCACGCAACTACAGGCACTCGTGTAACTCCTCACCCTAGGTCTGTCCCATCCTCAGTGGGGCTTGGGTTGGAGATACAAGGGAGGCCGACCTCGTCATTCCAGACTCCTACCAGGTACGTGACAGTACCAGTCAGCCTGAGATGGAGTCTGGAAGGGAGGCCTCTCCACCGAAGGACATTTACCAAACTATTTCTGCGCTCTCAAATATTGTGCAGAAGTTACAAGAGCGGGTCACTTTGGGATTCACAAGACGGCCAATTTGATCTCCCGTACATTCTGGTTGCCAAATTTGATGAACGACTGCAAGAAATATGTAAGATCTTGTATTTCATGCCTTCGGAATAAGACAGACAGAGCCAGAACTTGGGGTCTACTTGAGCCCCCTCCTGTACCTGAGAAACCATGGAGCATGATCTCCATGGATTTTATAGTAGAACTTCCCCCATCTGAAGACTTCACTACCATTTTCGTTGTGGTTGATCGTTTGACCAAAATGGCCCACTTTGTACCTCTGCAAGGAACTCCTTCTGCCCCGGAGACTGCCTCAACTTTTATCAAGGAGATTGTAATGTTACATGGCATCCCTGACAGCATAGTTTCTGATCGAGGGGTGCAGTTCACTTCTAGATTTTGGAGGGCCTTATGTGAAACTTTGAACATTGAACTCCGCCTCTCCACAGCTTATCACCCACAAACTAATGGACAGACTGAAAGGGTCAATCAAACCCTTGAACAGTACCTACGATGCTTTTCTTCTTTTGCACAGGATGACTGGCTATCACTTCTCCCACTCGCGGAATTTTCATACAATAATTCCACCCATTCGGCAACCAAACAGTCACCTTTTTTCGCCAATTATGGATACCATTCTTCTTTCTTGCCTGAGCTGCCTATTGATTCTTCTGTACCTGCCGTACAAGACAGGTTGAACTTCCTTAACTCCAACTACCAATTACTGCAGGATACAATCTCCAAGACCCAGGCAGATAATAAAAAGTTCTTCGACAAGAAGAGAAGAGGCAATTTGAATCTTGAACCTGGAGATAAGGTCTGGCTTTCCACAGCGAACAAAAAACTAAGTTGCCCCTCGAGGAAGCTTGGCCCAAGATTTTTGGGGCCTTTTCCAGTACCTCGCTGCTCGTCTGCTACCGAACCCGGCCACTCTTGTGATCCTGCACCAGCCTCCTGCTTGGCTTAACGCTGTCTCCAGTGCCTGTGCTAGCTGTCCATCCTACCAGCTTTCCTGAATCCAGTTCCTTACCAGATGCTCTGCCTGCATCTCCACGTCTGCAACTCAGCTGACAAGTTCTGCACGCAACTACAGGCTCTCGTGTAACTCCTCACCCTAGGTCTGTCCCATCCTCAGTGGGGCTTGGGTTGGAGATACAAGGGAGGCCGACCTCGTCATTCCAGACTCCTACCAGGTACGTGACAATACCAGTCAGCCAGAGATGGAGTCTGGAAGGGAGGCCTCTCCACCGAAGGACATTTACCAAACTATTTCTGCGCTCTCAAATATTGTGCAGAAGTTACAAGAGCGGGTCACTTTGGGATTCACAAGACGGCTAATTTGATCTCCCGTACATTCTGGTGGCCAAACTTGATGAACGACTGCAAGAAATATGTAAGATCTTGTATTTCATGCCTTCGGAATAAGACAGACAGAGCCAGAACTTGGGGTCTACTTGAGCCCCTTCCTGTACCTGAGAAACCATGGAGCATGATCTCCATGGATTTTATAGTAGAACTTCCCCCATCTGAAGACTTCACTACCATTTTCATTGTGGTTGATCGTTTGACCAAAATGGCCCACTTTGTACCTCTGCAAGGAACTCCTTCTGCCCCGGAGACTGCCTCAACTTTTATCAAGGAGATTGTAAGGTTGCATGGCATCCCTGACAGCATAGTTTCTGATCGAGGGGTGCAGTTCACTTCTAGATTTTGGAGGGCCTTATGTGAAACTTTGAACATTGAACTCTGCCTCTCCACAGCTTATCACCCACAAACTAATGGACAGACTGAAAGGGTCAATCAAACCCTTGAACAGTACCTACGATGCTTTTCTTCTTTTGCACAGGATGACTGGCTATCACTTCTCCCACTCGCGGAATTTTCATACAATAATTCCACCCATTCGGCAACCAAACAGTCACCTTTTTTCGCCAATTATGGATACCATTCTTCTTTCTTGCCTGAGCTGCCTATTGATTCTTCTGTACCTGCCGTACAAGACAGGTTGAACTTCCTTAACTCCAACTACCAATTACTGCAGGATACAATCTCCAAGACCCAGGCAGATAATAAAAAGTTCTTCGACAAGAAGAGAAGAGGCAATTTGAATCTTGAACCTGGAGATAAGGTCTGGCTTTCCACAGCGAACAAAAAACTAAGTTGCCCCTCGAGGAAGCTTGGCCCAAGATTTTTGGGGCCTTTTCCAGTACCTCACTGCCCGTCTGCTACCGAACCCGGCCACCCTTGTGATCCTGCACCAGCCTCCTGCTTGGCTTAACGCTGTCTCCAGTGCCTGTGCTAGCTGTCCATCCTACCAGCTTTCCTGAGTCCAGTTCCTTACCAGATGCTCTGCCTGCATCTCCACGTCTGCAACTCAGCTGACAAGTTCTGCACGCAACTACAGGCTCTCGTGTAACTCCTCACCCTAGGTCTGTCCCATCCTCAGTGGGGCTTGGGTTGGAGATACAAGGGAGGCCGACCTCGTCATTCCAGACTCCTACCAGGTACGTGACAGTACCAGTCAGCCAGAGATGGAGTCTGGAAGGGAGGCCTCTCCACCGAAGGACATTTACCAAACTATTTCTGCGCTCTCAAATATTGTGCAGAAGTTACAAGAGCGGGTCACTTTGGGATTCACAAGACGGCTAATTTGATCTCCCGTACATTCTGGTGGCCAAACTTGATGAACGACTGCAAGAAATATGTAAGATCTTGTATTTCATGCCTTCGGAATAAGACAGACAGAGCCAGAACTTGGGGTCTACTTGAGCCCCTTCCTGTACCTGAGAAACCATGGAGCATGATCTCCATGGATTTTATAGTAGAACTTCCCCCATCTGAAGACTTCACTACCATTTTCGTTGTGGTTGATCGTTTGACCAAAATGGCCCACTTTGTACCTCTGCAAGGAACTCCTTCTGCCCCGGAGACTGCCTCAACTTTTATCAAGGAGATTGTAAGGTTGCATGACATCCCTGACAGCATAGTTTCTGATCAAGGGGTGCAGTTCACTTCTAGATGTTGGAGGGCCTTATGTGAAACTTTGAACATTGAACTCCACCTCTCCACAGCTTATCACCCACAAACTAATGGACAGACTGAAAGGGTCAATCAAACCCTTGAACAGTACCTACGATGCTTTTCTTCTTTTGCGCAGGATGACTGGCTATCACTTCTCCCACTCGCGGAATTTTCATACAATAATTCCACCCATTCGGCAACCAAACAGTCACCTTTTTTCGCCAATTATGGATACCATCCTTCTTTCTTGCCTGAGCTGCCTATTGATTCTTCTGTACCTGCCGTACAAGACAGGTTGAACTTCCTTAACTCAAACTACCAATTACTGCAGGATACAATGTCCAAGACCCAGGCAGATAATAAAAAGTTCTTCGACAAGAAGAGAAGAGGCAATTTGAATCTTGAACCTTTTCCAGTACCTCGCTGCCCGTCTGCTACCGAACCTGGCCACCCTTGTGATCCTGCACCAGCCTCCTGCTTGGCTTAACGCTGTCTCCAGTGCCTGTGCTAGCTGTCCATCCTACCAGCTTTCCTGAGTCCAGTTCCTTACCAGATGCTCTGCCTGCATCTCCACGTCTGCAACTCAGCTGACAAGTTCTGCACGCAACTACAGGCACTCGTGTAACTCCTCACCCTAGGTCTGTCCCATCCTCAGTGGGGCTTGGGTTGGAGATACAAGGGAGGCCGACCTCGTCATTCCAGACTCCTACCAGGTACGTGACAGTACCAGTCAGCCAGAGATGGAGTCTGGAAGGGAGGCCTCTCCACCGAAGGACATTTACCAAACTATTTCTGCGCTCTCAAATATTGTTCAGAAGTTACAAGAGCGGGTCACTTTGGGATTCACAAGACGGCCAATTTGATCTCCCGTACATTCTGGTGGCCAAATTTGATGAACGACTGCAAGAAATATGTAAGATCTTGTATTTCATGCCTTCGGAATAAGACAGACAGAGCCAGAACTTGGGGTCTACTTGAGCCCCTTCCTGTACCTGAGAAACCATGGAGCATGATTTCCATGGATTTTATAGTAGAACTTCCCCCATCTGAAGACTTCACTACCATTTTCATTGTGGTTGATCGTTTGACCAAAATGGCCCACTTTGTACCTCTGCAAGGAACTCCTTCTGCCCCGGAGACTGCCTCAACTTTTATCAAGGAGATTGTAAGGTTGCATGGCATCCCTGACAGCATAGTTTCTGATCGAGGGGTGCAGTTCACTTCTAGATTTTGGAGGGCCTTATGTGAAACTTTGAACATTGAACTCCGCCTCTCCACAGCTTATCACCCACAGACTAATGGACAGACTGAAAGGGTCAATCAAACCCTTGAACAGTACCTACGATGCTTTTCTTCTTTTGCACAGGATGACTGGCTATCACTTCTCCCACTCGCTGAATTTTCATACAATAATTCCACCCATTCGGCAACCAAACAGTCACCTTTTTTCGCCAATTATGGATACCATCCTTCTTTCTTGCCTGAGCTGCCTATTGATTCTTCTGTACCTGCCGTACAAGACAGGTTGAACTTCCTTAACTCCAACTACCAATTACTGCAGGATACAATCTCCAAGACCCAGGCAGATAATAAAAAGTTCTTCGACAAGAAGAGAAGAGGCAATTTGAATCTTGAACCTTTTCCAGTACCTCGCTGCCCGTCTGCTACCGAACCTGGCCACCCTTGTGATCCTGCACCAGCCTCCTGCTTGGCTTAACGCTGTCTCCAGTGCCTGTGCTAGCTGTCCATCCTACCAGCTTTCCTGAGTCCAGTTCCTTACCAGATGCTCTGCCTGCATCTCCACGTCTGCAACTCAGCTGACAAGTTCTGCACGCAACTACAGGCACTCGTGTAACTCCTCACCCTAGGTCTGTCCCATCCTCAGTGGGGCTTGGGTTGGAGATACAAGGGAGGCCGAACTCGTCATTCCAGACTCCTACCAGGTACGTGACAGTACCAGTCAGCCAGAGATGGAGTCTGGAAGGGAGGCCTCTCCACCGAAGGACATTTACCAAACTATTTCTGCGCTCTCAAATATTGTTCAGAAGTTACAAGAGCGGGTCACTTTGGGATTCACAAGACGGCCAATTTGATCTCCCGTACATTCTGGTGGCCAAATTTGATGAACGACTGCAAGAAATATGTAAGATCTTGTATTTCATGCCTTCGGAATAAGACAGACAGAGCCAGAACTTGGGGTCTACTTGAGCCCCTTCCTGTACCTGAGAAACCATGGAGCATGATCTCCATGGATTTTATAGTAGAACTTCCCCCATCTGAAGACTTCACTACCATTTTCGTTGTGGTTGATCGTTTGACCAAAATGGCCCACTTTGTACCTCTGCAAGGAACTCCTTCTGCCCCGGAGACTGCCTCAACTTTTATCAAGGAGATTGTAAGGTTGCATGGCATCCCTGACAGCATAGTTTCTGATCGAGGGGTGCAGTTCACTTCTAGATTTTGGAGGGCCTTATGTGAAACTTTGAACATTGAACTCCGCCTCTCCACAGCTTATCACCCACAAACTAATGGACAGACTGAAAGGGTCAATCAAACCCTTGAACAGTACCTACGATGCTTTTCTTCTTTTGCACAGGATGACTGGCTATCACTTCTCCCACTCGCGGAATTTTCATACAATAATTCCACCCATTCGGCAACCAAACAGTCACCTTTTTTCGCCAATTATGGATACCATCCTTCTTTCTTGCCTGAGCTGCCTATTGATTCTTCTGTACCTGCCGTACAAGACAGGTTGAACTTCCTTAACTCCAACTACCAATTACTGCAGGATACAATCTCCAAGACCCAGGCAGATAATAAAAAGTTCTTCGACAAGAAGAGAAGAGGCAATTTGAATCTTGAACCTGGAGATGAGGTCTGGCTTTCCACAGCGAACTTGAAACTAAGTTGCTCCTCGAGGAAGCTTTGCCCAAGATTTTTGGGGCCTTTTCCAGTACCTCGCTGCCCGTCTGCTACCGAACCCGGCCACCCTTGTGATCCTGCACCAGCCTCCTGCTTGGCTTAACGCTGTCTCCAGTGCCTGTGCTAGCTGTCCATCCTACCAGCTTTCCTGAGTCCAGTTCCTTACCAGATGCTCTGCCTGCATCTCCACGTCTGCAATTCAGCTGACAAGTTCTGCACGCAACTACAGGCTCTCGTGTAACTCCTCACCCTAGGTCTGTCCCATCCTCAGTGGGGCTTGGGTTGGAGATACAAGGGAGGCCGACCTTGTCATTCCAGACTCCTACCAGGTACGTGACAGTACCAGTCAGCCAGAGATGGAGTCTGGAAGGGAGGCCTCTCCACCGAAGGACATTTACCAAACTATTTCTGCGCTCTCAAATATTGTGCAGAAGTTACAAGAGCGGGTCACTTTGGGATTCACAAGACGGCTAATTTGATCTCCCGTACATTCTAGTGGCCAAACTTGATGAACGACTGCAAGAAATATGTAAGATCTTGTATTTCATGCCTTCGGAATAAGACAGACAGAGCCAGAACTTGGGGTCTACTTGAGCCCCTTCCTGTACCTGAGAAACCATGGAGCATGATCTCCATGGATTTTATAGTAGAACTTCCCCCATCTGAAGACTTCACTACCATTTTCGTTGTGGTTGATCGTTTGACCAAAATGGCCCACTTTGTACCTCTGCAAGGAACTCCTTCTGCCCCGGAGACTGCCTCAACTTTTATCAAGGAGATTGTAAGGTTGCATGGCATCCCTGACAGCATAGTTTCTGATCGAGGGGTGCAGTTCACTTCTAGATTTTGGAGGGCCTTATGTGAAACTTTGAACATTGAACTCCGCCTCTCCACAGCTTATCACCCACAAACTAATGGACAGACTGAAAGGGTCAATCAAACCCTTGAACAGTACCTACGATGCTTTTCTTCTTTTGCACAGGATGACTGGCTATCACTTCTCCCACTCACGGAATTTTCATACAATAATTCCACCCATTCGGTAACCAAACCGTCACCTTTTTTCGCCAATTATGGATACCATCCTTCTTTCTTGCCTGAGCTGCCGTTTGACCAAAATGGCCCACTTTGTACCTCTGCAAGGAACTCCTTCTGCCCCGGAGACTGCCTCAACTTTTATCCAGGAGATTGTAAGGTTGCATGGCATCCCTGACAGCATAGTTTCTGATCGAGGGGTGCAGTTCACTTCTAGATGTTGGAGGGCCTTATGTGAAACTTTGAACATTGAACTCCGCCTCTCCACAGCTTATCACCCACAAACTAATGGACAGACTGAAAGGGTCAATCAAACCCTTGAACAGTACCTACGATGCTTTTCTTCTTTTGCGCAGGATGACTGGCTATCACTTCTCCCACTCGCGGAATTTTCATACAATAATTCCACCCATTCGGCAACCAAACAGTCACCTTTTTTCGCCAATTATGGATACCATCCTTCTTTCTTGCCTGAGCTGCCTATTGATTCTTCTGTACCTGCCGTACAAGACAGGTTGAACTTCCTTAACTCAAACTACCAATTACTGCAGGATACAATCTCCAAGACCCAGGCAGATAATAAAAAGTTCTTCGACAAGAAGAGAAGAGGCAATTTGAATCTTGAACCTTTTCCAGTACCTCGCTGCCTGTCTGCTACCGAACCCGGCCACCCTTGTGATCCTGCACCAGCCTCCTGCTTGGCTTAACGCTGTCTCCAGTGCCTGTGCTAGCTGTCCATCCTACCAGCTTTCCTGAGTCCAGTTCCTTACCAGATGCTCTGCCTGCATCTCCACGTCTGCAACTCAGCTGACAAGTTCTGCACGCAACTACAGGCTCTCGTGTAACTCCTCACCCTAGGTCTGTCCCATCCTCAGTGGGGCTTGGGTTGGAGATACAAGGGAGGCCGACCTCGTCATTCCAGACTCCTACCAGGTACGTGACAGTACCAGTCAGCCAGAGATGGAGTCTGGAAGGGAGGCCTCTCCACCGAAGGACATTTACCAAACTATTTCTGCGCTCTCAAATATTGTTCAGAAGTTACAAGAGCGGGTCACTTTGGGATTCACAAGACGGCCAATTTGATCTCCCGTACATTCTGGTGGCCAAATTTGATGAACGACTGCAAGAAATATGTAAGATCTTGTATTTCATGCCTTCGGAATAAGACAGACAGAGCCAGAACTTGGGGTCTACTTGAGCCCCTTCCTGTACCTGAGAAACCATGGAGCATGATCTCCATGGATTTTATAGTAGAACTTCCCCCATCTGAAGACTTCACTACCATTTTCGTTGTGGTTGATCGTTTGACCAAAATGGCCCACTTTGTACCTCTGCAAGGAACTCCTTCTGCCCCGGAGACTGCCTCAACTTTTATCAAGGAGATTGTAAGGTTGCATGGCATCCCTGACAGCATAGTTTCTGATCGAGGGGTGCAGTTCACTTCCAGATTTTGGAGGGCCTTATGTGAAACTTTGAACATTGAACTCCGCCTCTCCACAGCTTATCACCCACAAACTAATGGACAGACTGAAAGGGTCAATCAAACCCTTGAACAGTACCTACGATGCTTTTCTTCTTTTGCACAGGATGACTGGCTATCACTTCTCCCACTCGCGGAATTTTCATACAATAATTCCACCCATTCGGCAACCAAACAGTCACCTTTTTTCGCCAATTATGGATACCATCCTTCTTTCTTGCCTGAGCTGCCTATTGATTCTTCTGTACCTGCCGTACAAGACAGGTTGAACTTCCTTAACTCCAACTACCAATTACTGCAGGATACAATCTCCAAGACCCAGGCAGATAATAAAAAGTTCTTCGACAAGAAGAGAAGAGGCAATTTGAATCTTGAACCTGGAGATAAGGTCTGGCTTTCCACAGCGAACTTGAAACTAAGTTGCCCCTCGAGGAAGCTTGGCCCAAGATTATTGGGGCCTTTTCCAGTACCTCGCTGCCCGTCTGCTACCGAACCCGGCCACCCTTGTGATCCTGCACCAGCCTCCTGCTTGGCTTAACGCTGTCTCCAGTGCCTGTGCTAGCTGTCCATCCTACCAGCTTTCCTGAGTCCAGTTCCTTACCAGATGCTCTGCCTGCATCTCCACGTCTGCAACTCAGCTGACAAGTTCTGCACGCAACTACAGGCTCTCGTGTAACTCCTCACCCTAGGTCTGTCCCATCCTCAGTGGGGCTTGGGTTGGAGATACAAGGGAGGCCGACCTCGTCATTCCAGACTCCTACCAGGTACGTGACAGTACCAGTCAGCCAGAGATGGAGTCTGGAAGGGAGGCCTCTCCACCGAAGGACATTTACCAAACTATTTCTGCGCTCTCAAATATTGTGCAGAAGTTACAAGAGCGGGTCACTTTGGGATTCACAAGACGGCTAATTTGATCTCCCGTACATTCTAGTGGCCAAACTTGATGAACGACTGCAAGAAATATGTAAGATCTTGTATTTCATGCCTTCGGAATAAGACAGACAGAGCCAGAACTTGGGGTCTACTTGAGCCCCTTCCTGTACCTGAGAAACCATGGAGCATGATCTCCATGGATTTTATAGTAGAACTTCCCCCATCTGAAGACTTTACTACCATTTTCGTTGTGGTTGATCGTTTGACCAAAATGGCCCACTTTGTACCTCTGCAAGGAACTCCTTCTGCCCCGGAGACTGCCTCAACTTTTATCAAGGAGATTGTAAGGTTGCATGGCATCCCTGACAGCATAGTTTCTGATCGAGGGGTGCAGTTCACTTCTAGATTTTGGAGGGCCTTATGTGAAACTTTGAACATTGAACTCCGCCTCTCCACAGCTTATCACCCACAAACTAATGGACAGACTGAAAGGGTCAATCAAACCCTTGAACAGTACCTACGATGCTTTTCTTCTTTTGCACAGGATGACTGGCTGTCACTTCTCCCACTCGCGGAATTTTCATACAATAATTCCACCCATTCGGTAACCAAACAGTCACCTTTTTTCGCCAATTATGGATACCATCCTTCTTTCTTGCCTGAGCTGCCGTTTGACCAAAATGGCCCACTTTGTACCTCTGCAAGGAACTCCTTCTGCCCCGGAGACTGCCTCAACTTTTATCCAGGAGATTGTAAGGTTGCATGGCATCCCTGACAGCATAGTTTCTGATCGAGGGGTGCAGTTCACTTCTAGATGTTGGAGGGCCTTATGTGAAACTTTGAACATTGAACTCCGCCTCTCCACAGCTTATCACCCACAAACTAATGGACAGACTGAAAGGGTCAATCAAACCCTTGAACAGTACCTACGATGCTTTTCTTCTTTTGCGCAGGATGACTGGCTATCACTTCTCCCACTCGCGGAATTTTCATACAATAATTCCGCCCATTCGGCAACCAAACAGTCACCTTTTTTCGCCAATTATGGATACCATCCTTCTTTCTTGCCTGAGCTGCCTATTGATTCTTCTGTACCTGCCGTACAAGACAGGTTGAACTTCCTTAACTCAAACTACCAATTACTGCAGGATACAATCTCCAAGACCCAGGCAGATAATAAAAAGTTCTTCGACAAGAAGAGAAGAGGCAATTTGAATCTTGAACCTTTTACAGTACCTCGCTGCCTGTCTGCTACCGAACCCGGCCACCCTTGTGATCCTGCACCAGCCTCCTGCTTGGCTTAACGCTGTCTCCAGTGCCTGTGCTAGCTGTCCATCCTACCAGCTTTCCTGAGTCCAGTTCCTTACCAGATGCTCTGCCTGCATCTCCACGTCTGCAACTCAGCTGACAAGTTCTGCACGTAACTACAGGCACTAGTATAAATCATCACTGATGTACTATGGGCCATAGTGTACTATGGATCATCACTGATGTACTATGGATCATCACTGATGTACTATGGATCATCACTGATGTATTATGGATCATCACTGATGTATTATGGATCATCACTGGTGTACTATGGACCATCACTGATGTACTGTGGACCATCCCCGATGTACTGTGGATCATCACTGATGTACTGTGATAATCCACAGTTCATCAGTGATGATCCACAGTACATCAGGGATGATCCACAGTACATCAGGGATGGTCCATAGTACATCAGTGATGATCCATAATACATCAGTGATGATCCATAGTACATCAGTGATGATGCATAGTACATCAGTGATGATCCATAGTACATCAGTGATGATCCATAGTACACTATGGCCCATAGTACATCAGTGATGATTTATACTACATCAGTGATGATCCACAGTACATCAGTGATGATCCTCAGTACATCAGTGATGATCCTCAGTACATCAGTGATGATCCTCAGTACATCAGTGATGATCCTCAGTACATCAGTGATGATCCACAGTACATCAGTGATGGTCCATAGTACATCAGTGATGGTCCATAGTACACCAGTGATGATCCATACTACACCAGTGATGATCCATAATACATCAGTGATGGCCCATAGTACACCAGTGATGGTGATGATCTATGGTGATGATCTATACTACATCAGTGATGATCCACAGTACATCAGTGATGATCCTCAGTCCATCAGTGATGATCCTCAGTACATCTGAGGATCCTCAGTACATCAGTGATGATCTATACTACATCAGTGATGATCCACAGTACATCAGTGATGATCCTCAGTACATCAGTGATGATCCTCAGTACATCAGTGATGATCCACAGTACATCAGTGATGATCCACAGTACATCAGTGATGGTCCATAGTACATCAGTGATGGTCCATAGTACACCAGTGATGATCCATACTACACCAGTGATGATCCATAATACACCAGTGATGGCCCATAGTACACCAGTGATGGCCCATAGTACATCAGTGATGATCTATAGTACATCAGTGATGATCCACAGTACATCAGTGATGATCCGCAGTACATCAGGGATGGTCCATGGTACATCAGGGATTGTCCATAGTACACCAGTGATGGCCCATAGTACATCAGTGATGATCCACTTTACATCAGTGATTATCTATAGTACATCAGTGATGATCCACAGTACACCAGTGATGATTCACAGTACATCAGTGATGGTCCATAGTACATCAGGGATGGTCCATAGTACATCAGGGATGATCTATAGTACATCAGTGATGATCCATAGTACACCAGTGATGATTAATAGTACACCAGTGATGATTCATAGTACACCAGTGATGGTCCATAGTACATCAGTGATGATCTATAGTACATCAGTGATGATCCACAGTACATCAGTGATGATCCACAGTACACCAGTGATGGCCCATAGTACATCAGTGATGATCTATAGTACATCAGTGATGATCCTCAGTACATCAGTGATGATCCACAGTACATCAGTGATGATCCACAGTACATCAGGGATGATCCACAGTACATCAGGGATGGTCCATAGTACATCAGTGATGGTCCATAGTACACCAGTGATGATCCATACTACACCAGTGATGATCCATAATACACCAGTGATGGCCCATAGTACACCAGTGATGGTGATGATCTATGGTGATGATCTATACTACACCAGTGATGATCCATAGTACATCAGTGATGATCCATAGTACATCAGTGATGATCCATAGTACATCAGTGATGATCCATAGTACACTATGGCCCATAGTACATCAGTGATGATTTATACTACATCAGTGATGATCCACAGTACATCAGTAATGATCCTCAGTACATCAATGATGATCCTCAGTACATCAGTGATGATCCACAGTACATCAGTGATGATCCACAGTACATCAGTGATGGTCCATAGTACATCAGTGATGGTCCATAGTACACCAGTGATGATCCATACTACACCAGTGATGATCCATAATACACCAGTGATGGCCCATAGTACACCAGTGATGGTGATGATCTATGGTGATGATCTATACTACATCAGTGATGATCCACAGTACATCAGTGATGATCCTCAGTACATCAGTGATGATCCTCAGTACATCTGAGGATCCTCAGTACATCAGTGATGATCTATACTACATCTGTGATGATCCACAGTACATCAGTGATGATCCTCAGTACATCAGTGATGATCCTCACTACATCAGTGATGATCCACAGTACATCAGTGATGATCCACAGTACATCAGTAATGGTCCAAAGTACATCAGTGATGGTCCATAGTACACCAGTGATGATCCATACTACACCAGTGATGATCCATAATACACCAGTGATGGCCCATAGTACACCAGTGATGGCCCATAGTACATCAGTGATGATCTATAGTACATCAGTGATGATCCACAGTACATCAGGGATGGTCCATAGTACATCAGGGATGGTCCATAGTACATCAGGGATGATCCATAGTACACCAGTGATGATCCATAGTACACAAGTGATGGCCCATAGTACATCAGTGATGATCTATAGTACATCAGTGATTATCCATAGTACACCAGTGATGATCCATAGTACACCAGTGATGATTCATAGTACACCAGTGATGGTCCATAGTACATCAGTGATGATCTATAGTACATCAGTGATGATCCATAGTACACCAGTGATGATTAATAGTACACCATTGATGATTCATAGTACACCAGTGATGGTCCATAGTACATCAGTGATGATCTATAGTACATCAGTGATGATCCACAGTACATCAGTGATGATCCACAGTACACCAGTGATGGCCCATAGTACATCAGTGATGATCTATAGTACATCGGTGATGATCCTCAGTACATCAGTGATGATCCACAGTACATCAGTGATGATCCACAGTACATCAGTGATGGTCCACAGTACATCAGTGATGATCCATAGTACATCAGTGATGGCCCATAGTACATCAGTGATGATCCATAGTACACCAGTGATTATCCATAGTACACCAGGGATGATCCACAGTACATCAGTGATGATCCACAGTACATCAGTGATTGTCCATAGTAAATTAGTGATGGTCCATAGTACACCAGTGATGATCCATAGTACTCCAGTGATGGCCCATAGTACACCAGTGATGGCCCATAGTACATCAGTGATGATCTATAGTACACCAGTGATGGCCCATAGTACATCAGTGATGATCTATAGTACATCAGTGATGATCCACAGTACATCAGGGATGGTCCATAGTACATCATTGATGATCCATAGTACATCAGTGATGATCCACAGTACATCAGTGATGATCCACAGTACATCAGTAATGATCCACAGTACATCAGGGATGGTCCACAGTACATCAGTGATGATCCATAGTACACCAGTCATGATCCATAGTACATCAGTGATGATCCATAGTACATCAGGGATGGTCCATAGTACATCAGGGATGATCCATAGTACACCAGTGATGATCCATAGTACACAAGTGATGGCCTATAGTACATCAGTGATGATCTATAGTACATCAGTGATGATCCATAGTACACCAGTGATGATCCATAGTACACCAGTGATGGTCCATAGTACATCAGTGATGATCTATAGTACATCAGTGATGATCCACAGTACATCAGTGATGATCCACAGTACATCAGTGATGATCCACAGTACATCAGTGATGATCCATAGTACACCAGTGATGGCCCATAGTACCCCAGTGATGGCCCATAGTACACCAGTGATGATCTATAGTTCATCAGTGATGATCCTCAGTACATCAGTGATGATCCACAGTACATCAGTGATGATCCACAGTACATCAGGGATGGTCCACAGTACATCAGTGATAATCCATAGTACATCAGTGATGGCCCATAGTACATCAGTGATGTTCCATATTACACCAGTGATGATCCATAGTACACCAGGGATGATCCACAGTACATCAGTGATGATCCACAGTACATCAGTGATGGTCCATAGTAAATCAGCGATGGTCCATAAAACCTTTTTGTGCATTGATACATGTCCCCTGGGGCAGGACCCAGGTCCCCAGACACTTTTTAGGACAATAACTTGCATATTAGCCTTTATAATTAGCACTTTAGATTTCGAACGTTCGAGTCCATTGTATTTAATAGGGTTCTAATGTTCGTGCGAACTTTCGGTCCGTTCGCGGGTTCTGGTGCGAACCGAACCCGGGGGTGTTCGGCTCATCACTAATCATCACTGATGTACTATAGATCATCACTGATGTGCTATAGATCATCACTGATGTACTATGGGCCATCACTGGTGTACTATGGGCCATCACTGGTGTACTATGGATCATCACTGGTGTACTATGGACCATCACTGATGTACTATGGACCATCACTGATGTACTATGGATCATCACTGATATACTGTGGACCATCCCTGATGTACTGTGGATCATCACTGATGTACTGTGGATCATCACTGAAGTATTGTGGATCATCACTGATGTACTGTGGATCATCACTAATGTACTGTGGATCATAACTGATGTACTGTAGATCATCACTGATGTACTATAGATCATCACTGGTGTACTATGTATATAGATCATCACTGATGTACTATGGACCATCACTGATGTACTATAGATCATCACTGATGTACTATGGACCATCACTGGTGTACTATTGATCATCACTGGTGTACTGTGGATCATCACTGGTGTACTATGGACCATCCCTGATGTACTGTGGATCATCACTGATGTACTGTGGATCATCACTGATGTACTATAGTTCATCACTGATGTACTATGGGCCATCACTGGTGTACTATGGATCATCACTGATGTACTATGGACCATCCCTGATGTACTGTGGATCATCACTGATGTACTATAGTTCATCACTGATGTACTATGGGCCATCACTGGTGTACTATGGATCATCACTGGTGTACTATAGATCATCACTCATGTACTATAGCTCATCACTGATGTACTATGGACCATCACTGATGTACTATAGATCATCACTGATGTACTATGGACCATCACTGGTGTACTATGGATCATCACTGGTGTACTGTGGATCATCACTGGTGTACTGTGGATCATCACTGATGTACTGTGGATCATCACTGATGTACTATAGTTCATCACTGATGTACTATGGGCCATCACTGGTGTACTATGGATCATCACTGGTGTACTATGGATCATCACTGATGTACTATGGACCATCCCTGATGTACTGTGGATCATCACTGATATACTGTGGATCATCACTGATGTACTATGGATCATCACTGATGTACTGTGGATCATCACTGATGTACTATAGTTCATCACTGATGTACTATGGGCCATCACTGGTGTACTATGGATCATCACTGGTGTACTATGGATCATCACTGATGTACTATGGACCATCCCTGATGTACTGTGGATCATCACTGATGTACTATAGTTCATCACTGATGTACTATGGGCCATCACTGGTGTACTATGGATCATCACTGGTGTACTATGGATCATCACTGATGTACTATGGACCATCCCTGATGTACTGTGGATCATCACTGATGTACTGTGGATCATCACTGATGTACTGTGGATCATCACTGATGTACTGTGTATCATAACTGATGTACTGTGGATCATCACTGATGTACAATAGATCATCACTGATGTACTATGGACCATCACTGATGTACTATAGATCATCACTGATGTACTATGGACCATCACTGGTGTACTATGGATCATCACTGGTGTACTGTGGATCATCACTGGTGTACTATGGACCATCCCTGATGTACTGTGGATCATCACTGATGTACTGTGGATCATCACTGATGTACTATAGTTCATCACTGATGTACTATAGGCCATCACTGGTGTACTATGGATCATCACTGGTGTACTATGGATCATCACTGATGTACTATGGACCATCCCTGATGTACTGTGGATCATCACTGATGTACTGTGGATCATCACTGATGTACTATGGATCATCACTGATGTACTGTGGATCATCACTGATGTACTATTGTTCATCACTGATGTACTATGGGCCATCACTGGTGTACTATGGATCATCACTGGTGTACTATGGATCATCACTGATGTACTATGGACCATCCCTGATGTACTGTGGATCATCACTGATGTACTATAGTTCATCACTGATGTATTATGGGCCATCACTGGTGTACTATGGATCATCACTGGTGTACTATGGATCATCACTGATGTACTATGGACCATCCCTGATGTACTGTGGATCATCACTGATGTACTGTGGATCATCACTGATGTACTATGGATCATCACTGATGTACTATGGGCCATCACTGGTGTACTATGGATCATCACTGGTGTACTATGGACCATCACTGATGTACTATGGACCATCACTGATGTACTATGGATCATCACTGATATACTGTGGACCATCCCTGATGTACTGTGGATCATCACTGATGTACTGTGGATCATCACTGAAGTATTGTGGATCATCACTGATGTACTGTGGATCATCACTAATGTACTGTGGATCATAACTGATGTACTGTAGATCATCACTGATGTACTATAGATCATCACTGGTGTACTATGTATATAGATCATCACTGATGTACTATGGACCATCACTGATGTACTATAGATCATCACTGATGTACTATGGACCATCACTGGTGTACTATGGATCATCACTGGTGTACTGTGGATCATCACTGGTGTACTATGGACCATCCCTGATGTACTGTGGATTATCACTGATGTACTGTGGATCATCACTGATGTACTATAGTTCATCACTGATGTACTATGGGCCATCACTTGTGTACTATGGATCATCACTGATGTACTATGGACCATCCCTGATGTACTGTGGATCATCACTGATGTACTATAGTTCATCACTGATGTACTATGGGCCATCACTGGTGTACTATGGATCATCACTGGTGTACTATGGATCATCACTGATGTACTATAGATCATCACTCATGTACTATAGCTCATCACTGATGTACTATGGACCATCACTGATGTACTATAGATCATCACTGATGTACTATGGACCATCACTGGTGTACTATGGATCATCACTGGTGTACTGTGGATCATCACTGGTGTACTGTGGATCATCACTGATGTACTGTGGATCATCACTGATGTACTATAGTTCATCACTGATGTACTATGGGCCATCACTGGTGTACTATGGATCATCACTGGTGTACTATGGATCATCACTGATGTACTATGGACCATCCCTGATGTACTGTGGATCATCACTGATATACTGTGGATCATCACTGATGTACTATGGATCATCACTGATGTACTGTGGATCATCACTGATGTACTATAGTTCATCACTGATGTACTATGGGCCATCACTGGTGTACTGTGGATCATCACTGGTGTACTATGGACCATCCCTGATGTACTGTGGATCATCACTGATGTACTGTGGATCATCACTGATGTACTATAGTTCATCACTGATGTACTATGGGCCATCACTGGTGTACTATGGATCATCACTGATGTACTATGGACCATCCCTGATGTACTGTGGATCATCACTGATGTACTATAGTTCATCACTGATGTACTATGGGCCATCACTGGTGTACTATGGATCATCACTGGTGTACTATGGATCATCACTGATGTACTATAGATCATCACTCATGTACTATAGCTCATCACTGATGTACTATGGACCATCACTGATGTACTATAGATCATCACTGATGTACTATGGACCATCACTGGTGTACTATGGATCATCACTGGTGTACTGTGGATCATCACTGGTGTACTGTGGATCATCACTGATGTACTGTGGATCATCACTGATGTACTATAGTTCATCACTGATGTACTATGGGCCATCACTGGTGTACTATGGATCATCACTGGTGTACTATGGATCATCACTGATGTACTATGGACCATCCCTGATGTACTGTGGATCATCACTGATATACTGTGGATCATCACTGATGTACTATGGATCATCACTGATGTACTGTGGATCATCACTGATGTACTATAGTTCATCACTGATGTACTATGGGCCATCACTGGTGTACTATGGATCATCACTGGTGTACTATGGATCATCACTGATGTACTATGGACCATCCCTGATGTACTGTGGATCATCACTGATGTACTATAGTTCATCACTGATGTACTATGGACCATCACTGGTGTACTATGGATCATCTCTGGTGTACTGTGGATCATCACTGGTGTACTATGGACCATCCCTGATGTACTGTGGATCATCACTGATGTACTGTGGATCATCACTGATGTACTATATAGAAATATGAAGGTATTGGGACTTTTAAGGTGCAACAACTACACAATATTCAATATAAAAAATATAATTTTATTACAAAAAAATATATGAAAATTCATATGTACAAATATACATGAACCATCCCTGATGTACTGTGGATCATCACTGATGTACTATAGTTCATCACTATGGATCATCACTGATGTACTATGGACCATCCCTGATGTACTGTGGATCATCACTGATATACTGTGGATCATCACTGATGTACTATGGATCATCACTGATGTACTGTGGATCATCACTGATGTACTATAGTTCATCACTGATGTACTATGGGCCATCACTGGTGTACTATGGATCATCACTGGTGTACTATGGATCATCACTGATGTACTATGGACCATCCCTGATGTACTGTGGATCATCACTGATGTACTATAGTTCATCACTGATGTACTATGGATCATCACTGATGTACTATGGACCATCCCTGATGTACTGTGGATCATCACTGATATACTGTGGATCATCACTGATGTACTATGGATCATCACTGATGTACTGTGGATCATCACTGATGTACTATAGTTCATCACTGATGTACTATGGGCCATCACTGGTGTACTATGGATCATCACTGGTGTACTATGGATCATCACTGGTGTACTATGGATCATCACTGATGTACTATAGATCATCACTCATGTACTATAGCTCATCACTGATGTACTATGGACCATCACTGATGTACTATAGATCATCACTGATGTACTATGGACCATCACTGGTGTACTATGGATCATCACTGGTGTACTGTGGATCATCACTGGTGTACTGTGGATCATCACTGATGTACTGTGGATCATCACTGATGTACTATAGTTCATCACTGATGTACTATGGGCCATCACTGGTGTACTATGGATCATCACTGGTGTACTATGGATCATCACTGATGTACTATGGACCATCCCTGATGTACTGTGGATCATCACTGATATACTGTGGATCATCACTGATGTACTATGGATCATCACTGATGTACTGTGGATCATCACTGATGTACTATAGTTCATCACTGATGTACTATGGGCCATCACTGGTGTACTATGGATCATCACTGATGTACTGTGGATCATCACTGATGTACTATGGATCATCACTGATGTACTGTGGATCATCACTGATGTACTATTGTTCATCACTGATGTACTATGGGCCATCACTGGTGTACTATGGATCATCACTGGTGTACTATGGATCATCACTGATGTACTATGGACCATCCCTGATGTACTGTGGATCATCACTGATGTACTATAGTTCATCACTGATGTATTATGGGCCATCACTGGTGTACTATGGATCATCACTGGTGTACTATGGATCATCACTGATGTACTATGGACCATCCCTGATGTACTGTGGATCATCACTGATGTACTGTGGATCATCACTGATGTACTATGGATCATCACTGATGTACTATGGGCCATCACTGGTGTACTATGGATCATCACTGGTGTACTATGGACCATCACTGATGTACTATGGACCATCACTGATGTACTATGGATCATCACTGATATACTGTGGACCATCCCTGATGTACTGTGGATCATCACTGATGTACTGTGGATCATCACTGAAGTATTGTGGATCATCACTGATGTACTGTGGATCATCACTAATGTACTGTGGATCATAACTGATGTACTGTAGATCATCACTGATGTACTATAGATCATCACTGGTGTACTATGTATATAGATCATCACTGATGTACTATGGACCATCACTGATGTACTATAGATCATCACTGATGTACTATGGACCATCACTGGTGTACTATGGATCATCACTGGTGTACTGTGGATCATCACTGGTGTACTATGGACCATCCCTGATGTACTGTGGATTATCACTGATGTACTGTGGATCATCACTGATGTACTATAGTTCATCACTGATGTACTATGGGCCATCACTTGTGTACTATGGATCATCACTGATGTACTATGGACCATCCCTGATGTACTGTGGATCATCACTGATGTACTATAGTTCATCACTGATGTACTATGGGCCATCACTGGTGTACTATGGATCATCACTGGTGTACTATGGATCATCACTGATGTACTATAGATCATCACTCATGTACTATAGCTCATCACTGATGTACTATGGACCATCACTGATGTACTATAGATCATCACTGATGTACTATGGACCATCACTGGTGTACTATGGATCATCACTGGTGTACTGTGGATCATCACTGGTGTACTGTGGATCATCACTGATGTACTGTGGATCATCACTGATGTACTATAGTTCATCACTGATGTACTATGGGCCATCACTGGTGTACTATGGATCATCACTGGTGTACTATGGATCATCACTGATGTACTATGGACCATCCCTGATGTACTGTGGATCATCACTGATATACTGTGGATCATCACTGATGTACTATGGATCATCACTGATGTACTGTGGATCATCACTGATGTACTATAGTTCATCACTGATGTACTATGGGCCATCACTGGTGTACTGTGGATCATCACTGGTGTACTATGGACCATCCCTGATGTACTGTGGATCATCACTGATGTACTGTGGATCATCACTGATGTACTATAGTTCATCACTGATGTACTATGGGCCATCACTGGTGTACTATGGATCATCACTGATGTACTATGGACCATCCCTGATGTACTGTGGATCATCACTGATGTACTATAGTTCATCACTGATGTACTATGGGCCATCACTGGTGTACTATGGATCATCACTGGTGTACTATGGATCATCACTGATGTACTATAGATCATCACTCATGTACTATAGCTCATCACTGATGTACTATGGACCATCACTGATGTACTATAGATCATCACTGATGTACTATGGACCATCACTGGTGTACTATGGATCATCACTGGTGTACTGTGGATCATCACTGGTGTACTGTGGATCATCACTGATGTACTGTGGATCATCACTGATGTACTATAGTTCATCACTGATGTACTATGGGCCATCACTGGTGTACTATGGATCATCACTGGTGTACTATGGATCATCACTGATGTACTATGGACCATCCCTGATGTACTGTGGATCATCACTGATATACTGTGGATCATCACTGATGTACTATGGATCATCACTGATGTACTGTGGATCATCACTGATGTACTATAGTTCATCACTGATGTACTATGGGCCATCACTGGTGTACTATGGATCATCACTGGTGTACTATGGATCATCACTGATGTACTATGGACCATCCCTGATGTACTGTGGATCATCACTGATGTACTATAGTTCATCACTGATGTACTATGGACCATCACTGGTGTACTATGGATCATCTCTGGTGTACTGTGGATCATCACTGGTGTACTATGGACCATCCCTGATGTACTGTGGATCATCACTGATGTACTGTGGATCATCACTGATGTACTATATAGAAATATGAAGGTATTGGGACTTTTAAGGTGCAACAACTACACAATATTCAATATAAAAAATATAATTTTATTACAAAAAAATATATGAAAATTCATATGTACAAATATACATGAACCATCAAAATAAACATAATAGAGTTTCCAAAGTGCATACAGACAAAATTCTCTACATGTTTCGCCATTTTGTAGGCTTCCTCAGGAGTTTGTCATGCAAATACTGGAAACAAAAAAAGAAAAATAATAAATACATAATATTATTTACTCAAATTTCAAACTCAAAATTACAAAACAGAATATTATTAAGAAAAAAAGGATAACTGAAAACCATAACCAGCCCAATGGTTGCTCAAAAGTTCATCTCAAAATTAGATCTATTTATTCAAGGTATATGACCTTATTAGTATCAGTTGTAAGTACATTACCTGTAAATTTTGATGGTACAATCTAAAATGAAGAATGACCAGATAGCCAATGAGCTATCCCACACGGGGGCGCCCGTAAGGAGGGGATCATATGGTGTATCATAGAGGGGGAGAAATACTGGCACAAATAACCACCCGGATATTACTAGCACAGGAACAGTGGGCCATCTGGGGGAAATTACAAAGAAAATTCGAATGAAGTCAAATAACAATCTATGTATAAGAGTAAAGGCGTCTAATCTAGTTATACGGCACATACCCCATCAGTATTTACCTGTTTATGGCTGTTGATAGTAAAAAATATAAATTAGAATAGGCAAAAAAGGGGGCAGTATCTCCAAAGTACCCCAATCAGTGTCCACTCTAAAGGAAACAGAAATAGTGGAAATTACTATAAATATATATAATAATCCCCTCTAGTTGGTAATCAGAATTTTAATTTTTAGCCATATACTTGCTAGCTGATATATACCTGGTTAATCCAATTGGATAAAGTGTGTCCACATTAGGGCATCTCTGCCGAAAAACTTGTTTTACAAAACCGATCAATCAGTTTACTGAAAAAATATAAAATATAAAAACCATTTGGGATTAAAGACCAAAGTAAACCAGACAACAGGATAAAAACCAATGTTGCCCATAAAGAGATCTAGTGCCTAAGTAATTTACCTTTGACTGATATCTAAGAACGTCTTCTCCCCAGAGTGTTGGTCATGCTACTGATTTACAAGGCTGCGATCCGGACTATATACCCCCCCTCCCCCTTCCCATTGGACGCACAATGGCGCCAAATCAATGGGCGGAGCGGGCACGTCAGTTCCGACATCCGCCCATCGTCAGATCCGACCCGGAAGTGACAATTCCACCACTGAAAAACCGGAGACGTCCGCCGGAAGCACCACCCCGCTCATCAGGAGAAAACATCCTGACGAGCTGGACGCACCATAAGACGGATCCGGAAGGGGAAAAAAAACATGCCTAAAGTATAGAAAAGGGCAGACTTCCTTTTAAAATCACGGCAGAAAGGGCACATTGGATGTTAAAAAATGGGGCCAGGATATCCGGTGGGCTTAGTCAGATGGCGCTCAGATTGTCTCCCAAAGGAGAACAAAGAGAAACGCCCTGGGCGCCCATATGATCACCAAATCCCCCCCAAAAAAGAAAAGGGAAGCGCCACCCTAAAAAATGTGGTAAACTCAATTGAAATCAATTACATATAATGTAGATTTATCAATGATTAAAGAGAGCCCCTATGGAATATAGAAATGGTACATTCAGTCACCTGTACATAAAGACAAATTTAATAAACAAAAATAAAAATAACAAAACAAAATTTAATTTGTTTTAAACAGAGTCTACATATACAGCATAACGATTTTTTTCCTACAAAAAGGGTTTGAAACTGATGGACTCATTTAACCCGGGATACATAGTAGCTCTCAAGGTATGTATCCATCTGGTTTCTCGTTGTAGGAGATTTTTGTCCACATCCCCACCTCTTTCATTAAGAGGTATGTATTCTAAAGCAAAGAATTTAATCTTTGACAGATCGAAGGAGTGGAAAAGACCACTATGTCTACTAATAGGAGTCTCCATTTTTTTCTTTTGAATGAGAGATACATGGTCTCTCATTCTGTGAAAGAAAGGCCTCTTCGTTTTACCAACATAGAAGGCCTTACAATCACAGATCATCAAATAAATTACGCCAATTGACTGGCAATTGCTAAAGAAATTTGGTCTATACGTAACTCCATTAGGGAGAACTATTTCAGTAGAATCATATATAAACCTGCAAAATTCACAATGACCACATGGGGCCGAACCCTTTCTACTCTCAACCCTCTTGATTTGGAGATGGCTATGAACTAGTTGATCTTTTAAAGACCTAGATTTTCTATAGGTAATTTGGGGAAATGGCTTAATATATTTGGAGATAATCTCATCTGTTGCTAGCAAAGGCCAGAATTTTTCAATAATTTTTCTTACTTTCTGATGTTCACCAGAGAACCTGGTAATTAATCGTACCGTTTGGTCAGTAGTTTGAGGTTTCTTCGGATGTATTAGATCTTTCCTGTTTTTATTTTTTGCTCGTTTATAAGCTTTTTTGAGGGTTGAACGACTATACCCTCTAGCAATTAGTCGAGATTGGAGGGCAGAGGCCTCCGTCTCGAAATCTACTTCCTTACTACAATTTCTTTGAATTCGTAAATACTGACTGTATGGGATACTTTGTACCAGAGTCCTGGGATGAGAACTTGTGGCATGCAGGATGGTATTGCCTGAAGAGGGCTTTCTATATAATGAAGAGCCCAAGGTGCCATCAGAATTTAAGTAAATAGAAATATCCAGAAAATTTATCACATTCTGGTCACAAATCATCGTAAATTTGAGATTAAAGGAATTTACAGCTAATGAAGACATAAAAGATGTCAATTCCTCTAAGGAGCCAGTCCACACAACAAAAATGTCATCGATAAAGCGTCGCCATATCAAGACTTTATCAAAAAACATTTCAAATGATTCTAAAGAAAAAATCTCCCGTTCCCACCCCCCCAGGTACAGGTTGGCGTACGACGGGGCACACTTGGTCCCCATCGCAACACCCTGCACCTGGAGGTAGTGGGAACGGTCGAAAACAAAAATATTGTTGGTAAGTATGAACAGCAACAATTCCAAAATGAAATTGTTGTAGGGCCTGGCTCCAGGTCCTCTCTCAGAGAGGAAGCCGTCTATAACTCTAATACCCCTAGTGTGGGGGATAGAGTTATAGAGGGCTTCAACGTCTATAGCTACTAGCCATGACCCCGGTGGTACACATAGACCATCCAAAGATCTCAGTAGATCGGCGGTGTCTTGAATGTAGGAACTTAAAGAACCTACATGGGGCCTCAAATAGTCGTCTACCAGCTTACTAGCTGGTTCTGTAAGGCAACCAATCCCTGACACAATCGGACGGCCAGGGGGATTTTCCAAATTTTTGTGCACCTTTGGCAGAGCATAAAACGTGGGAAGTCTCGGCTTATCAATAACCAAGAATTCACACGTCTTTTTGTCTATAAGGTTATCACAAAATGCCCGATTAATGAGAATACGGTATTTTGTCTCCGCATATTTTACCTGTGCAAAAGGAATAGAGCGATACCAACTTTTATTTGAAAGGAGGTTCATGACCATCTGCTTATATTTGTTTAAATCCATTACCACTATGTTACCTCCTTTATCCGAGGGTTTTATCACTAATTGTTCGTTCTGTTTTAAAGATAACACGGCTTTTTGTTGGGATGGCTTAAGGTTGGTATTTCTTCTAAACCTTTTCCAATTGGTACTCTGTAGTTCCTTTGTAACTTGTTGGGTGAATGCCCAAATGTTGGGGTTTCCTTGGAGAGTAGGAAAGGTCCTGGATTTCGGTTTATATAGATTAGGTGGAGGAAAAATTCTCTCCGTGGAAATCTCATCTACGAGGCCAGACTGGGGTTCCTCAAGGGGGTCATCTAGTGGATTACCTTCTTCCCATAATTCCATTAATTCATTTATTGCCTGAATCTCCTTAATTGTTTTATTTTGCCAAAGATCTTCCCCCATGGAATCCATGGGAGAACGTTGATAATCCCTGTCAAACATAATCTTAAAAGTAAGTTTTCTCGCAAAGAGGTTGACGTCCTTTATAATTTCAAAGGCATCAACCTCCTGATCAGGACAAAAAGTCAGGCCAAGGCCCAAAACCTCCGTCTGATCCGGTGTAAGTAAATGTGAAGACAAATTAATTACTTGGAAATTACTTTGGAAGTTGCTTTGAGTGCCTGTGAAGGAATGGGTGTCTTTTTGTTGTCCACAATTGGGGGTGGTGAAAAGATTGGCGCAGTGCAAAGATCCCCTATATTGGGGATTTGAAAGTCCCCCGAAGGGGTAACTATTGATTGATTTAACTTCGGTGCATTAAGAATATTAGAAAAACTGGGTGTGGATAAATTAAGGTGACCATCACCTGTGGGATGAATGGGAGGGGGTAAATTTTTGGACTGTGAACGTAAACCCTGACGATTCATGTCCTGTTGAGTACGTTTAGAAAGCGCTGACATCGAAGGTGCTCGATCAGTCTTTCTTTTATTAGAACTAGCTGACATGTTTGAGGCATTACCTGGTAGGGACGAGGAAGATAAAGATGATTCATCAGAATCAGTGGCTTCCTGTTTTTTATTTGTTTGCTTACGAGCTGAGGATTTGGATTTCCTCCATTGGTTTTCAGTAGTCCACCGATAGGCTGTGTTTGATTCATATGCCAGACGATCCCTATAGTATTTTTTATCCTTAGTTTTAAGGATATTGGAGACAAAAGACTCCAAATGTTTTTCTAAGAGAGCCTCTCTATTAGAGAAGGTTTCCTCCGTAGTCAAGTTGGAATTTTCAACATACAATTTTTCTATGTCGTTATTGACTATCTCTAAATCTTTAGCATAGTTTTGGCAAAGAGCCTTCATCATCTTAAATGAACATGACTGTAAGTTTGATTCCCAGTCTAATTTGAATTCTGTCTCCACTTTAAATATATTAGGAAAAATCTGTATACGTAATCCCCACGGTACAATTTTATCCTCTAAATATTTCAAGAAATACCTGCGATTCCAAAAAATACTATTTTATTTTATTTTTTTGTAATAAAATTATATTTTTTATATTGAATATTGTGTAGTTGTTGCACCTTAAAAGTCCCAATACCTTCATATTTCTATATAGCTTCGTAATGAAGGGATGTGGTGCCTATGAGATACAGGTGACAGGTATTATTTTCAATTTCTCCTTGTGATTATACCGGGTGGCAAACGCTCATTTTCTACCTGTCACCTCTATATCATTTTTGTAGTTCATTAGATTATTCTTTTGAATTGGGTTTAAAGATTAATCCTTTTATAGTTTCTATTTTGTATAACAGAGTCTTTTTTTCAATCAGCATGGCTACCTATAGAGGGTCGGCATTTGATGGCCTTATGACTAAAATCCATCTAGCCCAAGGGTCTACATTTGGTGGGATTACCCTTGAACGCTTTTTCAATAGCCTTCAACGTTTATTGGAAAAGAAAGCACGTATTTTTTGGAATCGCAGGTATTTCTTGAAATATTTAGAGGATAAAATTGTACCGTGGGGATTATGTATACAGATTTTTCCTAATATATTTAAAGTGGAGACAGAATTCAAATTAGACTGGGAATCAAACTTACAGTCATGTTCATTTAAGATGATGGAGGCTCTTTGCCAAAACTATGCTAAAGATTTAGAGATAGTCAATAACGACATAGAAAAATTGTATGTTGAAAATTCCAACTTGACTACGGAGGAAACCTTCTCTAATAGAGAGGCTCTCTTAGAAAAACATTTGGAGTCTTTTGTCTCCAATATCCTTAAAACTAAGGATAAAAAATACTATAGGGATCGTCTGGCATATGAATCAAACACAGCCTATCGGTGGACTACTGAAAACCAATGGAGGAAATCCAAATCCTCAGCTCGTAAGCAAACAAATAAAAATCAGGAAGCCACTGATTCTGATGAATCATCTTTATCTTCCTCGTCCCTACCAGGCAATGCCTCAAACATGTCAGCTAGTTCTAATAAAAGAAAGACTGATCGAGCACCTTCGATGTCAGCGCTTTCTAAACGTACTCAACAGGACATGAATCGTCAGGGTTTACGTTCACAGTCCAAAAATGTACCCCCTCCCACTCATCCCACAGGTGATGGTCACCTTAATTTATCCACACCCAGTTTTTCTAATATTCTTAATGCACCGAAGTTAAATCAATCAATAGTTACCCCTTCGGGGGACTTTCAAATCCCCAATATAGGGGATCTTCGCACTGCGCCAATCTTTTCACCACCCCCAATTGTGGACAACAAAAAGACACCCATTCCTTCACAGGCACTCAAAGCAACTTCCAAAGTAATTTCCAAGTAATTAATTTGTCTTCACATTTACTTACACCGGATCAGACGGAGGTTTTGGGCCTTGGCCTGACTTTTTGTCCTGATCAGGAGGTTGATGCCTTTGAAATTATAAAGGACGTCAACCTCTTTGCGAGAAAACTTACTTTTAAGATTATGTTTGACAGGGATTATCAACGTTCTCCCATGGATTCCATGGGGGAAGATCTTTGGCAAAATAAAACAATTAAGGAGATTCAGGCAATAAATGAATTAATGGAATTATGGGAAGAAGGTAATCCACTAGATGACCCCCTTGAGGAACCCCAGTCTGGCCTCGTAGATGAGATTTCCACGGAGAGAATTTTTCCTCCACCTAATCTATATAAACCGAAATCCAGGACCTTTCCTACTCTCCAAGGAAACCCCAACATTTGGGCATTCACCCAACAAGTTACAAAGGAACTACAGAGTACCAATTGGAAAAGGTTTAGAAGAAATACCAACCTTAAGCCATCCCAACAAAAAGCCGTGTTATCTTTAAAACAGAACGAACAATTAGTGATAAAACCCTCGGATAAAGGAGGTAACATAGTGGTAATGGATTTAAACAAATATAAGCAGATGGTCATGAACCTCCTTTCAAATAAAAGTTGGTATCGCTCTATTCCTTTTGCACAGGTAAAATATGCGGAGACAAAATACCGTATTCTCATTAATCGGGCATTTTGTGATAACCTTATAGACAAAAAGACGTGTGAATTCTTGGTTATTGATAAGCCGAGACTTCCCACGTTTTATGCTCTGCCAAAGGTGCACAAAAATTTGGAAAATCCCCCTGGCCGTCCGATTGTGTCAGGGATTGGTTGCCTTACAGAACCAGCTAGTAAGCTGGTAGACGACTATTTGAGGCCCCATGTAGGTTCTTTAAGTTCCTACATTCAAGACACCGCCGATCTACTGAGATCTTTGGATGGTCTATGTGTACCACCGGGGTCATAGCTAGTAGCTATAGACGTTGAAGCCCTCTATAACTCTATCCCCCACACTAGGGGTATTAGAGTTATAGACGGCTTCCTCTCTGAGAGAGGACCTGGAGCCAGGCCCTACAACAATTTCATTTTGGAATTGTTGCTGTTCATACTTACCAACAATATTTTTGTTTTCGACCGTTCCCACTACCTCCAGGTGCAGGGTGTTGCGATGGGGACCAAGTGTGCCCCGTCGTACGCCAACCTGTACCTGGGGGGGTGGGAACGGGAGATTTTTTCTTTAGAATCATTTGAAATGTTTTTTGATAAAGTCTTGATATGGCGACGCTTTATCGATGACATTTTTGTTGTGTGGACTGGCTCCTTAGAGGAATTGACATCTTTTATGTCTTCATTAGCTGTAAATTCCTTTAATCTCAAATTTACGATGATTTGTGACCAGAATGTGATAAATTTTCTGGATATTTCTATTTACTTAAATTCTGATGGCACCTTGGGCTCTTCATTATATAGAAAGCCCTCTTCAGGCAATACCATCCTGCATGCCACAAGTTCTCATCCCAGGACTCTGGTACAAAGTATCCCATACAGTCAGTATTTACGAATTCGAAGAAATTGTAGTAAGGAAGTAGATTTCGAGACGGAGGCCTCTGCCCTCCAATCTCGACTAATTGCTAGAGGGTATAGTCGTTCAACCCTCAAAAAAGCTTATAAACGAGCAAAAAATAAAAACAGGAAAGATCTAATACATCCGAAGAAACCTCAAACTACTGACCAAACGGTACGATTAATTACCAGGTTCTCTGGTGAACATCAGAAAGTAAGAAAAATTATTGAAAAATTCTGGCCTTTGCTAGCAACAGATGAGATTATCTCCAAATATATTAAGCCATTTCCCCAAATTACCTATAGAAAATCTAGGTCTTTAAAAGATCAACTAGTTCATAGCCATCTCCAAATCAAGAGGGTTGAGAGTAGAAAGGGTTCGGCCCCATGTGGTCATTGTGAATTTTGCAGGTTTATATATGATTCTACTGAAATAGTTCTCCCTAATGGAGTTACGTATAGACCAAATTTCTTTAGCAATTGCCAGTCAATTGGCGTAATTTATTTGATGATCTGTGATTGTAAGGCCTTCTATGTTGGTAAAACGAAGAGGCCTTTCTTTCACAGAATGAGAGACCATGTATCTCTCATTCAAAAGAAAAAAATGGAGACTCCTATTAGTAGACATAGTGGTCTTTTCCACTCCTTCGATCTGTCAAAGATTAAATTCTTTGCTTTAGAATACATACCTCTTAATGAAAGAGGTGGGGATGTGGACAAAAATCTCCTACAACGAGAAACCAGATGGATACATACCTTGAGAGCTACTATGTATCCCGGGTTAAATGAGTCCATCAGTTTCAAACCCTTTTTGTAGGAAGAAAAAGAAAAAAATCGTTATGCTGTATATGTAGACTCTGTTTAAAACAAATTAAATTTTGTTTTGTTATTTTTATTTTTGTTTATTAAATTTGTCTTTATGTACAGGTGACTGAATGTACCATTTCTATATTCCATAGGGGCTCTCTTTAATCATTGATAAATCTACATTATATGTAATTGATTTCAATTGAGTTTACCACATTTTTTAGGGTGGCGCTTCCCTTTTCTTTTTTGGGGGGGATTTGGTGATCATATGGGCGCCCAGGGCGTTTCTCTTTGTTCTCCTTTGGGAGACAATCTGAGCGCCATCTGACTAAGCCCACCGGATATCCTGGCCCCATTTTTTAACATCCAATGTGCCCTTTCTGCCGTGATTTTAAAAGGAAGTCTGCCCTTTTCTATACTTTAGGCATGTTTTTTTTCCCCTTCCGGATCCGTCTTATGGTGCGTCCAGCTCGTCAGGATATTTTCTCCTGATGAGCGGGGTGGTGCTTCCGGCGGACGTCTCCGGTTTTTCAGTGGTGGAATTGTCACTTCCGGGTCGGATCTGACGATGGGCGGATGTCGGAACTGACGTGCCCGCTCCGCCCATTGATTTGGCGCCATTGTGCGTCCAATGGGAAGGGGGAGGGGGGGTATATAGTCCGGATCGCAGCCTTGTAAATCAGTAGCATGACCAACACTCTGGGGAGAAGACGTTCTTAGATATCAGTCAAAGGTAAATTACTTAGGCACTAGATCTCTTTATGGGCAACATTGGTTTTTATCCTGTTGTCTGGTTTACTTTGGTCTTTAATCCCAAATGGTTTTTATATTTTATATTTTTTCAGTAAACTGATTGATCGGTTTTGTAAAACAAGTTTTTCGGCAGAGATGCCCTAATGTGGACACACTTTATCCAATTGGATTAACCAGGTATATATCAGCTAGCAAGTATATGGCTAAAAATTAAAATTCTGATTACCAACTAGAGGGGATTATTATATATATTTATAGTAATTTCCACTATTTCTGTTTCCTTTAGAGTGGACACTGATTGGGGTACTTTGGAGATACTGCCCCCTTTTTTGCCTATTCTAATTTATATTTTTTACTATCAACAGCCATAAACAGGTAAATACTGATGGGGTATGTGCCGTATAACTAGATTAGACGCCTTTACTCTTATACATAGATTGTTATTTGACTTAATTCGAATTTTCTTTGTAATTTCCCCCAGATGGCCCTCTGTTCCTGTGCTAGTAATATCCGGGTGGTTATTTGTGCCAGTATTTCTCCCCCTCTATGATACACCATATGATCCCCTCCTTACGGGCGCCCCCGTGTGGGATAGCTCATTGGCTATCTGGTCATTCTTCATTTTAGATTGTACCATCAAAATTTACAGGTAATGTACTTACAACTGATACTAATAAGGTCATATACCTTGAATAAATAGATCTAATTTTGAGATGAACTTTTGAGCAACCATTGGGCTGGTTATGGTTTTCAGTTATCCTTTTTTTCTTAATAATATTCTGTTTTGTAATTTTGAGTTTGAAATTTGAGTAAATAATATTATGTATTTATTATTTTTCTTTTTTTGTTTCCAGTATTTGCATGACAAACTCCTGAGGAAGCCTACAAAATGGCGAAACATGTAGAGAATTTTGTCTGTATGCACTTTGGAAACTCTATTATGTTTATTTTGATGGTTCATGTATATTTGTACATATGAATTTTCATATATTTTTTTGTAATAAAATTATATTTTTTATATTGAATATTGTGTAGTTGTTGCACCTTAAAAGTCCCAATACCTTCATATTTCTATATAGCTTCGTAATGAAGGGATGTGGTGCCTATGAGATACAGGTGACAGGTATTATTTTCAATTTCTACTGATGTACTATAGTTCATCACTGATGTACTATGGGCCATCACTGGTGTACTATGGATCATCACTGATGTACTATGGACCATCCCTGATGTACTGTAGATCATCACTGATGTACTATAGTTCATCACTGATGTACTATGGGCCATCACTGGTGTACTATGGATCATCACTGGTGTACTATGGATCATCACTGATGTACTATAGATCATCACTCATGTACTATAGCTCATCACTGATGTACTATGGACCATCACTGATGTACTATAGATCATCACTGATGTACTATGGACCATCACTGGTGTACTATGGATCATCACTGGTGTACTGTGGATCATCACTGGTGTACTGTGGATCTTCACTGATGTACTGTGGATCATCACTGATGTACTATAGTTCACCACTGATGTACTATGGGCCATCACTGGTGTACTATGGATCATCACTGGTGTACTATGGATCATCACTGATGTACTATGGACCATCCCTGATGTACTGTGGATCATCACTGATATACTGTGGATCATCACTGATGTACTATGGATCATCACTGATGTACTATAGTTCATCACTGATGTACTATGGACCATCACTGGTGTACTATGGATCATCACTGGTGTACTATGGATCATCACTGATGTACTATGGACCATCCCTGATGTACTGTGGATCATCACTGATGTACTATAGTTCATCACTGATGTACTATGGGCCATCACTGGTGTACTATGGATCATCACTGGTGTACTATGGATCATCACTGATGTACTATGGACCATCCCTGATGTACTGTGGATCATCACTGATGTACTGTGGATCATCACTGATGTACTATGGATCATCACTGATGTACTATGGGCCATCACTGGTGTACTATGGGCCATCACTGGTGTACTATAGATCATCACTGGTGTACTATGGACCATCACTGATGTACTATGGATCATCACTGATATACTGTGGACCATCCCTGATGTACTGTGGATCATCACTGATGTACTGTGGATCATCACTGAAGTATTGTGGATCATCACTGATGTACTGTGGATCATCACTGATGTACTGTGTATCATAACTGATGTACTGTGGATCATCACTGATGTACTATAAATCATCACTGATGTACTATGGACCATCACTGATGTACTATAGATCATCACTGATGTACTATGGACCATCACTGGTGTACTATGGATCATCACTGGTGTACTGTGGATCATCACTGGTGTACTATGGACCATCCCTGATGTACTGTGGATCATCACTGATGTACTATGGACCATCACTGATGTACTATAGATCATCACTGATGTACTATGGACCATCACTGGTGTACTATGGATCATCACTGGTGTACTGTGGATCATCACTGGTGTACTATGGACCATCCCTGATGTACTGTGGATCATCACTGATGTACTGTGGATCATCACTGATGTACTATAGTTCATCACTGATGTACTATAGGCCATCACTGGTGTACTATGGATCATCACTGGTGTACTATGGATCATCACTGATGTACTATGGACCATCCCTGATGTACTGTGGATCATCACTGATGTACTGTGGATCATCACTGATGTACTATGGATCATCACTGATGTACTGTGGATCATCACTGATGTACTATTGTTCATCACTGATGTACTATGGGCCATCACTGGTGTACTATGGATCATCACTGGTGTACTATGGATCATCACTGATGTACTATGGACCATCCCTGATGTACTGTGGATCATCACTGATGTACTATAGTTCATCACTGATGTACTATGGGCCATCACTGGTGTACTATGGATCATCACTGGTGTACTATGGATCATCACTGATGTACTATGGACCATCCCTGATGTACTGTGGATCATCACTGATGTACTATGGATCATCACTGATGTACTATGGGCCATCACTGGTGTACTATGGGCCATCACTGGTGTACTATGGATCATCACTGGTGTACTATGGACCATCACTGATGTTCTATGGACCATCACTGATGTACTATGGATCATCACTGATATACTGTGGACCATCCCTGATGTACTGTGGATCATCACTGATGTACTGTGGATCATCACTGAAGTATTGTGGATCATCACTGATGTACTGTGGATCATAACTGATGTACTGTAGATCATCACTGATGTACTATAGATCATCACTGGTGTACTATGTATATAGATCATCACTGATGTACTATGGACCATCACTGATGTACTATAGATCATCACTGATGTACTATGGACCATCACTGGTGTACTATGGATCATCACTGGTTCACTGTGGATCATCACTGGTGTACTATGGACCATCCCTGATGTACTGTAGATCATCACTGATGTACTGTGGATCATCACTGATGTACTATAGTTCATCACTGATGTACTATGGGCCATCACTGGTGTACTATGGATCATCACTGATGTACTATGGACCATCCCTGATGTACTGTGGATCATCACTGATGTACTATAGTTCATCACTGATGTACTATGGGCCATCACTGGTGTACTATGGATCATCACTGGTGTACTATGGATCATCACTGATGTACTATAGATCATCACTCATGTACTATAGCTCATCACTGATGTACTATGGACCATCACTGATGTACTATAGATCATCACTGATGTACTATGGACCATCACTGGTGTACTATGGATCATCACTGGTGTACTGTGGATCATCACTGGTGTACTGTGGATCATCACTGATGTACTGTGGATCATCACTGATGTACTATAGTTCATCACTGATGTACTATGGGCCATCACTGGTGTACTATGGATCATCACTGGTGTACTATGGATCATCACTGATGTACTATGGACCATCCCTGATGTACTGTGGATCATCACTGATATACTGTGGATCATCACTGATGTACTATGGATCATCACTGATGTACTGTGGATCATCACTGATGTACTATAGTTCATCACTGATGTACTATGGGCCATCACTGGTGTACTATGGATCATCACTGGTGTACTATGGATCATCACTGATGTACTATGGACCATCCCTGATGTACTGTGGATCATCACTGATGTACTATAGTTCATCACTGATGTACTATGGGCCATCACTGGTGTACTATGGATCATCACTGGTGTACTATGGATCATCACTGATGTACTATGGACCATCCCTGATGTACTGTGGATCATCACTGATGTACTGTGGATCATCACTGATGTACTATGGATCATCACTGATGTACTATGGGCCATCACTGGTGTACTATGGGCCATCACTGGTGTACTATAGATCATCACTGGTGTACTATGGACCATCACTGATGTACTATGGATCATCACTGATATACTGTGGACCATCACTGATGTACTGTGGATTATCACTGATGTACTGTGGATCATCACTGAAGTATTGTGGATCATCACTGATGTACTGTGGATCATCACTGATGTACTGTGTATCATAACTGATGTACTGTGGATCATCACTGATGTACTATAGATCATCACTGATGTACTATGGACCATCACTGATGTACTATAGATCATCACTGATGTACTATGGACCATCACTGGTGTACTATGGATCATCACTGGTGTACTGTGGATCATCACTGGTGTACTATGGACCATCCCTGATGTACTGTGGATCATCACTGATGTACTGTGGATCATCACTGATGTACTATAGTTCATCACTGATGTACTATGGGCCATCACTGGTGTACTATGGATCATCACTGGTGTACTATGGATCATCACTGATGTACTATGGACCATCCCTGATGTACTGTGGATCATCACTGATGTACTGTGGATCATCACTGATGTACTATGGATCATCACTGATGTACTGTGGATCATCACTGATGTACTATTGTTCATCACTGATGTACTATGGGCCATCACTGGTGTACTATGGATCATCACTGGTGTACTATGGATCATCACTGATGTACTATGGACCATCCCTGATGTACTGTGGATCATCACTGATGTACTATAGTTCATCACTGATGTACTATGGGCCATCACTGGTGTACTATGGATCATCACTGGTGTACTATGGATCATCACTGATGTACTATGGACCATCCCTGATGTACTGTGGATCATCACTGATGTACTGTGGATCATCACTGATGTACTATGGATCATCACTGATGTACTATGGGCCATCACTGGTGTACTATGGGCCATCACTGGTGTACTATAGATCATCACTGGTGTACTATGGACCATCACTGATGTACTATGGATCATCACTGATATACTGTGGACCATCCCTGATGTACTGTGGATCATCACTGATGTACTGTGGATCATCACTGAAGTATTGTGGATCATCACTGATGTACTGTGGATCATCACTGATGTACTGTGTATCATAACTGATGTACTGTGGATCATCACTGATGTACTATAAATCATCACTGATGTACTATGGACCATCACTGATGTACTATAGATCATCACTGATGTACTATGGACCATCACTGGTGTACTATGGATCATCACTGGTGTACTGTGGATCATCACTGGTGTACTATGGACCATCCCTGATGTACTGTGGATCATCACTGATGTACTGTGGATCATCACTGATGTACTATAGTTCATCACTGATGTACTATGGGCCATCACTGGTGTACTATGGATCATCACTGGTGTACTATGGATCATCACTGATGTACTATGGACCATCCCTGATGTACTGTGGATCATCACTGATGTACTGTGGATCATCACTGATGTACTATGGATCATCACTGATGTACTATGGACCATCACTGATGTACTATAGATCATCACTGATGTACTATGGACCATCACTGGTGTACTATGGATCATCACTGGTGTACTGTGGATCATCACTGGTGTACTATGGACCATCCCTGATGTACTGTGGATCATCACTGATGTACTGTGGATCATCACTGATGTACTATAGTTCATCACTGATGTACTATAGGCCATCACTGGTGTACTATGGATCATCACTGGTGTACTATGGATCATCACTGATGTACTATGGACCATCCCTGATGTACTGTGGATCATCACTGATGTACTGTGGATCATCACTGATGTACTATGGATCATCACTGATGTACTGTGGATCATCACTGATGTACTATTGTTCATCACTGATGTACTATGGGCCATCACTGGTGTACTATGGATCATCACTGGTGTACTATGGATCATCACTGATGTACTATGGACCATCCCTGATGTACTGTGGATCATCACTGATGTACTATAGTTCATCACTGATGTACTATGGGCCATCACTGGTGTACTATGGATCATCACTGGTGTACTATGGATCATCACTGATGTACTATGGACCATCCCTGATGTACTGTGGATCATCACTGATGTACTGTGGATCATCACTGTTGTACTATGGATCATCACTGATGTACTATGGGCCATCACTGGTGTACTATGGGCCATCACTGGTGTACTATGGATCATCACTGGTGTACTATGGACCATCACTGATGTTCTATGGACCATCACTGATGTACTATGGATCATCACTGATATACTGTGGACCATCCCTGATGTACTGTGGATCATCACTGATGTACTGTGGATCATCACTGAAGTATTGTGGATCATCACTGATGTACTGTGGATCATCACTAATGTACTGTGGATCATAACTGATGTACTGTAGATCATCACTGATGTACTATAGATCATCACTGGTGTACTATGTATATAGATCATCACTGATGTACTATGGACCATCACTGATGTACTATAGATCATCACTGATGTACTATGGACCATCACTGGTGTACTATGGATCATCACTGGTTCACTGTGGATCATCACTGGTGTACTATGGACCATCCCTGATGTACTGTGGATCATCACTGATGTACTGTGGATCATCACTGATGTACTATAGTTCATCACTGATGTACTATGGGCCATCACTGGTGTACTATGGATCATCACTGATGTACTATGGACCATCCCTGATGTACTGTGGATCATCACTGATGTACTATAGTTCATCACTGATGTACTATGGGCCATCACTGGTGTACTATGGATCATCACTGGTGTACTATGGATCATCACTGATGTACTATAGATCATCACTCATGTACTATAGCTCATCACTGATGTACTATGGACCATCACTGATGTACTATAGATCATCACTGATGTACTATGGACCACCACTGGTGTACTATGGATCATCACTGGTGTACTGTGGATCATCACTGGTGTACTGTGGATCATCACTGATGTACTGTGGATCATCACTGATGTACTATAGTTCATCACTGATGTACTATGGGCCATCACTGGTGTACTATGGATCATCACTGGTGTACTATGGATCATCACTGATGTACTATGGACCATCCCTGATGTACTGTGGATCATCACTGATATACTGTGGATCATCACTGATGTACTATGGATCATCACTGATGTACTGTGGATCATCACTGATGTACTATAGTTCATCACTGATGTACTATGGGCCATCACTGGTGTACTATGGATCATCACTGGTGTACTATGGATCATCACTGATGTACTATGGACCATCCCTGATGTACTGTGGATCATCACTGATGTACTATAGTTCATCACTGATGTACTAGGGGCCATCACTGGTGTACTATGGATCATCACTGGTGTACTATGGATCATCACTGATGTACTATGGACCATCCCTGATGTACTGTGGATCATCACTGATGTACTGTGGATCATCACTGATGTACTATGGATCATCACTGATGTACTATGGGCCATCACTGGTGTACTATGGGCCATCACTGGTGTACTATAGATCATCACTGGTGTACTATGGACCATCACTGATGTACTATGGATCATCACTGATATACTGTGGACCATCCCTGATGTACTGTGGATCATCACTGATGTACTGTGGATCATCACTGAAGTATTGTGGATCATCACTGATGTACTGTGGATCATCACTGATGTACTGTGTATCATAACTGATGTACTGTGGATCATCACTGATGTACTATAGATCATCACTGATGTACTATGGACCATCACTGATGTACTATGGACCATCACTGATGTACTATAGATCATCACTGATGTACTATGGACCATCACTGGTGTACTATGGATCATCACTGGTGTACTGTGGATCATCACTGGTGTACTATGGACCATCCCTGATGTACTGTGGATCATCACTGATGTACTGTGGATCATCACTGATGTACTATAGTTCATCACTGATGTACTATGGGCCATCACTGGTGTACTATGGATCATCACTGGTGTACTATGGATCATCACTAATGTACTATGGACCATCCCTGATGTACTGTGGATCATCACTGATGTACTGTGGATCATCACTGATGTACTATGGATCATCACTGATGTACTGTGGATCATCACTGATGTACTATTGTTCATCACTGATGTACTATGGGCCATCACTGGTGTACTATGGATCATCACTGGTGTACTATGGATCATCACTGATGTACTATGGACCATCCCTGATGTACTGTGGATCATCACTGATGTACTATAGTTCATCACTGATGTACTATGGGCCATCACTGGTGTACTATGGATCATCACTGGTGTACTATGGATCATCACTGATGTACTATGGACCATCCCTGATGTACTGTGGATCATCACTGATGTACTGTGGATCATCACTGATGTACTATGGATCATCACTGATGTACTATGGGCCATCACTGGTGTACTATGGGCCATCACTGGTGTACAATGGATCATCACTGGTGTACTATGGATCATCACTGGTGTACTATGGACCATCACTGATGTACTATGGACCATCACTGATGTACTATGGATCATCACTGATATACTGTGGACATCCCTGATGTACTGTGGATCATCACTGATGTACTGTGGATCATCACTGAAGTATTGTGGATCATCACTGATGTACTGTGGATCATCACTAATGTACTGTGGATCATAACTGATGTACTGTAGATCATCACTGATGTACTATAGATCATCACTGGTGTACTATGTATATAGATCATCACTGATGTACTATGGACCATCACTGATGTACTATAGATCATCACTGATGTACTATGGACCATCACTGGTGTACTATGGATCATCACTGGTGTACTGTGGATCATCACTGGTGTACTATGGACCATCCCTGATGTACTGTGGATCATCATTGATGTACTGTGGATCATCACTGATGTACTATAGTTCATCACTGATGTACTATGGGCCATCACTGGTGTACTATGGATCATCACTGGTGTACTATGGATCATCACTGATGTACTATGGACCATCCCTGATGTACTGTGGATCATCACTGATGTACTATAGTTCATCACTGATGTACTATGGGCCATCACTGGTGTACTATGGATCATCACTGGTGTACTATGGATCATCACTGATGTACTATGGACCATCCCTGATGTACTGTGGATCATCACTGATGTACTGTGGATCATCACTGGTGTACTATGGACCATCACTGATGTACTGTGGACCACCACTGATGTACTGTGGGTCATCACTGATGTACTGTGGATCATCCCTGGTGTACTATGGAACATTACTGGTGTACTATGGATCATCACTGGTGTACTATGGATCATCACTGATGTACTATGGGCCATCACTGATGTACTATGGATCATCACTGATATACTGTGGACCATCCCTGATGTACTGTGGATCATCACTGATGTACTGTGGATCATCACTGAAGTATTGTGGATCATCACTGATGTACTGTGGATCATCACTGATGTACTGTGGATCATAACTGATGTACTGTAGATCATCACTGGTGTACTATGGATCATCACTGATGTACTATGGATCATCACTGATGTACTATGGACCATCACTGATGTACTATGGGCCATCACTGGTGTACTATGGATCATCACTGATGTACTGTGGATCATCACTGATGTACTGTGGGCCATCACTGATGTACTATGGATCATCACTGATATACTGTGGACCATCCCTGATGTATTGTGGATCATCACTGATGTACTGTGGATCATCACTGATGTACTATTAATTATCACTGAAGTACTATAGGCCATCACTGGTGTACTATGGATCATCACTGGTGTACTATGGATCATCACTGATGTACTATGGATCATCACTGATGTACTATGGATCATGACTGGTGTACTATGGATCATCACTGATGTACTGTGGACCATCCCTGATGTACTGTGGATCATCACTGATGTACTGTGGATCATCCCTGATGTACTGTGGATCATCATTGATGTACTGAGGATCATCACTGATGTACTATGGATCATCACTGATGTACCTTGGATCATCACTGATGTACTGTGGATCATCACTGATGTACTGTGGATCATCACTGATGTACTATAGATCATCACTGTAGTACTATGGGCCATGACTGGTGTACTATGGATCATCACTGATGTACTATGGATCATCACTGATGTATTATGGATCATCACTGATGTACTATGAGCCATCACTGAGGTACTATGGATCATCACTGGTGTACTATGGATCATCACTGATGTACTATGAGCCATCACTGATGTACTATGGATCATCACTGGTGTACTATGGATCATCACTGATGTACTATGGATCATCACTGATGTACTATGAGCCATCACTGATGTACTATGGGCCATCCCTGGTGTACTATGGATCATCACTGATGTACTGTGGATCATCACTGATGTACTATGGGACATCACTGGTGTACTATGGGCCATCACTGGTGTACTATGGATCATCACTGGTGTACTATGGGCCATCACTGGTGTACTATGGGCCATCACTGGTGTACTATGGATCATCACTGGTGTACTATGGACCATCACTGATGTACTATGGCTCATCACTGATATACTGTGGACCATCCCTGATATACTGTGGATCATCCCTGATGTACTGTGGATCATCACTGATCTACTGTGGGCCATCACAGGTGTACTGTGGGCCATCACAGGTGTACTATGGAGCATCACTGATGTACTATGGATCATCACTGGTGTACTATGGATCATCACTGATGTACTGTGGACCATCCCTGATGTACTATAGATCATCACTGATGTACTGTGGATCATCACTGATGTACTATGGGCCATCACTGGTGTACTATGGGCCATCACTGGTGTACTATGGATCATCACTGGATTACTATGGATCATCCCTGGTGTACTATGGACCATCAGTGATGTGCTTTGGGCCATCACTGGTGTACTATAGATCATCACTGATGTACTGTGGACCATCCCTGATGTACTGTGGATCATCACTGATGTACTATGGATCATCACTGATGTACTATGGACCATCACTGGTGTACTATGGACCATCACTGATGTACTATGGATCATCACTGATATACTGTGGACAATCCCTGATGTATTGTGGATCATCAATGATGTACTGTGGATCATCACTGATGTACTATAGATCATCACTGAAGTACTATGGGCCATCACTGGTGTACTATGGATCATCACTGGTGTACTATGGGCCATCACTGGTGTACTATGGATCATCACTGATGTACTATGGATCATCACTGATGTACTATGGATCATGACTGGTTTACTATGGATCATCACTGATGTACTGTGGACCATCCCTGATGTCCTGTGGATCATCACTGATGTACTGTGGATCATCACTGATGTACTGTGGATCATCACTGATGTACTGTGGATCATCATTGATGTACTGAGGATCATCACTGATGTACTATGGATCATCACTGATGTACCGTGGATCATCACTGATGTACTGTGGATCATCACTGATGTACTGTGGATCATCACTGATGTACTATAGATCATCACTGAAGTACTATGGGCCATCACTGGTGTACTATGGATCATCACTGATGTATTATGGATCATCACTGATGTACTATGAGCCATCACTGATGTACTATGGATCATCACTGGTGTACTATGGATCATCACTGATGTACTATGGATCATCACTGATGTACTATGAGCCATCACTGATGTACTATGGATCATCACTGGTGTACTATGGATCATCACTGATGTACCATGGATCATCACTGATGTACTATGAGCCATCACTGATGTACTATGGGCCATCCCTGGTGTACTATGGATCATCACTGATGTACTGTGGATCATCACTGATGTACTATGGGACATCACTGGTATACGATGGGTCATCTCTGGTGTACTATGGATCATCACTGGTGTACTATGGGCCATCACTGGTGAACTATGGATCATCACTGGTGTACTATGGACCATCACTGATTTACTATGGACCATCACTGATGTACTGTGGATCATCACTGATGTACTGTGGGTCATCCCTGGTGTACTATGGATCATCATTGGTGTAATATGGATCATCACTGATGTACTATGGGCCATCACTGATGTACTATGGATCATCACTGATGTACTGTGGACCATCCCTGATGTACTGTGGATCATCACTGATGTACTATGGACCATCCCTGATGTACTATGGACCATCCCTGATGTACTGTGAATCATCACTGGTGTACTGTGGATCATCACTGATGTACTATAGATCATCACTGATGTACTGTGGATCATCACTGATGTACTATGGGCCATCACTGGTGTACTATGGGCCATCACTGGTGTACTATGGATCATCACTGATGTACTGTGGATCATCCCTGATGTACTGTGGGCCATCACTGATGTACTGTGGATCATCACTGATGTACTATGGATCATCACTGATGTACTATGGGCCATCACTGGTGTACTATGGGCCATCACTGGTGTACTATAGATCATCACTGGTGTACTATGGACCATCACTGATGTACTATGGATCATCACTGATATACTGTGGACCATCCCTGATGTACTGTGGATCATCACTGAAGTATTGTGGATCATCACTGATGTACTGTGGATCATCACTGATGTACTGTGTATCATAACTGATGTACTGTGGATCATCACTGATGTACTATAGATCATCACTGATGTACTATGGACCATCACTGATGTACTATAGATCATCACTGATGTACTATGGACCATCACTGGTGTACTATGGATCATCACTGGTGTACTGTGGATCATTACTGGTGTACTATGGACCATCCCTGATGTACTGTGGATCATCACTGATGTACTGTGGATCATCACTGATGTACTATAGTTCATCACTGATGTACTATGGGCCATCACTGGTGTACTATGGATCATCACTGGTGTACTATGGATCATCACTGATGTACTATGGACCATCCCTGATGTACTGTGGATCATCACTGATCTACTGTGGATCATCACTGATGTACTATGGATCATCACTGATGTACTGTGGATCATCACTGATGTACTATTGTTCATCACTGATGTACTATGGGCCATCACTGGTGTACTATGGATCATCACTGGTGTACTATGGATCATCACTGATGTACTATGGACCATCCCTGATGTACTGTGGATCATCACTGATGTACTATAGTTCATCACTGATGTACTATGGGCCATCACTGGTGTACTATGGATCATCACTGGTGTACTATGGATCATCACTGATGTACTATGGACCATCCCTGATGTACTGTGGATCATCCCTGATGTACTGTGGATCATCACTGATGTACTATGGATCATCACTGATGTACTATGGGCCATCACTGGTGTACTATGGGCCATCACTGGTGTACTATGGATCATCACTGGTGTACTATGGATCATCACTGGTGTACTATGGACCATCACTGATGTACTATGGACCATCACTGATGTACTATGGATCATCACTGATATACTGTGGACCATCCCTGATGTACTGTGGATCATCACTGATGTACTGTGGATCATCACTGAAGTATTGTGGATCATCACTGATGTACTGTGGATCATCACTAATGTACTGTGGATCATAACTGATGTACTGTAGATCATCACTGATGTACTATAGATCATCACTGGTGTACTATGTATATAGATCATCACTGATGTACTATGGACCATCACTGATGTACTATAGATCATCACTGATGTACTATGGACCATCACTGGTGTACTATGGATCATCACTGGTGTACTGTGGATCATCACTGGTGTACTATGGACCATCCCTGATGTACTGTGGATCATCACTGATGTACTGTGGATCATCACTGATGTACTATAGTTCATCACTGATGTACTATGGGCCATCACTGGTGTACTATGGATCATCACTGGTGTACTATGGATCATCACTGATGTACTATGGACCATCCCTGATGTACTGTGGATCATCACTGATGTACTATAGCTCATCACTGATGTACTATGGGCCATCACTGGTGTACTATGGATCATCACTGGTGTACTATGGATCATCAATGATGTACTATGGACCATCCCTGATGTACTGTGGATCATCACTGATGTACTGTGGAACATCATTGATGTACTATGGATCATCACTGATGTACTATGGGCCATCACTGGTGTACTACGGGCCATCACTGGTGTACTATGGATCATCACTGGTGTACTATGGATCATCACTGGTGTACTATGGACCATCACTGATGTACTGTGGACCACCACTGATGTACTGTGGATCATCACTGATGTACTGTGGATCATCCCTGGTGTACTATGGAACATTACTGGTGTACTATGGATCATCACTGGTGTACTATGGATCATCACTGATGTACTATGGGCCATCACTGATGTACTATGGATCATCACTGATATACTGTGGACCATCCCTGATGTACTGTGGATCATCACTGATGTACTGTGGATCATCACTGAAGTATTGTGGATCATCACTGATGTACTGTGGATCATCACTGATGTACTGTGGATCATAACTGATGTACTGTGGATCATCACTGGTGTACTATGGATCATCACTGATGTACTATGGATCGTCACTGATGTACTATGGACCATCACTGATGTACTATGGGCCATCACTGGTGTACTATGGATCATCACTGATGTACTGTGGATCATCACTGATGTACTGTGGGCCATCACTGATGTACTATGGATCATCACTGATATACTGTGGACCATCCCTGATGTATTGTGGATCATCACTGATGTACTGTGGATCATCACTGATGTACTATTAATTATCACTGAAGTACTATGGGCCATCACTGGTGTACTATGGATCATCACTGGTGTACTATGGATCATCACTGATGTACTATGGATCATCACTGATGTACTATGGATCATGACTGGTGTACTATGGATCATCACTGATGTACTGTGGACCATCCCTGATGTACTGTGGATCATCACTGATGTACTGTGGATCATCACTGATGTACTGAGGATCATCACTGATGTACTATGGATCATCACTGATGTACCTTGGATCATCACTGATGTACTGTGGATCATCACTGATGTACTGTGGATCATCACTGATGTACTATAGATCATCACTGTAGTACTATGGGCCATGACTGGTGTACTATGGATCATCACTGATGTACTATGGATCATCACTGATGTATTATGGATCATCACTGATGTACTATGAGCCATCACTGATGTACTATGGATCATCACTGGTGTACTATGGATCATCACTGATGTACTATGAGCCATCACTGATGTACTATGGATCATCACTGGTGTACTATGGATCATCACTGATGTACTATGGATCATCACTGATGTACTATGAGCCATCACTGATGTACTATGGGCCATCCCTGGTGTACTATGGATCATCACTGATGTACTGTGGATCATCACTGATGTACTATGGGACATCACTGGTGTACTATGGGCCATCACTGGTGTACTATGGATCATCACTGGTGTACTATGGGTCATCACTGGTGTACTATGGGCCATCACTGGTGTACTATGGATCATCACTGGTGTACTATGGACCATCACTGATGTACTATGGCTCATCACTGATATACTGTGGACCATCCCTGATATACTGTGGATCATCCCTGATGTACTGTGGATCATCACTGATCTACTGTGGGCCATCACAGGTGTACTGTGGGCCATCACAGGTGTACTATGGAGCATCACTGATGTACTATGGATCATCACTGGTGTACTATGGATCATCACTGATGTACTGTGGACCATCCCTGATGTACTATAGATCATCACTGATGTACTGTGGATCATCACTGATGTACTATGGGCCATCACTGGTGTACTATGGGCCATCACTGGTGTACGATGGATCATCACTGGATTACTATGGATCATCCCTGGTGTACTATGGACCATCACTGATGTGCTTTGGGCCATCACTGGTGTACTATGGATCATCACTGATGTACTGTGGACCATCCCTGATGTACTGTGGATCATCACTGATGTACTATAGATCATCACTGAAGTACTATGGGCCATCACTGGTGTACTATGGATCATCACTGGTGTACTATGGGCCATCACTGGTGTACTATGGATCATCACTGATGTACTATGGATCATCACTGATGTACTATGGATCATGACTGGTTTACTATGGATCATCACTGATGTACTGTGGACCATCCCTGATGTCCTGTGGATCATCACTGATGTACTGTGGATCATCACTGATGTACTGTGGATCATCACTGATGTACTGTGGATCATCATTGATGTACTGAGGATCATCACTGATGTACTATGGATCATCACTGATGTACCGTGGATCATCACTGATGTACTGTGGATCATCACTGATGTACTGTGGATCATCACTGATGTACTATAGATCATCACTGAAGTACTATGGGCCATCACTGGTGTACTATGGATCATCACTGATGTATTATGGATCATCACTGATGTACTATGAGCCATCACTGATGTACTATGGATCATCACTGGTGTACTATGGATCATCACTGATGTACTATGGATCATCACTGATGTACTATGAGCCATCACTGATGTACTATGGATCATCACTGGTGTACTATGGATCATCACTGATGTACTATGGATCATCACTGATGTACTATGAGCCATCACTGATGTACTATGGGCCATCCCTGGTGTACTATGGATCATCACTGATGTACTGTGGATCATCACTGATGTACTATGGGACATCACTGGTATACTATGGGCCATCTCTGGTGTACTATGGATCATCACTGGTGTACTATGGGCCATCACTGGTGAACTATGGATCATCACTGGTGTACTATGGACCATCACTGATTTACTATGGACCATCACTGATGTACTGTGGATCATCACTGATGTACTGTGGGTCATCCCTGGTGTACTATGGATCATCACTGGTGTAATATGGATCATCACTGATGTACTATGGGCCATCACTGATGTACTATGGATCATCACTGATGTACTGTGGACCATCCCTGATGTACTGTGGATCATCACTGATGTACTGTGGATCATCACTGATGTACTATGGATCATCACTGATGTACTATAGATCATCACTGATGTACTATAGATCATCACTGATGTACTATGGACCATCACTGATGTACTATAGATCATCACTGATGTACTATGGACCATCACTGGTGTACTATGGATCATCACTGGTGTACTGTGGATCATCACTGGTGTACTATGGACCATCCCTGATGTACTGTGGATCATCACTGATGTACTGTGGGCCATCACTGGTGTACTATGGATCATCACTGGTGTACTATGGATCATCACTGATGTACTATGGACCATCCCTGATGTACTGTGGATCATCACTGATGTACTGTGGATCATCACTGATGTACTATGGATCATCACTGATGTACTGTGGATCATCACTGATGTACTATAGTTCATCACTGATGTACTATGGGCCATCACTGGTGTACTATGGATCATCACCAATGTACTGTGGACCATCCCTGATGTACTGTGGACCATCACTGATGTACTGTGGATCATCACTGATGTACTATGGATCATCACTGATGTACTATAGATCATCACTGATGTACTATAGATCATCACTGATGTACTATGGACCATCACTGATGTACTATAGATCATCACTGATGTACTATGGACCATCACTGGTGTACTATGGATCATCACTGGTGTACTGTGGATCATCACTGGTGTACTATGGACCATCCCTGGTGTACTGTGGATCATCACTGATGTACTGTGGATCATCACTGATGTACTATAGTTCATCACTGATGTACTATGGGCCATCACTGGTGTACTATGGATCATCACTGGTGTACTATGGATCATCACTGATGTACTATGGACCATCCCTGATGTACTGTGGATCATCACTGATGTACTGTGGATCATCACTGATGTACTATGGATCATCACTGATGTACTGTGGATCATCACTGATGTACTATAGTTCATCACTGATGTACTATGGGCCGTCACTGGTGTACTATGGATCATCACTGGTGTACTATGGATCATCACTGATGTACTATTGACCATCCCTGATGTACTGTGGATCATCACTGATGTACTATAGTTCATCACTGGTGTACTATGGATCATCACTGGTGTACTATGGATCATCACTGATGTACTATAGATCATCACTCATGTACTATAGCTCATCACTGATGTACTATGGACCATCACTGATGTACTATAGATCATCACTGATGTACTATGGACCATCACTGGTGTACTTTGGATCATCACTGGTGTACTGTGGATCATCACTGGTGTACTGTGGATCATCACTGATGTACTGTGGATCATCACTGATGTACTATAGTTCATCACTGATGTACTATGGGCCATCACTGGTGTACTATGGATCATCACTGGTGTACTATGGATCATCACTGATGTACTATGGACCATCCCTGATGTACTGAGGATCATCACTGATATACTGTGGATCATCACTGATGTACTATGGATCATCACTGATGTACTGTGGATCATCACTGATGTACTATAGTTCATCACTGATGTACTATGGGCCATCACTGGTGTACTATGGATCATCACTGGTGTACTATGGATCATTACTGATGTACTATGGACCATCCCTGATGTACTGTGGATCATCACTGATGTACTGTGGATCATCACTGATGTACTATGGATCATCACTGATGTACTATGGGCCATCACTGGTGTACTATGGGCCATCACTGGTGTACTATAGATCATCACTGGTGTACTATGGACCATCACTGATGTACTATGGATCATCACTGATATACTGTGGACCATCCCTGATGTACTGTGGATCATCACTGATGTACTGTGGATCATCACTGAAGTATTGTGGATCATCACTGATGTACTGTGGATCATCACTGATGTACTGTGTATCATAACTGATGTACTGTGGATCATCACTGATGTACTATAGATCATCACTGATGTACTATGGACCATCACTGATGTACTATAGATCATCACTGATGTACTATGGACCATCACTGGTGTACTATGGATCATCACTGGTGCACTGTGGATCATCACTGGTGTACTATGGACCATCCCTGATGTACTGTGGATCATCACTGATGTACTGTGGATCATCACTGATGTACTATAGTTCATCACTGATGTACTATAGGCCATCACTGGTGTACTATGGATCATCACTGGTGTACTATGGATCATCACTGATGTACTATGGACCATCCCTGATGTACTGTGGATCATCACTGATGTACTGTGGATCATCACTGATGTACTATGGATCATCACTGATGTACTGTGGATCATCACTGATGTACTATTGTTCATCACTGATGTACTATGGGCCATCACTGGTGTACTATGGATCATCACTGGTGTACTATGGATCATCACTGATGTACTATGGACCATCCCTGATGTACTCTGGATCATCACTGATGTACTGTGGATCATCACTGATGTACTATGGATCATCACTGATGTGCTGTGGATCATCACTGATGTACTATAGTTCATCACTGATGTACTATGGGCCATCACTGGTGTTCTATGGATCATCACTGATGTACTATGGATCATCACTGATGTACTATGGACCATCCCTGATGTACTGTGGATCATCACTGATGTACTATAGTTCATCACTGATGTACTATGGATCATCACTGGTGTACTATGGACCATCACTGATGTACTATGGACCATCACTGATGTACTATGGATCATCACTGATATACTGTGGACCATCCCTGATGTACTGTGGATCATCACTGATGTACTGTGGATCATCACTGAAGTATTGTGGCTCATCACTGATGTACTGTGGATCATCACTAATGTACTGTGGATCATAACTGATGTACTGTAGATCATCACTGATGTACTATAGATCATCACTGGTGTACTATGTATATAGATCATCACTGATGTACTATGGACCATCACTGGTGTACTATGGATCATCACTGGTGTACTGTGGATCATCACTGGTGTACTATGGACCATCCCTGATGTACTGTGGATCATCACTGATGTACTGTGGATCATCACTGATGTACTATGGGCCATCACTGGTGTACTATGGATCATCACTGATGTACTATGGACCATCCCTGATGTACTGTGGATCATCACTGATGTACTATAGTTCATCACTGATGTACTATGGGCCATCACTGGTGTACTATGGATCATCACTGGTGTACTATGGATCATCACTGATGTACTATAGATCATCAGTCATGTACTATAGCTCATCACTGATGTACTATGGACCATCACTGATGTACTATGGACCATCACTGATGTACTATAGATCATCACTGATGTACTATGGACCATCACTGGTGTACTATGGATCATCACTGGTGTACTGTGGATCATCACTGGTGTACTGTGGATCATCACTGATGTACTGTGGATCATCACTGATGTACTATAGTTCATCACTGATGTACTATGGGCCATCACTGGTGTACTATGGATCATCACTGGTGTACTATGGATCATCACTGATGTACTATGGACCATCCCTGATGTACTGTGGATCATCACTGATATACTGTGGATCATCACTGATGTACTATGGATCATCACTGATGTACTGTGGATCATCACTGATGTACTATAGTTCATCACTGATGTACTATGGACCATCACTGGTGTACTATGGATCATCACTGGTGTACTATGGATCATCACTGATGTACTATGGATAATCCCTGATGTACTGTGGATCATCACTGATGTACTATAGTTCATCACTGATGTACTATGGGCCATCACTGGTGTACTATGGATCATCACTGGTGTACTATGGATCATCACTGATGTACTATGGACCATCCCTGATGTACTGTGGATCATCACTGATGTACTGTGGATCATCACTGATGTACTATGGATCATCACTGATGTACTATGGGCCATCACTGGTGTACTATGGGCCATCACTGGTGTACTATAGATCATCACTGGTGTACTATGGACCATCACTGATGTACTATGGATCATCACTGATATACTGTGGACCATCCTGATGTACTGTGGATCATCACTGATGTACTGTGGATCATCACTGAAGTATTGTGGATCATCACTGATGTACTGTGGATCATCACTGATGTACTGTGTATCATAACTGATGTACTGTGGATCATCACTGATGTACTATAGATCATCACTGATGTACTATGGACCATCACTGATGTACTATAGATCATCACTGATGTACTATGGACCATCACTGGTGTACTATGGATCATCACTGGTGTACTGTGGATCATCACTGGTGTACTATGGACCATCCCTGATGTACTGTGGATCATCACTGATGTACTGTGGATCATCACTGATGTACTATAGTTCATCACTGATGTACTATGGGCCATCACTGGTGTACTATGGATCATCACTGGTGTACTATGGATCATCACTGATGTACTATGGACCATCCCTGATGTAATGTGGATCATCACTGATGTACTGTGGATCATCACTGATGTACTATGGATCATCACTGATGTACTGTGGATCATCACTGATGTACTATTGTTCATCACTGATGTACTATGGGCCATCACTGGTGTACTATGGATCATCACTGGTGTACTATGGATCATCACTGATGTACTATGGACCATCCCTGATGTACTGTGGATCATCACTGATGTACTATAGTTCATCACTGATGTACTATGGGCCATCACTGGTGTACTATGGATCATCACTGGTGTACTATGGATCATCACTGATGTACTATGGACCATCCCTGATGTACTGTGGATCATCACTGATGTACTGTGGATCATCACTGATGTACTATGAATCATCACTGATGTACTATGGGCCATCACTGGTGTACTATGGGCCATCACTGGTGTACTATGGATCATCACTGGTGTACTATGGATCATCACTGGTGTACTATGGACCATCACTGATGTACTATGGACCATCACTGATGTACTATGGATCATCACTGATATACTGTGGACCATCCCTGATGTACTGTGGATCATCACTGATGTACTGTGGATCATCACTGAAGTATTGTGGATCATCACTGATGTACTGTGGATCATCACTAATGTACTGTGGATCATAACTGATGTACTGTAGATCATCACTGATGTACTATAGATCATCACTGGTGTACTATGTATATAGATCATCACTGATGTACTATGGACCATCACTGATGTACTATAGATCATCACTGATGTACTATGGACCATCACTGGTGTACTATGGATCATCACTGGTGTACTGTGAATCATCACTGGTGTACTATGGACCATCCCTGATGTACTGTGGATCATCACTGATGTACTGTGGATCATCACTGATGTACTATAGTTCATCACTGATGTACTATGGGCCATCACTGGTGTACTATGGATCATCACTGGTGTACTATGGATCATCACTGATGTACTATGGACCATCCCTGATGTACTGTGGATCATCACTGATGTACTATAGTTCATCACTGATGTACTATGGGCCATCACTGGTGTACTATGGATCATCACTGGTGTACTATGGATCATCACTGATGTACTATGGACCATCCCTGATGTACTGTGGATCATCATTGATGTACTATGGATCATCACTGATGTACTATGGGCCATCACTGGTGTACTACGGGCCATCACTGGTGTACTATGGATCATCACTGGTGTACTATGGATCATCACTGGTGTACTATGGACCATCACTGATGTACTGTGGACCACCACTGATGTACTGTGGATCATCACTGATGTACTGTGGATCATCCCTGGTGTACTATGGAACATTACTGGTGTACTATGGATCATCACTGGTGTACTATGGATCATCACTGATGTACTATGGGCCATCACTGATGTACTATGGATCATCACTGATATACTGTGGACCATCCCTGATGTACTGTGGATCATCACTGATGTAATGTGGATCATCACTGAAGTATTGTGGATCATCACTGATGTACTGTGGATCATCACTGATGTACTGTGGATCATAACTGATGTACTGTGGATCATCACTGGTGTACTATGGATCATCACTGATGTACTATGGATCATCACTGATGTACTATGGACCATCACTGATGTACTATGGGCCATCACTGGTGTACTATGGATCATCACTGATGTACTGTGGATCATCACTGATGTACTGTGGGCCATCACTGATGTACTATGGATCATCACTGATATACTGTGGACCATCCCTGATGTATTGTGGATCATCACTGATGTACTGTGGATCATCACTGATGTACTATTAATTATCACTGATGTACTATGGGCCATCACTGGTGTACTATGGATCATCACTGGTGTACTATGGATCATCACTGATGTACTATGGATCATCACTGATGTACTATGGATCATGACTGGTGTACTATGGATCATCACTGATGTACTGAGGATCATCACTGATGTACTATGGATCATCACTGATGTACCTTGGATCATCACTGATGTACTGTGGATCATCACTGATGTACTGTGGATCATCACTGATGTACTATAGATCATCACTGTAGTACTATGGGCCATGACTGGTGTACTATGGATCATCACTGATGTACTATGGATCATCACTGATGTATTATGGATCATCACTGATGTACTATGAGCCATCACTGATGTACTATGGATCATCACTGGTGTACTATGGATCATCACTGATGTACTATGAGCCATCACTGATGTACTATGGATCATCACTGGTGTACTATGGATCATCACTGATGTACTATGGATCATCACTGATGTACTATGAGCCATCACTGATGTACTATGGGCCATCCCTGGTGTACTATGGATCATCACTGATGTACTGTGGATCATCACTGATGTACTATGGGACATCACTGGTGTACTATGGGCCATCACTGGTGTACTATGGATCATCACTGCTGTGCTATGGGCCATCACTGGTGTACTATGGATCATCACTGGTGTACTATGGACCATCACTGATGTACTATGGCTCATCTCTGATATACTGTGGACCATCCCTGATATACTGTGGATCATCCCTGATGTACTGTGGATCATCACTGATCTACTGTGGGCCATCACAGGTGTACTGTGGGCCATCACAGGTGTACTATGGAGCATCACTGATGTACTATGGATCATCACTGGTGTACTGTGGATCATCACTGATGTACTGTGGACCATCCCTGATGTACTATAGATCATCACTGATGTACTGTGGACCATCCCTGATGTACTATAGATCATCACTGATGTACTGTGGATCATCACTGATGTACTATGGGCCATCACTGGTGTACTATGGGCCATCACTGGTGTACTATGGATCATCACTGGATTACTATGGATCATCCCTGGTGTACTATGGACCATCACTGATGTGCTTTGGGCCATCACTGGTGTACTATGGATCATCACTGATGTACTGTGGACCATCCCTGATGTACTGTGGATCATCACTGATGTACTATGGATCATCACTGATGTACTATGGACCATCACTGGTGTACTATGGACCATCACTGGTGTACTATGGATCATCACTGATGTACTGTGGATCATCACTGATGTACTGTGTATCATAACTGATGTACTGTGGATCATCACTGATGTACTATAGATCATCACTGATGTACTATGGACCATCACTGATGTACTATAGATCATCACTGATGTACTATGGACCATCACTGGTGTACTATGGATCATCACTGGTGTACTGTGGATCATCACTGGTGTACTATGGACCATCCCTGATGTACTGTGGATCATCACTGATGTACTGTGGATCATCACTGATGTACTATAGTTCATCACTGATGTACTATAGGCCATCACTGGTGTACTATGGATCATCACTGGTGTACTATGGATCACCACTGGTGTACTATGGATCATCACTGATGTACTATGGACCATCCCTGATGTACTGTGGATCATCACTGATGTACTGTGGATCATCACTGATGTACTATGGATCATCACTGATGTACTGTGGATCATCACTGATGTACTATTGTTCATCACTGATGTACTATGGGCCATCACTGGTGTACTATGGATCATCACTGGTGTACTATGGATCATCACTGATGTACTATGGACCATCCCTGATGTACTGGGGATCATCACTGATGTACTGTGGATCATCACTGATGTACTATGGATCATCACTGATGTACTGTGGATCATCACTGATGTACTATAGTTCATCACTGATGTACTATGGGCCATCACTGGTGTTCTATGGATCATCACTGATGTACTATGGATCATCACTGATGTACTATGGACCATCCCTGATGTACTGTGGATCATCACTGATGTACTATAGTTCATCACTGATGTACTATGGATCATCACTGGTGTACTATGGACCATCACTGATGTACTATGGACCATCACTGATGTACTATGGATCATCACTGATATACTGTGGACCATCCCTGATGTACTGTGGATCATCACTGATGTACTGTGGATCATCACTGAAGTATTGTGGATCATCACTGATGTACTGTGGATCATCACTAATGTACTGTGGATCATAACTGATGTACTGTAGATCATCACTGATGTACTATAGATCATCACTGGTGTACTATGTATATAGATCATCACTGATGTACTATGGACCATCACTGGTGTACTATGGATCATCACTGGTGTGCTGTGGATCATCACTGGTGTACTATGGACCATCCCTGATGTACTGTGGATCATCACTGATGTACTGTGGATCATCACTGATGTACTATAGTTCATCACTGATGTACTATGGGCCATCACTGGTGTACTATGGATCATCACTGATGTACTATGGACCATCCCTGATGTACTGTGGATCATCACTGATGTACTATAGTTCATCACTGATGTACTATGGGCCATCACTGGTGTACTATGGATCATCACTGGTGTACTATGGATCATCATTGATGTACTATAGATCATCACTCATGTACTATAGCTCATCACTGATGTACTATGGACCATCACTGATGTACTATAGATCATCACTGATGTACTATGGACCATCACTGGTGTACTATGGATCATCACTGGTGTACTGTGGATCATCACTGGTGTACTGTGGATCATCACTGATGTACTGTGGATCATCACTGATGTACTATAGTTCATCACTGATGTACTATGGGCCATCACTGGTGTACTATGGATCATCACTGGTGTACTATGGATCATCACTGATGTACTATGGACCATCCCTGATGTACTGTGGATCATCACTGATATACTGTGGATCATCACTGATGTACTATGGATCATCACTGATGTACTGTGGATCATCACTGATGTACTATAGTTCATCACTGATGTACTATGGGCCATCACTGGTGTACTATGGATCATCACTGGTGTACTATGGATCATCACTGATGTACTATGGATCATCACTGATGTACTATGAGCCATCACTGATGTACTATGGGCCATCCCTGGTGTACTATGGATCATCACTGATGTACTGTGGATCATCACTGATGTACTATGGGACATCACTGGTATACTATGGGCCATCTCTGGTGTACTATGGATCATCACTGGTGTACTATGGGCCATCACTGGTGAACTATGGATCATCACTGGTGTACTATGGACCATCACTGATTTACTATGGACCATCACTGATGTACTGTGGATCATCACTGATGTACTGTGGGTCATCCCTGGTGTACTATGGATCATCACTGGTGTAATATGGATCATCACTGATGTACTATGGGCCATCACTGATGTACTATGGATCATCACTGATGTACTGTGGACCATCCCTGATGTACTGTGGATCATCACTGATGTACTGTGGATCATCACTGATGTACTATGGATCATCACTGATGTACTATAGATCATCACTGATGTACTATAGATCATCACTGATGTACTATGGGCCGTCACTGGTGTACTATGGATCATCACTGGTGTACTATGGATCATCACTGGTGTAATATGGATCATCACTGATGTACTATGGGCCATCACTGATGTACTATGGATCATCACTGATGTACTGTGGACCATCCCTGATGTACTGTGGATCATCACTGATGTACTGTGGATCATCACTGATGTACTATGGATCATCACTGATGTACTATAGATCATCACTGATGTACTATAGATCATCACTGATGTACTATGGACCATCCCTGATGTACTGTGGATCATCACTGATGTACTGTGGATCATCACTGATGTACTATGGATCATCACTGATGTACTGTGGATCATCACTGATGTACTATAGTTCATCACTGATGTACTATGGGCCGTCACTGGTGTACTATGGATCATCACTGGTGTACTATGGATCATCACTGATGTACTATGGACCATCCCTGATGTACTGTGGATCATCACTGATGTACTATAGTTCATCACTGGTGTACTATGGATCATCACTGGTGTACTATGGATCATCACTGATGTACTATAGATCATCACTCATGTACTATAGCTCATCACTGATGTACTATGGACCATCACTGATGTACTATAGATCATCACTGATGTACTATGGACCATCACTGGTGTACTTTGGATCATCACTGGTGTACTGTGGATCATCACTGGTGTACTGTGGATCATCACTGATGTACTGTGGATCATCACTAATGTACTATAGTTCATCACTGATGTACTATGGGCCATCACTGGTGTACTATGGATCATCACTGGTGTACTATGGATCATCACTGATGTACTATGGACCATCCCTGATGTACTGTGGATCATCACTGATATACTGTGGATCATCACTGATGTACTATGGATCATCACTGATGTACTGTGGATCATCACTGATGTACTATAGTTCATCACTGATGTACTATGGACCATCACTGGTGTACTATGGATCATCACTGGTGTACTGTGGATCATCACTGGTGTACTATGGACCATCCCTGATGTACTGTGGATCATCACTGATGTACTGTGGGCCATCACTGGTGTACTATGGATCATCACTGGTGTACTATGGATCATCACTGATGTACTATGGACCATCCCTGATGTACTGTGGATCATCACTGATGTACTGTGGATCATCACTGATGTACTATGGATCATCACTGATGTACTGTGGATCATCACTGATGTACTATAGTTCATCACTGATGTACTATGGGCCATCACTGGTGTACTATGGATCATCACCAATGTACTGTGGACCATCCCTGATGTACTGTGGACCATCACTGATGTACTGTGGATCATCACTGATGTACTATGGATCATCACTGATGTACTATAGATCATCACTGATGTACTATAGATCATCACTGATGTACTATGGACCATCACTGATGTACTATAGATCATCACTGATGTACTATGGACCATCACTGGTGTACTATGGATCATCACTGGTGTACTGTGGATCATCACTGGTGTACTATGGACCATCCCTGGTGTACTGTGGATCATCACTGATGTACTGTGGATCATCACTGATGTACTATAGTTCATCACTGATGTACTATGGGCCATCACTGGTGTACTATGGATCATCACTGGTGTACTATGGATCATCACTGATGTACTATGGACCATCCCTGATGTACTGTGGATCATCACTGATGTACTGTGGATCATCACTGATGTACTATGGATCATCACTGATGTACTGTGGATCATCACTGATGTACTATAGTTCATCACTGATGTACTATGGGCCGTCACTGGTGTACTATGGATCATCACTGGTGTACTATGGATCATCACTGATGTACTATTGACCATCCCTGAAGTACTGTGGATCATCACTGATGTACTATAGTTCATCACTGGTGTACTATGGATCATCACTGGTGTACTATGGATCATCACTGATGTACTATAGATCATCACTCATGTACTATAGCTCATCACTGATGTACTATGGACCATCACTGATGTACTATAGATCATCACTGATGTACTATGGACCATCACTGGTGTACTTTGGATCATCACTGGTGTACTGTGGATCATCACTGGTGTACTGTGGATCATCACTGATGTACTGTGGATCATCACTGATGTACTATAGTTCATCACTGATGTACTATGGGCCATCACTGGTGTACTATGGATCATCACTGGTGTACTATGGATCATCACTGATGTACTATGGACCATCCCTGATGTACTGAGGATCATCACTGATATACTGTGGATCATCACTGATGTACTATGGATCATCACTGATGTACTGTGGATCATCACTGATGTACTATAGTTCATCACTGATGTACTATGGGCCATCACTGGTGTACTATGGATCATCACTGGTGTACTATGGATCATTACTGATGTACTATGGACCATCCCTGATGTACTGTGGATCATCACTGATGTACTGTGGATCATCACTGATGTACTATGGATCATCACTGATGTACTATGGGCCATCACTGGTGTACTATGGGCCATCACTGGTGTACTATAGATCATCACTGGTGTACTATGGACCATCACTGATGTACTATGGATCATCACTGATATACTGTGGACCATCCCTGATGTACTGTGGATCATCACTGATGTACTGTGGATCATCACTGAAGTATTGTGGATCATCACTGATGTACTGTGGATCATCACTGATGTACTGTGTATCATAACTGATGTACTGTGGATCATCACTGATGTACTATAGATCATCACTGATGTACTATGGACCATCACTGATGTACTATAGATCATCACTGATGTACTATGGACCATCACTGGTGTACTATGGATCATCACTGGTGCACTGTGGATCATCACTGGTGTACTATGGACCATCCCTGATGTACTGTGGATCATCACTGATGTACTGTGGATCATCACTGATGTACTATAGTTCATCACTGATGTACTATAGGCCATCACTGGTGTACTATGGATCATCACTGGTGTACTATGGATCATCACTGATGTACTATGGACCATCCCTGATGTACTGTGGATCATCACTGATGTACTGTGGATCATCACTGATGTACTATGGATCATCACTGATGTACTGTGGATCATCACTGATGTACTATTGTTCATCACTGATGTACTATGGGCCATCACTGGTGTACTATGGATCATCACTGGTGTACTATGGATCATCACTGATGTACTATGGACCATCCCTGATGTACTCTGGATCATCACTGATGTACTGTGGATCATCACTGATGTACTATGGATCATCACTGATGTGCTGTGGATCATCACTGATGTACTATAGTTCATCACTGATGTACTATGGGCCATCACTGGTGTTCTATGGATCATCACTGATGTACTATGGATCATCACTGATGTACTATGGACCATCCCTGATGTACTGTGGATCATCACTGATGTACTATAGTTCATCACTGATGTACTATGGATCATCACTGGTGTACTATGGACCATCACTGATGTACTATGGACCATCACTGATGTACTATGGATCATCACTGATATACTGTGGACCATCCCTGATGTACTGTGGATCATCACTGATGTACTGTGGATCATCACTGAAGTATTGTGGCTCATCACTGATGTACTGTGGATCATCACTAATGTACTGTGGATCATAACTGATGTACTGTAGATCATCACTGATGTACTATAGATCATCACTGGTGTACTATGTATATAGATCATCACTGATGTACTATGGACCATCACTGGTGTACTATGGATCATCACTGGTGTACTGTGGATCATCACTGGTGTACTATGGACCATCCCTGATGTACTGTGGATCATCACTGATGTACTGTGGATCATCACTGATGTACTATGGGCCATCACTGGTGTACTATGGATCATCACTGATGTACTATGGACCATCCCTGATGTACTGTGGATCATCACTGATGTACTATAGTTCATCACTGATGTACTATGGGCCATCACTGGTGTACTATGGATCATCACTGGTGTACTATGGATCATCACTGATGTACTATAGATCATCAGTCATGTACTATAGCTCATCACTGATGTACTATGGACCATCACTGATGTACTATGGACCATCACTGATGTACTATAGATCATCACTGATGTACTATGGACCATCACTGGTGTACTATGGATCATCACTGGTGTACTGTGGATCATCACTGGTGTACTGTGGATCATCACTGATGTACTGTGGATCATCACTGATGTACTATAGTTCATCACTGATGTACTATGGGCCATCACTGGTGTACTATGGATCATCACTGGTGTACTATGGATCATCACTGATGTACTATGGACCATCCCTGATGTACTGTGGATCATCACTGATATACTGTGGATCATCACTGATGTACTATGGATCATCACTGATGTACTGTGGATCATCACTGATGTACTATAGTTCATCACTGATGTACTATGGACCATCACTGGTGTACTATGGATCATCACTGGTGTACTATGGATCATCACTGATGTACTATGGATAATCCCTGATGTACTGTGGATCATCACTGATGTACTATAGTTCATCACTGATGTACTATGGGCCATCACTGGTGTACTATGGATCATCACTGGTGTACTATGGATCATCACTGATGTACTATGGACCATCCCTGATGTACTGTGGATCATCACTGATGTACTGTGGATCATCACTGATGTACTATGGATCATCACTGATGTACTATGGGCCATCACTGGTGTACTATGGGCCATCACTGGTGTACTATAGATCATCACTGGTGTACTATGGACCATCACTGATGTACTATGGATCATCACTGATATACTGTGGACCATCCTGATGTACTGTGGATCATCACTGATGTACTGTGGATCATCACTGAAGTATTGTGGATCATCACTGATGTACTGTGGATCATCACTGATGTACTGTGTATCATAACTGATGTACTGTGGATCATCACTGATGTACTATAGATCATCACTGATGTACTATGGACCATCACTGATGTACTATAGATCATCACTGATGTACTATGGACCATCACTGGTGTACTATGGATCATCACTGGTGTACTGTGGATCATCACTGGTGTACTATGGACCATCCCTGATGTACTGTGGATCATCACTGATGTACTGTGGATCATCACTGATGTACTATAGTTCATCACTGATGTACTATGGGCCATCACTGGTGTACTATGGATCATCACTGGTGTACTATGGATCATCACTGATGTACTATGGACCATCCCTGATGTAATGTGGATCATCACTGATGTACTGTGGATCATCACTGATGTACTATGGATCATCACTGATGTACTGTGGATCATCACTGATGTACTATTGTTCATCACTGATGTACTATGGGCCATCACTGGTGTACTATGGATCATCACTGGTGTACTATGGATCATCACTGATGTACTATGGACCATCCCTGATGTACTGTGGATCATCACTGATGTACTATAGTTCATCACTGATGTACTATGGGCCATCACTGGTGTACTATGGATCATCACTGGTGTACTATGGATCATCACTGATGTACTATGGACCATCCCTGATGTACTGTGGATCATCACTGATGTACTGTGGATCATCACTGATGTACTATGAATCATCACTGATGTACTATGGGCCATCACTGGTGTACTATGGGCCATCACTGGTGTACTATGGATCATCACTGGTGTACTATGGATCATCACTGGTGTACTATGGACCATCACTGATGTACTATGGACCATCACTGATGTACTATGGATCATCACTGATATACTGTGGACCATCCCTGATGTACTGTGGATCATCACTGATGTACTGTGGATCATCACTGAAGTATTGTGGATCATCACTGATGTACTGTGGATCATCACTAATGTACTGTGGATCATAACTGATGTACTGTAGATCATCACTGATGTACTATAGATCATCACTGGTGTACTATGTATATAGATCATCACTGATGTACTATGGACCATCACTGATGTACTATAGATCATCACTGATGTACTATGGACCATCACTGGTGTACTATGGATCATCACTGGTGTACTGTGAATCATCACTGGTGTACTATGGACCATCCCTGATGTACTGTGGATCATCACTGATGTACTGTGGATCATCACTGATGTACTATAGTTCATCACTGATGTACTATGGGCCATCACTGGTGTACTATGGATCATCACTGGTGTACTATGGATCATCACTGATGTACTATGGACCATCCCTGATGTACTGTGGATCATCACTGATGTACTATAGTTCATCACTGATGTACTATGGGCCATCACTGGTGTACTATGGATCATCACTGGTGTACTATGGATCATCACTGATGTACTATGGACCATCCCTGATGTACTGTGGATCATCATTGATGTACTATGGATCATCACTGATGTACTATGGGCCATCACTGGTGTACTACGGGCCATCACTGGTGTACTATGGATCATCACTGGTGTACTATGGATCATCACTGGTGTACTATGGACCATCACTGATGTACTGTGGACCACCACTGATGTACTGTGGATCATCACTGATGTACTGTGGATCATCCCTGGTGTACTATGGAACATTACTGGTGTACTATGGATCATCACTGGTGTACTATGGATCATCACTGATGTACTATGGGCCATCACTGATGTACTATGGATCATCACTGATATACTGTGGACCATCCCTGATGTACTGTGGATCATCACTGATGTAATGTGGATCATCACTGAAGTATTGTGGATCATCACTGATGTACTGTGGATCATCACTGATGTACTGTGGATCATAACTGATGTACTGTGGATCATCACTGGTGTACTATGGATCATCACTGATGTACTATGGATCATCACTGATGTACTATGGACCATCACTGATGTACTATGGGCCATCACTGGTGTACTATGGATCATCACTGATGTACTGTGGATCATCACTGATGTACTGTGGGCCATCACTGATGTACTATGGATCATCACTGATATACTGTGGACCATCCCTGATGTATTGTGGATCATCACTGATGTACTGTGGATCATCACTGATGTACTATTAATTATCACTGATGTACTATGGGCCATCACTGGTGTACTATGGATCATCACTGGTGTACTATGGATCATCACTGATGTACTATGGATCATCACTGATGTACTATGGATCATGACTGGTGTACTATGGATCATCACTGATGTACTGAGGATCATCACTGATGTACTATGGATCATCACTGATGTACCTTGGATCATCACTGATGTACTGTGGATCATCACTGATGTACTGTGGATCATCACTGATGTACTATAGATCATCACTGTAGTACTATGGGCCATGACTGGTGTACTATGGATCATCACTGATGTACTATGGATCATCACTGATGTATTATGGATCATCACTGATGTACTATGAGCCATCACTGATGTACTATGGATCATCACTGGTGTACTATGGATCATCACTGATGTACTATGAGCCATCACTGATGTACTATGGATCATCACTGGTGTACTATGGATCATCACTGATGTACTATGGATCATCACTGATGTACTATGAGCCATCACTGATGTACTATGGGTCATCCCTGGTGTACTATGGATCATCACTGATGTACTGTGGATCATCACTGATGTACTATGGGACATCACTGGTGTACTATGGGCCATCACTGGTGTACTATGGATCATCACTGCTGTGCTATGGGCCATCACTGGTGTACTATGGATCATCACTGGTGTACTATGGACCATCACTGATGTACTATGGCTCATCTCTGATATACTGTGGACCATCCCTGATATACTGTGGATCATCCCTGATGTACTGTGGATCATCACTGATCTACTGTGGGCCATCACAGGTGTACTGTGGGCCATCACAGGTGTACTATGGAGCATCACTGATGTACTATGGATCATCACTGGTGTACTGTGGATCATCACTGATGTACTGTGGACCATCCCTGATGTACTATAGATCATCACTGATGTACTGTGGACCATCCCTGATGTACTATAGATCATCACTGATGTACTGTGGATCATCACTGATGTACTATGGGCCATCACTGGTGTACTATGGGCCATCACTGGTGTACTATGGATCATCACTGGATTACTATGGATCATCCCTGGTGTACTATGGACCATCACTGATGTGCTTTGGGCCATCACTGGTGTACTATGGATCATCACTGATGTACTGTGGACCATCCCTGATGTACTGTGGATCATCACTGATGTACTATGGATCATCACTGATGTACTATGGACCATCACTGGTGTACTATGGACCATCACTGGTGTACTATGGATCATCACTGATGTACTGTGGATCATCACTGATGTACTGTGTATCATAACTGATGTACTGTGGATCATCACTGATGTACTATAGATCATCACTGATGTACTATGGACCATCACTGATGTACTATAGATCATCACTGATGTACTATGGACCATCACTGGTGTACTATGGATCATCACTGGTGTACTGTGGATCATCACTGGTGTACTATGGACCATCCCTGATGTACTGTGGATCATCACTGATGTACTGTGGATCATCACTGATGTACTATAGTTCATCACTGATGTACTATAGGCCATCACTGGTGTACTATGGATCATCACTGGTGTACTATGGATCACCACTGGTGTACTATGGATCATCACTGATGTACTATGGACCATCCCTGATGTACTGTGGATCATCACTGATGTACTGTGGATCATCACTGATGTACTATGGATCATCACTGATGTACTGTGGATCATCACTGATGTACTATTGTTCATCACTGATGTACTATGGGCCATCACTGGTGTACTATGGATCATCACTGGTGTACTATGGATCATCACTGATGTACTATGGACCATCCCTGATGTACTGGGGATCATCACTGATGTACTGTGGATCATCACTGATGTACTATGGATCATCACTGATGTACTGTGGATCATCACTGATGTACTATAGTTCATCACTGATGTACTATGGGCCATCACTGGTGTTCTATGGATCATCACTGATGTACTATGGATCATCACTGATGTACTATGGACCATCCCTGATGTACTGTGGATCATCACTGATGTACTATAGTTCATCACTGATGTACTATGGATCATCACTGGTGTACTATGGACCATCACTGATGTACTATGGACCATCACTGATGTACTATGGATCATCACTGATATACTGTGGACCATCCCTGATGTACTGTGGATCATCACTGATGTACTGTGGATCATCACTGAAGTATTGTGGATCATCACTGATGTACTGTGGATCATCACTAATGTACTGTGGATCATAACTGATGTACTGTAGATCATCACTGATGTACTATAGATCATCACTGGTGTACTATGTATATAGATCATCACTGATGTACTATGGACCATCACTGGTGTACTATGGATCATCACTGGTGTGCTGTGGATCATCACTGGTGTACTATGGACCATCCCTGATGTACTGTGGATCATCACTGATGTACTGTGGATCATCACTGATGTACTATAGTTCATCACTGATGTACTATGGGCCATCACTGGTGTACTATGGATCATCACTGATGTACTATGGACCATCCCTGATGTACTGTGGATCATCACTGATGTACTATAGTTCATCACTGATGTACTATGGGCCATCACTGGTGTACTATGGATCATCACTGGTGTACTATGGATCATCATTGATGTACTATAGATCATCACTCATGTACTATAGCTCATCACTGATGTACTATGGACCATCACTGATGTACTATAGATCATCACTGATGTACTATGGACCATCACTGGTGTACTATGGATCATCACTGGTGTACTGTGGATCATCACTGGTGTACTGTGGATCATCACTGATGTACTGTGGATCATCACTGATGTACTATAGTTCATCACTGATGTACTATGGGCCATCACTGGTGTACTATGGATCATCACTGGTGTACTATGGATCATCACTGATGTACTATGGACCATCCCTGATGTACTGTGGATCATCACTGATATACTGTGGATCATCACTGATGTACTATGGATCATCACTGATGTACTGTGGATCATCACTGATGTACTATAGTTCATCACTGATGTACTATGGGCCATCACTGGTGTACTATGGATCATCACTGGTGTACTATGGATCATCACTGATGTACTATGGATCATCACTGATGTACTATGAGCCATCACTGATGTACTATGGGCCATCCCTGGTGTACTATGGATCATCACTGATGTACTGTGGATCATCACTGATGTACTATGGGACATCACTGGTATACTATGGGCCATCTCTGGTGTACTATGGATCATCACTGGTGTACTATGGGCCATCACTGGTGAACTATGGATCATCACTGGTGTACTATGGACCATCACTGATTTACTATGGACCATCACTGATGTACTGTGGATCATCACTGATGTACTGTGGGTCATCCCTGGTGTACTATGGATCATCACTGGTGTAATATGGATCATCACTGATGTACTATGGGCCATCACTGATGTACTATGGATCATCACTGATGTACTGTGGACCATCCCTGATGTACTGTGGATCATCACTGATGTACTGTGGATCATCACTGATGTACTATGGATCATCACTGATGTACTATAGATCATCACTGATGTACTATAGATCATCACTGATGTACTATGGGCCGTCACTGGTGTACTATGGATCATCACTGGTGTACTATGGATCATCACTGGTGTAATATGGATCATCACTGATGTACTATGGGCCATCACTGATGTACTATGGATCATCACTGATGTACTGTGGACCATCCCTGATGTACTGTGGATCATCACTGATGTACTGTGGATCATCACTGATGTACTATGGATCATCACTGATGTACTATAGATCATCACTGATGTACTATAGATCATCACTGATGTACTATGGACCATCCCTGATGTACTGTGGATCATCACTGATGTACTGTGGATCATCACTGATGTACTATGGATCATCACTGATGTACTGTGGATCATCACTGATGTACTATAGTTCATCACTGATGTACTATGGGCCGTCACTGGTGTACTATGGATCATCACTGGTGTACTATGGATCATCACTGATGTACTATGGACCATCCCTGATGTACTGTGGATCATCACTGATGTACTATAGTTCATCACTGGTGTACTATGGATCATCACTGGTGTACTATGGATCATCACTGATGTACTATAGATCATCACTCATGTACTATAGCTCATCACTGATGTACTATGGACCATCACTGATGTACTATAGATCATCACTGATGTACTATGGACCATCACTGGTGTACTTTGGATCATCACTGGTGTACTGTGGATCATCACTGGTGTACTGTGGATCATCACTGATGTACTGTGGATCATCACTAATGTACTATAGTTCATCACTGATGTACTATGGGCCATCACTGGTGTACTATGGATCATCACTGGTGTACTATGGATCATCACTGATGTACTATGGACCATCCCTGATGTACTGTGGATCATCACTGATATACTGTGGATCATCACTGATGTACTATGGATCATCACTGATGTACTGTGGATCATCACTGATGTACTATAGTTCATCACTGATGTACTATGGGCCATCACTGGTGTACTATGGATCATCACTGGTGTACTATGGATCATCACTGATGTACTATGGACCATCCCTGATGTACTGTGGATCATCACTGATGTACTGTGGATCATCACTGATGTACTATGGATCATCACTGATGTACTATGGGCCATCACTGGTGTACTATGGGCCATCACTGGTGTACTATAGATCATCACTGGTGTACTATGGACAATCACTGATGTACTATGGATCATCACTGATATACTGTGGACCATCCCTGATGTACTGTGGATCATCACTGATGTACTGTGGATCATCACTGAAGTATTGTGGATCATCACTGATGTACTGTGGATCATCACTGATGTACTGTGTATCATAACTGATGTACTGTGGATCATCACTGATGTACTATAGATCATCACTGATGTACTATGGACCATCACTGATGTACTATAGATCATCACTGATGTACTATGGACCATCACTGGTGTACTATGGATCATCACTGGTGTACTGTGGATCATCACTGGTGTACTATGGACCATCCCTGATGTACTGTGGATCATCACTGATGTACTGTGGATCATCACTGATGTACTATAGTTCATCACTGATGTACTATAGGCCATCACTGGTGTACTATGGATCATCACTGGTGTACTATGGATCATCACTGATGTACTATGGACCATCCCTGATGTACTGTGGATCATCACTGATGTACTGTGGATCATCACTGATGTACTATGGATCATCACTGATGTACTGTGGATCATCACTGATGTACTATTGTTCATCACTGATGTACTATGGGCCATCACTGGTGTACTATGGATCATCACTGGTGTACTATGGATCATCACTGATGTACTATGGACCATCCCTGATGTACTGTGGATCATCACTGATGTACTGTGGATCATCACTGATGTACTATGGATCATCACTGATGTGCTGTGGATCATCACTGATGTACTATAGTTCATCACTGATGTACTATGGGCCATCACTGGTGTTCTATGGATCATCACTGATGTACTATGGATCATCACTGATGTACTATGGACCATCCCTGATGTACTGTGGACCATCACTGATGTACTATAGTTCATCACTGATGTACTATGGATCATCACTGGTGTACTATGGACCATCACTGATGTACTATGGACCATCACTGATGTACTATGGATCATCACTGATATACCGTGGACCATCCCTGATGTACTGTGGATCATCACTGATGTACTGTGGATCATCACTGAAGTATTGTGGATCATCACTGATGTACTGTGGATCATCACTAATGTACTGTGGATCATAACTGATGTACTGTAGATCATCACTGATGTACTATAGATCATCACTGGTGTACTATGTATATAGATCATCACTGATGTACAATGGACCATCACTGGTGTACTATGGATCATCACTGGTGTACTGTGGATCATCACTGGTGTACTATGGACCATCCCTGATGTACTGTGGATCATCACTGATGTACTGTGGATCATCACTGATGTACTATAGTTCATCACTGATGTACTATGGGCCATCACTGGTGTACTATGGATCATCACTGATGTACTATGGACCATCCCTGATGTACTGTGGATCATCACTGATGTACTATAGTTCATCACTGATGTACTATGGGCCATCACTGGTGTACTATGGATCATCACTGGTGTACTATGGATCATCACTGATGTACTATAGATCATCAGTCATGTACTATAGCTCATCACTGATGTACTATGGACCATCACTGATGTACTATGGACCATCACTGATGTACTATAGATCATCACTGATGTACTATGGACCATCACTGGTGTACTATGGATCATCACTGGTGTACTGTGGATCATCACTGGTGTACTGTGGATCATTACTGATGTACTGTGGATCATCACTGATGTACTATAGTTCATCACTGATGTACTATGGGCCATCACTGGTGTACTATGGATCATCACTGGTGTACTATGGATCATCACTGATGTACTATGGACCATCCCTGATGTACTGTGGATCATCACTGATATACTGTGGATCATCACTGATGTACTATGGATCATCACTGATGTACTGTGGATCATCACTGATGTACTATAGTTCATCACTGATGTACTATGGACCATCACTGGTGTACTATGGATCATCACTGGTGTACTATGGATCATCACTGATGTACTATGGATAATCCCTGATGTACTGTGGATCATCACTGATGTACTATAGCTCATCACTGATGTACTATGGGCCATCACTGGTGTACTATGGATCATCACTGGTGTACTATGGATCATCACTGATGTACTATGGACCATCCCTGATGTACTGTGGATCATCACTGATGTACTGTGGATCATCACTGATGTACTATGGATCATCACTGATGTACTATGGGCCATCACTGGTGTACTATGGGCCATCACTGGTGTACTATAGATCATCACTGGTGTACTATGGACCATCACTGATGTACTATGGATCATCACTGATATACTGTGGACCATCCTGATGTACTGTGGATCATCACTGATGTACTGTGGATCATCACTGAAGTATTGTGGATCATCACTGATGTACTGTGGATCATCACTGATGTACTGTGTATCATAACTGATGTACTGTGGATCATCACTGATGTACTATAGATCATCACTGATGTACTATGGACCATCACTGATGTACTATAGATCATCACTGATGTACTATGGACCATCACTGGTGTACTATGGATCATCACTGGTGTACTGTGGATCATCACTGGTGTACGATGGACCATCCCTGATGTACTGTGGATCATCACTGATGTACTGTGGATCATCACTGATGTACTATAGTTCATCACTGATGTACTATGGGCCATCACTGGTGTACTATGGATCATCACTGGTGTACTATGGATCATCACTGATGTACTATGGACCATCCCTGATGTACTGTGGATCATCACTGATGTACTGTGGATCATCACTGATGTACTATGGATCATCACTGATGTACTGTGGATCATCACTGATGTACTATTGTTCATCACTGATGTACTATGGGCCATCACTGGTGTACTATGGATCATCACTGGTGTACTATGGATCATCACTGATGTACTATGGACCATCCCTGATGTACTGTGGATCATCACTGATGTACTATAGTTCATCACTGATGTACTATGGGCCATCACTGGTGTACTATGGATCATCACTGGTGTACTATGGATCATCACTGATGTACTATGGACCATCCCTGATGTACTGTGGATCATCACTGATGTACTGTGGATCATCACTGATGTACTATGAATCATCACTGATGTACTATGGGCCATCACTGGTGTACTATGGGCCATCACTGGTGTACTATGGATCATCACTGGTGTACTATGGATCATCACTGGTGTACTATGGACCATCACTGATGTACTATGGACCATCACTGATGTACTATGGATCATCACTGATATACTGTGGACCATCCCTGATGTACTGTGGATCATCACTGATGTACTGTGGATCATGTGACAGCAGGAAGGTAAAGTCACCTGGTTGCATCCAGGGGGGTAGATATATTTCGCCCAGATTCAGGCTTTACGCCGACTTATACAACTAGGTATAGAGTTGTATAAGGCTAGTGGGCTCATGGATGACTCATACCTCTAGGGAGAGTGTGGGGCGTCGTACAGACAGGGAGTTGATGAGGCCAGCTGAAGCTTGTCAGCTCATTTAGGCCTCTATAAGAACTCCCAGCTTCATTAGATGTTAGCTCATGCCTGGAACCAGACCTGTGTGGACTGTCTAGGGAGAGTGAACCGCTGTGCGGTGAGAAAAAGCCTGTGTGGCTATTTGCTTGGACATTTAAAACCAGGGACTTAGGGACTAGGACAGCACTAGGCTGATCCCAGTTGTTAGTTAGGAAACCTGTATGTTTAGTCAGAGGTCAAGTTGACCAGGATTTATTTTGTTTATATGTTTCTTTTGGCTTTGCTGTGTTTTGTCACTGTAAATAGAAAATAAACCGCACCTTTTTTTTTTGATTTTGAAAACCACAACCTCCGTTTGCTGGGCCTGTTTTTGTGTGGGGAGCCCATCCCGGGGGTCACACACACCCGCTGCCGAGCTAACCCCCTCACAGTTGGTGGAGAATGCGGGCAGTTTTTTTTAAGCCAGCATGGAGGAGATACTGAAGCAGCTGGCTCTAGCAAATGCCAATCAACAGCAGACAAATGCAGGTTTGCAAAAGAGCCTTGCAGCTCAACAACAGAACTTCGCAGCCCAGCAGCAAGCTCATCAACAGAGCCTTGCAGCCCAGCAGCAAGCTCACCAACAGAGTCTGGAAGCTCAGCAACAAGCCCAGCAGCAATCTGAGGCCCGCTTCATAGACCTGTTACAGAAGCAAGAGCAGAGACTACAACAAATGGAAGCAGTAATGCAGCAACGTCCGCAGACCAGTGAGGAAAGCCGTCCCACTAATACCGCGTCCTTTGGGGTGAGTCGTTTATTGACAAAAATGACTGGAGAGGATGATCCAGAGGTATTTTTGACCACATTTGAAAGGACTGCTGAAAGAGAAAAGTGGCCTGAGGAGCAGTGGGCTGGACTGGTGGCTCCTCTGTTAACTGGTGAATCGCAGAAGGCTTACTATGACCTAGAGCCTGACCAAGCAAAAGACTATGTGATGCTAAAAGCTGAGATATTGGCAAGGCTGGGTGTCACCCAGGCTGTCCGGGCTCAGCGTGTGCATAACTGGACTTTCCAGCTTGGAAAACCCCCCAGGTCTCAAATGTATGATCTCATTCACCTGAGCAGAAAGTGGCTACAGCCAGAGACTTTGTCCGCACCAAAGATTGTGGAACGTGTTGTAATGGATCGGTTTTTGAGAGCTCTTCCTACGGCCATCCAAAAGAGGGTAAGCCATGGAGACCCAGAGACGGCCGATGGTCTTGTGGATCGTGTGGAGAAATACTTGGCTACAGAGAACCTGACGGCCTCTTCCAGAGACACTCGGACTTTCCACCCTAAGACCAGACCATCCCCAGGGGCGGATAAGAGGATTCCAAGGGGTAAGGGTGGAGAGAGTGAGAGGGTGGGAGCTCTACCCCAAGTTTGGCGAGAACAGCCTGGGAAATCAGCGGCTCAAGAGGCGGCAAGAAGGATCGTTTGCTACCGCTGCCGGCAAGCGGGACATATTGCAGCCAATTGCCCGGTTGTGGAGGAACCCATGCAGTGTGACTTTCTGACGGGCAGACGTCAGTCGCTGTGTGCGACAGTCGCATGCACTGCCATTCGAGGAATTGAGAAACATTTATGCAAAATGTGTGTTAATGGTAGAAATGTTGTGGTATTGCTGGATTCAGGTAGCCTTGTGACCCTGATAAAGGCTGAGTTAGTTAAAACAGAGGTCTCTGGGAATAGCAAGGTAGCTGTTATTTGTGTGCATGGGGACACCCGAGAGTATCCAGTGACTACAGTGTGTTTCGAGACCCCCAAAGGTACCCTCTCTCATCCAGTGGGCTTAGTATCTCAGTTACCGTATGACGCCATTGTGGGAAGGGATTTTCTGAAGTTCTGGGAACTGTGGGATGATCCTGAGCCCCCCACTGGTGCCCCTATGTACCAGGAATGTGATAGCCAGAACTCCCCTGAGAGTGGTGAGGACTCTCCGGAATTTCCCTTATCAGTATTGGCAGGGGAGACTCAAGAAACTGGAGAGGAGCCCACCTCCTCAGACGAAAACCTACCGTCTGTGGAGTTTTCTGATCTTGAGATTCACAGGGAAAACTTTGCCACAGAACAGTTGAAAGACCCCGCCCTAATAAAGGCACGTGAAAACGTAGTGAAAATAGATGGCGAGTTAGTGAACCCAGATAATACCTGCACTTACCCATACTTCAGCGTAGAGAAGGACCTACTGTATCGGGTGGCAAAAAGGGCAGAAGAAACCGTTGAGCAGCTTGTGGTGCCCAAACCTTACAGGAAGTTGGTGTTGGAGTTGGCCCATGGGCACATTCTTGGAGGTCATCTGGGGACAGAGAAAACCCGAGAGAGGGTATTACAGAGATTCTATTGGCCGGGGGTGATGAAGGACATAGAAAATTATTGTTCCTCCTGCCCTGTGTGTCAGAGGTCGGCCCCGATGCCACATTTCCGTAGCCCGCTGGTCCCTCTACCCATCATTGAGGTCCCGTTTGAGAGGATCGCCATGGATTTGGTAGGTCCTATAATCAAGTCCGCTAGGGGGCACCAGTACATATTAGTTATAATGGACTATGCCACCCGTTATCCAGAAGCGATCCCTCTCCGAAATACCTCGGCCAAAACCATAGCCAAAGATCTATCTCTTGTGTTTAGCCGGGTGGGTATTTGTAAAGAACTGCTTACGGACCAAGGTACACCCTTTATGTCCCGGGTTATGAAGGAGCTGTGTAAATTGTTCAAAGTGACGCAATTACGTACATCTGTGTATCACCCCCAAACCGATGGGCTGGTTGAAAGATTCAACAAAACCCTAAAACAAATGTTGAAGAAAGTGGTGGATAGAGATGGAAAGGATTGGGACTGTCTACTTCCTTATCTGATGTTTGCTATTAGGGAGGTGCCCCAATCCTCTACGGGATTCTCCCCCTTTGAGTTACTGTATGGGAGACACCCAAGAGGGCTGTTGGATATTGCCAAGGAAACTTGGGAAAGTGAGAGTTCTCCCCACAGGAGTGTGATTGAGCATGTCGCCCTGATGCAAGACCGAATTGCACAGGTAATGCCCATCGTGAAGGAACATTTGGCCCAAGCGCAGTTAGCACAGCAGAGAGTGTACAACCGTGGAGCCAAGACCCGTACCTTTTCCCCGGGGGATAGGATACTGGTACTTGTCCCTACGGTTGAAAGTAAATTCCTTGCCAAATGGCAAGGCCCCTACGAGATAATGGAAAAAGTGAGCGAAGTGAATTACAAGGTCAGACAACCAGGAAGGCGAAAGCCCGAACAGATCTATCACGTTAATCTGTTGAAAGCCTGGAGGGATAGAGAGTCCCTAGTCGCAGACACTTGGTCACCAGCTCAAACTGGTTGCGTGATTCCTGAGGTTGGAATAGCAGCCACCTTGTCACAACCCCAACAACAGGAGGTTAAGGAGTTTGTGCTTCGCAACAAGGAGGTATTCTCTGAGCTGCCGGGACAAACATTTGGGGTAGAGCATGACATCATTACCCCGCCCGGTGAAAGGGTGAAGTTAAAACCCTATCGGATCCCAGAGGCCCGACGGGAGGCAATACGGGAGGAAGTACAGAAAATGCTGAACTTAGGGGTGATAGAGGAGTCCCAAAGTGATTGGTCTAGTCCCATTGTGTTGGTGCCTAAACCGGATGGGAGCTGGCGATTTTGTAACGATTTTCGTCAGTTGAACAAAGTTACAAAATTTGACACCTACCCCATGCCACGTATAGATGAGTTGATCGACCGGCTGGGAACAGCCCGATACATGACGACTCTTGACCTCACAAAAGGGTATTGGCAAATCCCCCTGGCCAAATTGGCCAAAGAGAAAACCGCATTTGTAACCCCAGACGGGGCGTTCCAATATAAAAGAATGCCGTTCGGGTTACAGAATGCGCCGGCCACATTCCAGCGGAAAATGGACCAGATGCTGAGGCCCCATCGGAAGTATGCTGCGGCTTACCTGGATGACGTAATTGTCCATAGCACAGATTGGGCCTCACATCTGCCAAAAGTGCAAGCAGTCCTGGACTCTGTTCGGGAAGCGGGGTTTACGGCTAACCCCAAGAAGTGTACCATTGGGCAGGAGGAGGCCAAATATCTTGGGTACACCATTGGGAGGGGAGTAATAAAACCCCAACTCAACAAAGTCGAGGCCATCCAGAGTTGGCCACGTCCCAACAGCAAGAAGCAGGTACGAGCCTTTCTGGGAATCGCTGGGTATTATCGGCGATTCATTCCCCACTTTGCTTCTAAGGCTGTGCCCCTAACCAACCTAACGAAGGGGAAAGGGTCGGTCATGATTAAATGGACCCCCGAGGCTGAGGCAGCATTCCAATTCTTGAAACAAGCCTTATGTAGCCAGCCAGTGTTGTACTCACCCGACTTCTCTAAAGACTTTGTCGTACAAAGTGATGCGTCAGATGTGGGGTTAGGAGCAGTATTGTCCCAGGTCTGGAACGGGGAAGAGCACCCAGTCATTTACCTCAGCAGGAAGTTGAAGTCCCATGAGGTAAATTACGCCACCGTTGAAAAGGAGTGTTTAGCGGTGAAGTGGGCTCTAGATTCCCTTCGGTACTACCTGCTAGGTAGGCACTTTGACATGGTTACGGATCACGCTCCGTTAAAGTGGATGGCTCAAAACAAGGAAACAAATAGAAGAGTGAATAGGTGGTTCCTGGCCCTCCAGGAATTCAACTTCACAGTAAAGCATCGCCCTGGCGTTCAAATGGGGAATGTGGATGCTTTGTCTCGAGTACATGAATGCCTGATTGCTGGTGTTCCAACCCCGAGGTTAAAACAAGAGGGGGGGTATGTGACAGCAGGAAGGTAAAGTCACCTGGTTGCATCCAGGGGGGTAGATATATTTTGCCCAGATTCAGGCTTTACGCCGACTTATACAACTAGGTATAGAGTTGTATAAGGCTAGTGGGCTCATGGATGACTCATACCTCTAGGGAGAGTGTGGGGCGTCGTACAGACAGGGAGTTGATGAGGCCAGCTGAAGCTTGTCAGCTCATTTAGGCCTCTATAAGAACTCCCAGCTTCATTAGATGTTAGCTCATGCCTGGAACCAGACCTGTGTGGACTGTCTAGGGAGAGTGAACCCCTGTGCGGTGAGAAAAAGCCTGTGTGGCTATTTGCTTGGACATTTAAAACCAGGGACTTAGGGACTAGGACAGCACTAGGCTGATCCCAGTTGTTAGTTAGGAAACCTGTATGTTTAGTCAGAGGTCAAGTTGACCAGGATTTATTTTGTTTATATGTTTCTTTTGGCTTTGCTGTGTTTTGTCACTGTAAATAGAAAATAAACCGCACCTTTTTTTTTTTTTTTTTGATTTTGAAAACCACAACCTCCGTTTGCTGGGCCTGTTTTTGTGTGGGGAGCCCATCCCGGGGGTCACACACACCCGCTGCCGAGCTAACCCCCTCACAATCATCACTGAAGTATTGTGGATCATCACTGATGTACTGTGGATCATCACTAATGTACTGTGGATCATAACTGATGTACTGTAGATCATCAATGATGTACTATAGATCATCACTGGTGTACTATGTATATAGATCATCACTGATGTACTATGGACCATCACTGATGTACTATAGATCATCACTGATGTACTATGGACCATCACTGGTGTACTATGGATCATCACTGGTGTACTGTGAATCATCACTGGTGTACTATGGACCATCCCTGATGTACTGTGGATCATCACTGATGTACTGTGGATCATCACTGATGTACTATAGTTCATCACTGATGTACTATGGGCCATCACTGGTGTACTATGGATCATCACTGGTGTACTATGGATCATCACTGATGTACTATGGACCATCCCTGATGTATTGTGGATCATCACTGATGTACTATAGTTCATCACTGATGTACTATGGGCCATCACTGGTGTACTATGGATCATCACTGGTGTACTATGGATCATCACTGATGTACTATGGACCATCCCTGATGTACTGTGGATCATCACTGATGTACTGTGGATCATCATTGATGTACTATGGATCATCACTGATGTACTATGGGCCATCACTGGTGTACTACGGGCCATCACTGGTGTACTATGGATCATCACTGGTGTACTATGGATCATCACTGGTGTACTATGGACCATCACTGATGTACTGTGGACCACCACTGATGTACTGTGGATCATCACTGATGTACTGTGGATCATCCCTGGTGTACTATGGAACATTACTGGTGTACTATGGATCATCACTGATGTACTATGGGCCATCACTGATATACTATGGATCATCACTGATATACTGTGGACCATCCCTGATGTACTGTGGATCATCACTGATGTACTGTGGATCATCACTGAAGTATTGTGGATCATCACTGATGTACTGTGGATCATCACTGATGTACTGTGGATCATAACTGATGTACTGTGGATCATCACTGGTGTACTATGGATCATCACTGATGTACTATGGATCATCACTGATGTACTATGGACCATCACTGATGTACTATGGGCCATCACTGGTGTACTATGGATCATCACTGATGTACTGTGGATCATCACTGATGTACTGTGGGCCATCACTGATGTACTATGGATCATCACTGATATACTGTGGACCATCCCTGATGTATTGTGGATCATCACTGATGTACTGTGGATCATCACTGATGTACTATTAATTATCACTGATGTACTATGGGCCATCACTGGTGTACTATGGATCATCACTGGTGTACTATGGATCATCACTGATGTACTATGGATCATCACTGATGTACTATGGATCATGACTGGTGTACTATGGATCATCACTGATGTACTGAGGATCATCACTGATGTACTATGGATCATCACTGATGTACCTTGGATCATCACTGATGTACTGTGGATCATCACTGATGTACTGTGGATCATCACTGATGTACTATAGATCATCACTGTAGTACTATGGGCCATGACTGGTGTACTATGGATCATCACTGATGTACTATGGATCATCACTGATGTATTATGGATCATCACTGATGTACTATGAGCCATCACTGATGTACTATGGATCATCACTGGTGTACTATGGATCATCACTGATGTACTATGAGCCATCACTGATGTACTATGGATCATCACTGGTGTACTATGGATCATCACTGATGTACTATGGATCATCACTGATGTACTATGAGCCATCACTGATGTACTATGGGCCATCCCTGGTGTACTATGGATCATCACTGATGTACTGTGGATCATCACTGATGTACTATGGGACATCACTGGTGTACTATGGGCCATCACTGGTGTACTATGGATCATCACTGCTGTGCTATGGGCCATCACTGGTGTACTATGGATCATCACTGGTGTACTATGGACCATCACTGATGTACTATGGCTCATCACTGATATACTGTGGACCATCCCTGATATACTGTGGATCATCCCTGATGTACTGTGGATCATCACTGATCTACTGTGGGCCATCACAGGTGTACTGTGGGCCATCACAGGTGTACTATGGAGCATCACTGATGTACTATGGATCATCACTGGTGTACTGTGGATCATCACTGATGTACTGTGGACCATCCCTGATGTACTATAGATCATCACTGATGTACTGTGGACCATCCCTGATGTACTATAGATCATCACTGATGTACTGTGGATCATCACTGATGTACTATGGGCCATCACTGGTGTACTATGGGCCATCACTGGTGTACTATGGATCATCACTGGATTACTATGGATCATCCCTGGTGTACTATGGACCATCACTGATGTGCTTTGGGCCATCACTGGTGTACTATGGATCATCACTGATGTACTGTGGACCATCCCTGATGTACTGTGGATCATCACAGATGTACTATGGATCATCACTGATGTACTATGGACCATCACTGGTGTACTATGGACCATCACTGGTGTACTATGGATCATCACTGATGTACTGTGGATCATCACTGATGTACTGTGTATCATAACTGATTTACTGTGGATCATCACTGATGTACTATAGATCATCACTGATGTACTATGGACCATCACTGATGTACTATAGATCATCACTGATGTACTATGGACCATCACTGGTGTACTATGGATCATCACTGGTGTACTGTGGATCATCACTGGTGTACTATGGACCATCCCTGATGTACTGTGGATCATCACTGATGTACTGTGGATCATCACTGATGTACTATAGTTCATCACTGATGTACTATAGGCCATCACTGGTGTATTATGGATCATCACTGGTGTACTATGGATCACCACTGGTGTACTATGGATCATCACTGATGTACTATGGACCATCCCTGATGTACTGTGGATCATCACTGATGTACTGTGGATCATCACTGATGTACTATGGATCATCACTGATGTACTGTGGATCATCACTGATGTACTATTGTTCATCACTGATGTACTATGGGCCATCACTGGTGTACTATGGATCATCACTGGTGTACTATGGATCATCACTGATGTACTATGGACCATCCCTGATGTACTGGGGATCATCACTGATGTACTGTGGATCATCACTGATGTACTATGGATCATCACTGATGTACTGTGGATCATCACTGATGTACTATAGTTCATCACTGATGTACTATGGGCCATCACTGGTGTTCTATGGATCATCACTGATGTACTATGGATCATCACTGATGTACTATGGACCATCCCTGATGTACTGTGGATCATCACTGATGTACTATAGTTCATCACTGATGTACTATGGATCATCACTGGTGTACTATGGACCATCACTGATGTACTATGGACCATCACTGATGTACTATGGATCATCACTGATATACTGTGGACCATCCCTGATGTACTGTGGATCATCACTGATGTACTGTGGATCATCACTGAAGTATTGTGGATCATCACTGATGTACTGTGGATCATCACTAATGTACTGTGGATCATAACTGATGTACTGTAGATCATCACTGATGTACTATAGATCATCACTGATGTACTATGTATATAGATCATCACTGATGTACTATGGACCATCACTGGTGTACTATGGATCATCACTGGTGTGCTGTGGATCATCACTGGTGTACTATGGACCATCCCTGATGTACTGTGGATCATCACTGATGTACTGTGGATCATCACTGATGTACTATAGTTCATCACTGATGTACTATGGGCCATCACTGGTGTACTATGGATCATCACTGATGTACTATGGACCATCCCTGATGTACTGTGGATCATCACTGATGTACTATAGTTCATCACTGATGTACTATGGGCCATCACTGGTGTACTATGGATCATCACTGGTGTACTATGGATCATCACTGATGTACTATAGATCATCACTCATGTACTATAGCTCATCACTGATGTACTATGGACCATCACTGATGTACTATAGATCATCACTGATGTACTATGGACCATCACTGGTGTACTATGGATCATCACTAGTGTACTGTGGATCATCACTGGTGTACTGTGGATCATCACTGATGTACTGTGGATCATCACTGATGTACTATAGTTCATCACTGATGTACTATGGGCCATCACTGGTGTACTATGGATCATCACTGGTGTACTATGGATCATCACTGATGTACTATGGACCATCCCTGATGTACTGTGGATCATCACTGATATACTGTCGATCATCACTGATGTACTATGGATCATCACTGATGTACTGTGGATCATCACTGATGTACTATAGTTCATCACTGATGTACTATGGGCCATCACTGGTGTACTATGGATCATCACTGGTGTACTATGGATCATCACTGATGTACTATGGATCATCACTGATGTACTATGAGCCATCACTGATGTACTATGGGCCATCCCTGGTGTACTATGGATCATCACTGATGTACTGTGGATCATCACTGATGTACTATGGGACATCACTGGTATACTATGGGCCATCTCTGGTGTACTATGGATCATCACTGGTGTACTATGGGCCATCACTGGTGAACTATGGATCATCACTGGTGTACTATGGACCATCATTGATTTACTATGGACCATCACTGATGTACTGTGGATCATCACTGATGTACTGTGGGTCATCCCTGGTGTACTATGGATCATCACTGGTGTAATATGGATCATCACTGATGTACTATGGGCCATCACTGATGTACTATGGATCATCACTGATGTACTGTGGACCATCCCTGATGTACTGTGGATCATCACTGATGTACTGTGGATCATCACTGATGTACTATGGATCATCACTGATGTACTATAGATCATCACTGATGTACTATAGATCATCACTGATGTACTATGGACCATCACTGATGTACTATAGATCATCACTGATGTACTATGGACCATCACTGGTGTACTATGGATCATCACTGGTGTACTGTGGATCATCACTGGTGTACTATGGACCATCCCTGATGTACTGTGGATCATCACTGATGTACTGTGGGCCATCACTGGTGTACTATGGATCATCACTGGTGTACTATGGATCATCACTGATGTACTATGGACCATCCCTGATGTACTGTGGATCATCACTGATGTACTGTGGATCATCACTGATGTACTATGGATCATCACTGATGTACTGTGGATCATCACTGATGTACTATAGTTCATCACTGATGTACTATGGGCCATCACTGGTGTACTATGGATCATCACCGATGTACTGTGGACCATCCCTGATGTACTGTGGACCATCACTGATGTACTGTGGATCATCACTGATGTACTATGGATCATCACTGATGTACTATAGATCATCACTGATGTACTATAGATCATCACTGATGTACTATGGACCATCACTGATGTACAATAGATCATCACTGATGTACTATGGACCATCACTGGTGTACTATGGATCATCACTGGTGTACTGTGGATCATCACTGGTGTACTATGGACCATCCCTGGTGTACTGTGGATCATCACTGATGTACTGTGGATCATCACTGATGTACTATAGTTCATCACTGATGTACTATGGGCCATCACTGGTGTACTATGGATCATCACTGGTGTACTATGGATCATCACTGATGTACTATGGACCATCCCTGATGTACTGTGGATCATCACTGATGTACTGTGGATCATCACTGATGTACTATGGATCATCACTGATGTACTGTGGATCATCACTGATGTACTATAGTTCATCACTGATGTACTATGGGCCGTCACTGGTGTACTATGGATCATCACTGGTGTACTATGGATCATCACTGATGTACTATGGACCATCCCTGATGTACTGTGGATCATCACTGATGTACTATAGTTCATCACTGGTGTACTATGGATCATCACTGGTGTACTATGGATCATCACTGATGTACTATAGATCATCACTCATGTACTATAGCTCATCACTGATGTACTATGGACCATCACTGATGTACTATAGATCATCACTGATGTACTATGGACCATCACTGGTGTACTTTGGATCATCACTGGTGTACTGTGGATCATCACTGGTGTACTGTGGATCATCACTGATGTACTGTGGATCATCACTGATGTACTATAGTTCATCACTGATGTACTATGGGCCATCACTGGTGTACTATGGATCATCACTGGTGTACTATGGATCATCACTGATGTACTATGGACCATCCCTGATGTACTGTGGATCATCACTGATATACTGTGGATCATCACTGATGTACTATGGATCATCACTGATGTACTGTGGATCATCACTGATGTACTATAGTTCATCACTGATGTACTATGGGCCATCACTGGTGTACTATGGATCATCACTGGTGTACTATGGATCATCACTGATGTACTATGGACCATCCCTGATGTACTGTGGATCATCACTGATGTACTGTGGATCATCACTGATGTACTATGGATCATCACTGATGTACTATGGGCCATCACTGGTGTACTATGGGCCATCACTGGTGTACTATAGATCATCACTGGTGTACTATGGACCATCACTGATGTACTATGGATCATCACTGATATACTGTGGACCATCCCTGATGTACTGTGGATCATCACTGATGTACTGTGGATCATCACTGAAGTATTGTGGATCATCACTGATGTACTGTGGATCATCACTGATGTACTGTGTATCATAACTAATGTACTGTGGATCATCACTGATGTACTATAGATCATCACTGATGTACTATGGACCATCACTGATGTACTATAGATCATCACTGATGTACTATGGACCATCACTGGTGTACTATGGATCATCACTGGTGTACTGTGGATCATCACTGGTGTACTATGGACCATCCCTGATGTACTGTGGATCATCACTGATGTACTGTGGATCATCACTGATGTACTATAGTTCATCACTGATGTACTATAGGCCATCACTGGTGTACTATGGATCATCACTGGTGTACTATGGATCATCACTGATGTACTATGGACCATCCCTGATGTACTGTGGATCATCACTGATGTACTGTGGATCATCACTGATGTACTATGGATCATCACTGATGTACTGTGGATCATCACTGATGTACTATTGTTCATCACTGATGTACTATGGGCCATCACTGGTGTACTATGGATCATCACTGGTGTACTATGGATCATCACTGATGTACTATGGACCATCCCTGATGTACTGTGGATCATCACTGATGTACTGTGGATCATCACTGATGTACTATGGATCATCACTGATGTGCTGTGGATCATCACTGATGTACTATAGTTCATCACTGATGTACTATGGGCCATCACTGGTGTTCTATGGATCATCACTGATGTACTATGGATCATCACTGATGTACTATGGACCATCCCTGATGTACTGTGGATCATCACTGATGTACTATAGTTCATCACTGATGTACTATGGATCATCACTGGTGTACTATGGACCATCACTGATGTACTATGGACCATCACTGATGTACTATGGATCATCACTGATATACTGTGGACCATCCCTGATGTACTGTTGATCATCACTGATGTACTGTGGATCATCACTGAAGTATTGTGGATCATCACTGATGTACTGTGGATCATCACTAATGTACTGTGGATCATAACTGATGTACTGTAGATCATCACTGATGTACTATAGATCATCACTGGTGTACTATGTATATAGATCATCACTGATGTACTATGGACCATCACTGGTGTACTATGGATCATCACTGGTGTACTGTGGATCATCACTGGTGTACTATGGACCATCCCTGATGTACTGTGGATCATCACTGATGTACTGTGGATCATCACTGATGTACTATAGTTCATCACTGATGTACTATGGGCCATCACTGGTGTACTATGGATCATCACTGGTGTACTATGGATCATCACTGATGTACTATAGATCATCAGTCATGTACTATAGCTCATCACTGATGTACTATGGACCATCACTGATGTACTATGGACCATCACTGATGTACTATAGATCATCACTGATGTACTATGGACCATCACTGGTGTACTATGGATCATCACTGGTGTACTGTGGATCATCACTGGTGTACTGTGGATCATTACTGATGTACTGTGGATCATCACTGATGTACTATAGTTCATCACTGATGTACTATGGGCCATCACTGGTGTACTATGGATCATCACTGGTGTACTATGGATCATCACTGATGTACTATGGACCATCCCTGATGTACTGTGGATCATCACTGATATACTGTGGATCATCACTGATGTACTATGGATCATCACTGATGTACTGTGGATCATCACTGATGTACTATAGTTCATCACTGATGTACTATGGACCATCACTGGTGTACTATGGATCATCACTGGTGTACTATGGATCATCACTGATGTACTATGGATAATCCCTGATGTACTGTGGATCATCACTGATGTACTATAGTTCATCACTGATGTACTATGGGCCATCACTGGTGTACTATGGATCATCACTGGTGTACTATGGATCATCACTGATGTACTATGGACCATCCCTGATGTACTGTGGATCATTACTGATGTACTGTGGATCATCACTGATGTACTATGGATCATCACTGATGTACTATGGGCCATCACTGGTGTACTATGGGCCATCACTGGTGTACTATAGATCATCACTGGTGTACTATGGACCATCACTGATGTACTATGGATCATCACTGATATACTGTGGACCATCCTGATGTACTGTGGATCATCACTGATGTACTGTGGATCATCACTGAAGTATTGTGGATCATCACTGATGTACTGTGGATCATCACTGATGTACTGTGTATCATAACTGATGTACTGTGGATCATCACTGATGTACTATAGATCATCACTGATGTACTATGGACCATCACTGATGTACTATAGATCATCACTGATGTACTATGGACCATCACTGGTGTACTATGGATCATCACTGGTGTACTGTGGATCATCACTGGTGTACTATGGACCATCCCTGATGTACTGTGGATCATCACTGATGTACTATAGTTCATCACTGATGTACTATGGGCCATCACTGGTGTACTATGGATCATCACTGGTGTACTATGGATCATCACTGATGTACTATGGACCATCCCTGATGTACTGTGGATCATCACTGATGTACTGTGGATCATCACTGATGTACTATGGATCATCACTGATGTACTGTGGATCATCACTGATGTACTATTGTTCATCACTGATGTACTATGGGCCATCACTGGTGTACTATGGATCATCACTGGTGTACTATGGATCATCACTGATGTACTATGGACCATCCCTGATGTACTGTGGATCATCACTGATGTACTATAGTTCATCACTGATGTACTATGGGCCATCACTGGTGTACTATGGATCATCACTGGTGTACTATGGATCATCACTGATGTACTATGGACCATCCCTGATGTACTGTGGATCATCACTGATGTACTGTGGATCATCACTGATGTACTATGAATCATCACTGATGTACTATGGGCCATCACTGGTGTACTATGGGCCATCACTGGTGTACTATGGATCATCACTGGTGTACTATGGATCATCACTGGTGTACTATGGACCATCACTGATGTACTATGGATCATCACTGATATACTGTGGACCATCCCTGATGTACTGTGGATCATCACTGATGTACTGTGGATCATCACTGAAGTATTGTGGATCATCACTGATGTACTGTGGATCATCACTAATGTACTGTGGATCATAACTGATGTACTGTAGATCATCACTGATGTACTATAGATCATCACTGGTGTACTATGTATATAGATCATCACTGATGTACTATGGACCATCACTGATGTACTATAGATCATCACTGATGTACTATGGACCATCACTGGTGTACTATGGATCATCACTGGTGTACTGTGAATCATCACTGGTGTACTATGGACCATCCCTGATGTACTGTGGATCATCACTGATGTACTGTGGATCATCACTGATGTACTATAGTTCATCACTGATGTACTATGGGCCATCACTGGTGTACTATGGATCATCACTGGTGTACTATGGATCATCACTGATGTACTATGGACCATCCCTGATGTATTGTGGATCATCACTGATGTACTATAGTTCATCACTGATGTACTATGGGCCATCACTGGTGTACTATGGATCATCACTGGTGTACTATGGATCATCACTGATGTACTATGGACCATCCCTGATGTACTGTGGATCATCACTGATGTACTGTGGATCATCATTGATGTACTATGGATCATCACTGATGTACTATGGGCCATCACTGGTGTACTACGGGCCATCACTGGTGTACTATGGATCATCACTGGTGTACTATGGATCATCACTGGTGTACTATGGACCATCACTGATGTACTGTGGACCACCACTGATGTACTGTGGATCATCACTGATGTACTGTGGATCATCCCTGGTGTACTATGGAACATTACTGGTGTACTATGGATCATCACTGGTGTACTATGGATCATCACTGATGTACTATGGGCCATCACTGATGTACTATGGATCATCACTGATATACTGTGGACCATCCCTGATGTACTGTGGATCATCACTGATGTACTGTGGATCATCACTGAAGTATTGTGGATCATCACTGATGTACTGTGGATCATCACTGATGTACTGTGGATCATAACTGATGTACTGTGGATCATCACTGGTGTACTATGGATCATCACTGATGTACTATGGATCATCACTGATGTACTATGGACCATCACTGATGTACTATGGGCCATCACTGGTGTACTATGGATCATCACTGATGTACTGTGGATCATCACTGATGTACTGTGGGCCATCACTGATGTACTATGGATCATCACTGATATACTGTGGACCATCCCTGATGTATTGTGGATCATCACTGATGTACTGTGGATCATCACTGATGTACTATTAATTATCACTGATGTACTATGGGCCATCACTGGTGTACTATGGATCATCACTGGTGTACTATGGATCATCACTGATGTACTATGGATCATCACTGATGTACTATGGATCATGACTGGTGTACTATGGATCATCACTGATGTACTGAGGATCATCACTGATGTACTATGGATCATCACTGATGTACCTTGGATCATCACTGATGTACTGTGGATCATCACTGATGTACTGTGGATCATCACTGATGTACTATAGATCATCACTGTAGTACTATGGGCCATGACTGGTGTACTATGGATCATCACTGATGTACTATGGATCATCACTGATGTATTATGGATCATCACTGATGTACTATGAGCCATCACTGATGTACTATGGATCATCACTGGTGTACTATGGATCATCACTGATGTACTATGAGCCATCACTAATGTACTATGGATCATCACTGGTGTACTATGGATCATCACTGATGTACTATGGATCATCACTGATGTACTATGAGCCATCACTGATGTACTATGGGCCATCCCTGGTGTACTATGGATCATCACTGATGTACTGTGGATCATCACTGATGTACTATGGGACATCACTGGTGTACTATGGGCCATCACTGGTGTACTATGGATCATCACTGCTGTGCTATGGGCCATCACTGGTGTACTATGGATCATCACTGGTGTACTATGGACCATCACTGATGTACTATGGCTCATCACTGATATACTGTGGACCATCCCTGATATACTGTGGATCATCCCTGATGTACTGTGGATCATCACTGATCTACTGTGGGCCATCACAGGTGTACTGTGGGCCATCACAGGTGTACTATGGAGCATCACTGATGTACTATGGATCATCACTGGTGTACTGTGGATCATCACTGATGTACTGTGGACCATCCCTGATGTACTATAGATCATCACTGATGTACTGTGGACCATCCCTGATGTACTATAGATCATCACTGATGTACTGTGGATCATCACTGATGTACTATGGGCCATCACTGGTGTACTATGGGCCATCACTGGTGTACTATGGATCATCACTGGATTACTATGGATCATCCCTGGTGTACTATGGACCATCACTGATGTGCTTTGGGCCATCACTGGTGTACTATGGATCATCACTGATGTACTGTGGACCATCCCTGATGTACTGTGGATCATCACTGATGTACTATGGATCATCACTGATGTACTATGGACCATCACTGGTGTACTATGGACCATCACTGGTGTACTATGGATCATCACTGATGTACTGTGGATCATCACTGATGTACTGTGTATCATAACTGATGTACTGTGGATCATCACTGATGTACTATAGATCATCACTGATGTACTATGGACCATCACTGATGTACTATAGATCATCACTGATGTACTATGGACCATCACTGGTGTACTATGGATCATCACTGGTGTACTGTGGATCATCACTGGTGTACTATGGACCATCCCTGATGTACTGTGGATCATCACTGATGTACTGTGGATCATCACTGATGTACTATAGTTCATCACTGATGTACTATAGGCCATCACTGGTGTACTATGGATCATCACTGGTGTACTATGGATCATCACTGGTGTACTATGGATCATCACTGATGTACTATGGACCATCCCTGATGTACTGTGGATCATCACTGATGTACTGTGGATCATCACTGATGTACTATGGATCATCACTGATGTACTGTGGATCATCACTGATGTACTATTGTTCATCACTGATGTACTATGGGCCATCACTGGTGTACTATGGATCATCACTGGTGTACTATGGATCATCACTGATGTACTATGGACCATCCCTGATGTACTGTGGATCATCACTGATGTACTGTGGATCATCACTGATGTACTATGGATCATCACTGATGTACTGTGGATCATCACTGATGTACTATAGTTCATCTCTGATGTACTATGGGCCATCACTGGTGTTCTATGGATCATCACTGATGTACTATGGATCATCACTGATGTACTATGGACCATCCCTGATGTACTGTGGATCATCACTGATGTACTATAGTTCATCACTGATGTACTATGGATCATCACTGGTGTACTATGGACCATCACTGATGTACTATGGACCATCACTGATGTACTATGGATCATCACTGATATACTGTGGACCATCCCTGATGTACTGTGGATCATCACTGATGTACTGTGGATCATCACTGAAGTATTGTGGATCATCACTGATGTACTGTGGATCATCACTAATGTACTGTGGATCATAACTGATGTACTGTAGATCATCACTGATGTACTATAGATCATCACTGGTGTACTATGTATATAGATCATCACTGATGTACTATGGACCATCACTGGTGTACTATGGATCATCACTGGTGTGCTGTGGATCATCACTGGTGTACTATGGACCATCCCTGATGTACTGTGGATCATCACTGATATACTGTGGATCATCACTGATGTACTATAGTTCATCACTGATGTACTATGGGCCATCACTGGTGTACTATGGATCATCACTGATGTACTATGGACCATCCCTGATGTACTGTGGATCATCACTGATGTACTATAGTTCATCACTGATGTACTATGGGCCATCACTGGTGTACTATGGATCATCACTGGTGTACTATGGATCATCACTGATGTACTATAGATCATCACTCATGTACTATAGCTCATCACTGATGTACTATGGACCATCACTGATGTACTATAGATCATCACTGATGTACTATGGACCATCACTGGTGTACTATGGATCATCACTGGTGTACTGTGGATCATCACTGGTGTACTGTGGATCATCACTGATGTACTGTGGATCATCACTGATGTACTATAGTTCATCACTGATGTACTATGGGCCATCACTGGTGTACTATGGATCATCACTGGTGTACTATGGATCATCACTGATGTACTATGGACCATCCCTGATGTACTGTGGATCATCACTGATATACTGTGGATCATCACTGATGTACTATGGATCATCACTGATGTACTGTGGATCATCACTGATGTACTATAGTTCATCACTGGTGTACTATGGGCCATCACTGGTGTACTATGGATCATCACTGATGTACTATAGTTCATCACTGGTGTACTATGGGCCATCACTGGTGTACTATGGATCATCACTGGTGTACTATGGATCATCACTGATGTACTATGGATAATCCCTGATGTACTGTGGATCATCACTGATGTACTATAGTTCATCACTGATGTACTATGGGCCATCACTGGTGTACTATGGATCATCACTGGTGTACTATGGATCATCACTGATGTACTATGGACCATCCCTGATGTACTGTGGATCATCACTGATGTACTGCGGATCATCACTGATGTACTATGGATCATCACTGATGTACTATGGGCCATCACTGGTGTACTATGGGCCATCACTGGTGTACTATGGATCATCACTGGTGTACTATGGATCATCACTGGTGTACTATGGACCATCACTGATGTACTATGGACCATCACTGATGTACTATGGATCATCACTGATATACTGTGGACCATCCCTGATGTGCTGTGGATCATCACTGATGTACTGTGGATCATCACTGAAGTATTGTGGATCATCACTGATGTACTGTGGATCATCACTAATGTACTGTGGATCATAACTGATGTACTGTAGATCATCACTGATGTACTATAGATCATCACTGGTGTACTATGTATATAGATCATCACTGATGTACTATGGACCATCACTGATGTACTGTGGATCATCACTGATGTACTGTGGATCATCCCTGGTGTACTATGGAACATTACTGGTGTACTATGGATCATCACTGGTGTACTATGGATCATCACTGATGTACTATGGGCCATCACTGATGTACTATGGATCATCACTGATATACTGTGGACCATCCCTGATGTACTGTGGATCATCACTGATGTACTGTGGATCATCACTGAAGTATTGTGGATCATCACTGATGTACTGTGGATCATCACTGATGTACTGTGGATCATAACTGGTGTACTGTGGATCATCACTGGTGTACTATGGATCATCACTGATGTACTATGGATCATCACTGATGTACTATGGACCATCACTGATGTACTATGGGCCATCACTGGTGTACTATGGATCATCACTGATGTACTGTGGATCATCACTGATGTACTGTGGGCCATCACTGATGTACTATGGATCATCACTGATATACTGTGGACCATCCCTGATGTATTGTGGATCATCACTGATGTACTGTGGATCATCACTGATGTACTATTAATTATCACTGATGTACTATGGGCCATCACTGGTGTACTATGGATCATCACTGGTGTACTATGGATCATCACTGATGTACTATGGATCATCACTGATGTACTATGGATCATGACTGGTGTACTATGGATCATCACTGATGTACTGTGGACCATCCCTGATGTACTGTGGATCATCACTGATGTACTGTGGATCATCACTGATGTACTGTGGATCATCACTGATGTACTGAGGATCATCACTGATGTACTATGGATCATCACTGATGTACCTTGGATCATCACTGATGTACTGTGGATCATCACTGATGTACTGTGGATCATCACTGATGTACTATAGATCATCACTGTAGTACTATGGGCCATGACTGGTGTACTATGGATCATTACTGATGTATTATGGATCATCACTGATGTACTATGAGCCATCACTGATGTACTATGGATCATCACTGGTGTACTATGGATCATCACTGATGTACTATGAGCCATCACTGATGTACTATGGATCATCACTGGTGTACTATGGATCATCACTGATGTACTATGGATCATCACTGATGTACTATGAGCCATCACTGATGTACTATGGGCCATCCCTGGTGTACTATGGATCATCACTGATGTACTGCGGATCATCACTGATGTACTATGGGACATCACTGGTGTACTATGGGCCATCACTGGTGTACTATGGATCATCACTGCTGTGCTATGGGCCATCACTGGTGTACTATGGATCATCACTGGTGTACTATGGATCATCACTGATGTACTATGGGCCATCACTGATGTACTATGGATCATCACTGATGTACTGTGGACCATCCCTGATGTACTGTGGATCATCACTGATGTACTGTGGATCATCACTGATGTACTATGGACCATCCCTGATGTACTATGGACCATCCCTGATGTACTGTGAATCATCACTGGTGTACTGTGGATCATCACTGATGTACTATAGATCATCACTGATGTACTGTGGATCATCACTGATGTACTATGGGCCATCACTGGTGTACTATGGGCCATCACTGGTGTACTATGGATCATCACTGATGTACTGTGGATCATCCCTGATGTACTGTGGGCCATCACTGATGTACTGTGGATCATCACTGATGTACTATGGATCATCACTGATGTACTATGGGCCATCACTGGTGTACTATGGGCCATCACTGGTGTACTATAGATCATCACTGGTGTACTATGGACCATCACTGATGTACTATGGATCATCACTGATATACTGTGGACCATCCCTGATGTACTGTGGATCATCACTGATGTACTGTGGATCATCACTGAAGTATTGTGGATCATCACTGATGTACTGTGGATCATCACTGATGTACTGTGTATCATAACTGATGTACTGTGGATCATCACTGATGTACTATAGATCATCACTGATGTACTATGGACCATCACTGATGTACTATAGATCATCACTGATGTACTATGGACCATCACTGGTGTACTATGGATCATCACTGGTGTACTGTGGATCATCACTGGTGTACTATGGACCATCCCTGATGTACTGTGGATCATCACTGATGTACTGTGGATCATCACTGATGTACTATAGTTCATCACTGATGTACTATGGGCCATCACTGGTGTACTATGGATCATCACTGGTGTACTATGGATCATCACTGATGTACTATGGACCATCCCTGATGTACTGTGGATCATCACTGATGTACTGTGGATCATCACTGATGTACTATGGATCATCACTGATGTACTGTGGATCATCACTGATGTACTATTGTTCATCACTGATGTACTATGGGCCATCACTGGTGTACTATGGATCATCACTGGTGTACTATGGATCATCACTGATGTACTATGGACCATCCCTGATGTACTGTGGATCATCACTGATGTACTATATTTCATCACTGATGTACTATGGGCCATCACTGGTGTACTATGGATCATCACTGGTGTACTATGGATCATCACTGATGTACTATGGACCATCCCTGATGTACTGTGGATCATCACTGATGTACTGTGGATCATCACTGATGTACTATGGATCATCACTGATGTACTATGGGCCATCACTGGTGTACTATGGGCCATCACTGGTGTACTATGGATCATCACTGGTGTACTATGGATCATCACTGGTGTACTATGGACCATCACTGATGTACTATGGACCATCACTGATGTACTATGGATCATCACTGATATACTGTGGATCATCACTGATGTACTATGGGACATCACTGATGTACTATGGGCCATCACTGGTGTACTATGGATCATCACTGGTGTACTATGGGCCATCACTGGTGTACTATGGATCATCACTGGTGTACTATGGACCATCACTGATGTACTATGGCTCATCACTGATATACTGTTGACCATCCCTGATATACTGTGGATCATCCCTGATGTACTGTGGATCATCACTGATCTACTGTGGGCCATCACAGGTGTACTGTGGGCCATCACAGGTGTACTATGGAGCATCACTGATGTACTATGGATCATCACTGGTGTACTATGGATCATCACTGATGTACTGTGGACCATCCCTGATGTACTATAGATCATCACTGATGTACTGTGGATCATCACTGATGTACTATGGGCCATCACTGGTGTACTGTGGGCCATCACTGGTGTACTATGGATCATCACTGGATTACTATGGATCATCCCTGGTGTACTATGGACCATCACTGATGTGCTTTGGGCCATCACTGGTGTACTATGGATCATCACTTATGTACTGTGGACCATCCCTGATGTACTGTTGATCATCACTGATGTACTATGGATCATCACTGATGTACTATGGACCATCACTGGTGTACTATGGACCATCACTGGTGTACTATGGATCATCACTGATGTACTGTGGATCATCACTGATGTGCTGTGGGCCATCACTGATGTACTATGGATCATCACCGATATACTGTGGACAATCCCTGATGTATTGTGGATCATCACTGATGTACTGTGGATCATCACTGATGTACTATAGATCATCACTGAAGTACTATGGGCCATCACTGGTGTACTATGGATCATCACTGGTGTACTATGGGCCATCACTGGTGTACTATGGATCATCACTGATGTACTATGGATCATCACTTATGTACTATGGATCATGACTGGTTTACTATGGATCATCACTGATGTACTGTGGACCATCCCTGATGTCCTGTGGTTCATCACTGATGTACTGTGGATCATCACTGATGTACTGTGGATCATCACTGATGTACTGTGGATCATCATTGATGTACTGAGGATCATCACTGATGTACTATGGATCATCACTGATGTACCGTGGATCATCACTGATGTACTGTGGATCATCACTGATGTACTGTGGATCATCACTGATGTACTATAGATCATCACTGAAGTACTATGGGCCATCACTGGTGTACTATGGATCATCACTGATGTATTATGGATCATCACTGATGTACTATGAGCCATCACTGATGTACTATGGATCATCACTGGTGTACTATGGATCATCACTGATGTACTATGGATCATCACTGATGTACTATGAGCCATCACTGATGTACTATGGATCATCACTGGTGTACTATGGATCATCACTGATGTACTATGGATCATCACTGATGTACTATGAGCCATCACTGATGTACTATGGGCCATCCCTGGTGTACTATGGATCATCACTGATGTACTGTGGATCATCACTGATGTACTATGGGACATCACTGGTATACTATGGGCCATCTCTGGTGTACTATGGATCATCACTGGTGTACTATGGGCCATCACTGGTGAACTATGGATCATCACTGGTGTACTATGGACCATCACTGATTTACTATGGACCATCACTGATGTACTGTGGATCATCACTGATGTACTGTGGGTCATCCCTGGTGTACTATGGATCATCACTGGTGTAATATGGATCATCACTGATGTACTATGGGCCATCACTGATGTACTATGGATCATCACTGATGTACTGTGGACCATCCCTGATGTACTGTGGATCATCACTGATGTACTATGGACCATCCCTGATGTACTATGGACCATCCCTGATGTACTGTGAATCATCACTGGTGTACTGTGGATCATCACTGATGTACTATAGATCATCACTGATGTACTGTGGATCATCACTGATGTACTATGGGCCATCACTGGTGTACTATGGGCCATCACTGGTGTACTATGGATCATCACTGATGTACTGTGGATCATCCCTGATGTACTGTGGGCCATCACTGATGTACTATGGATCATCACTGATGTACTATGGATCATGACTGGTGTACTATGGATCATCACTGATGTACTGTGGACCATCCCTGATGTACTGTGGATCATCACTGATGTACTGTGGATCATCACTGATGTACTGTGGATCATCACTGATGTACTGTGGATCATCACTGATGTACTATGGATCATCCCTGATGTACTATGGACCATCCCTGATGTAGTGTGGATCATCACTGATGTACTATAGATCATCACTGATGTACTATGGGCCATTACTGGTGTACTATGGATCATCACTGGTGTACTATGGATCATCACTGATGTACTATGGACCATCCCTGATGTACTGTGGATCATCACTGATGTACTATGGATCATCACTGATGTACTGTGGATCATCACTGATGTACTATAGTTCATCACTTATGTACTATGGACCATCACTGGTGTACTATGGATCATCACTGGTGTACTATGGATCATCACTGATGTACTATGGACCATCCCTGATGTACTGTTGATCATCACTGATGTACTATAGTTCATCACTGATGTACTATGGGCCATCACTGGTGTACTATGGATCATCACTGGTGTACTATGGATCATCACTGATGTACTATGGACCATCCCTGATGTACTGTGGATCATCACTGATGTACTGTGGATCATCACTGATGTACTATGGATCATCACTGATGTACTATGGGCCATCACTGGTGTACTATGGGCCATCACTGGTGTACTATGGATCATCACTGGTGTACTATGGATCATCACTGGTGTACTATGGACCATCACTGATGTACTATGGACCATCACTGATGTACTATGGATCATCACTGATATACTGTGGACCATCCCTGATGTACTGTGGATCATCACTGATGTACTGTGGATCATCACTGAAGTATTGTGGATCATCACTGATGTACTGTGGATCATCACTAATGTACTGTGGATCATAACTGATGTACTGTAGATCATCACTGATGTACTATAGATCATCACTGGTGTACTATGTATATAGATCATCACTGATGTACTATGGACCATCACTGATGTACTATAGATCATCACTGATGTACTATGGACCATCACTGGTGTACTATGGATCATCACTGGTGTACTGTGGATCATCACTGGTGTACTATGGACCATCCCTGATGTACTGTGGATCATCACTGATGTACTGTGGATCATCACTGATGTACTATAGTTCATCACTGATGTACTATGGGCCATCACTGGTGTACTATGGATCATCACTGGTGTACTATGGATCATCACTGGTGTACTATGGACCATCCCTGATGTACTGTGGATCATCACTGATGTACTATAGTTCATCACTGATGTACTATGGGCCATCACTGGTGTACTATGGATCATCACTGGTGTACTATGGATCATCACTGATGTACTATGGACCATCCCTGATGTACTGTGGATCATCACTGATGTACTATGAGCCATCACTGATGTACTATGGATCATCACTGGTGTACTATGGATCATCACTGATGTACTATGGATCATCACTGATGTACTATGAGCCATCACTGATGTACTATGGGCCATCCCTGGTGTACTATGGATCATCACTGATGTACTGTGGATCATCACTGATGTACTATGGGACATCACTGGTATACTATGGGCCATCTCTGGTGTACTATGGATCATCACTGGTGTACTATGGGCCATCACTGGTGAACTATGGATCATCACTGGTGTACTATGGACCATCACTGATTTACTATGGACCATCACTGATGTACTGTGGATCATCACTGATGTACTGTGGGTCATCCCTGGTGTACTATGGATCATCACTGGTGTAATATGGATCATCACTGATGTACTATGGGCCATCACTGATGTACTATGGATCATCACTGATGTACTGTGGACCATCCCTGATGTACTGTGGATCATCACTGATGTACTATGGACCATCCCTGATGTACTATGGACCATCCCTGATGTACTGTGAATCATCACTGGTGTACTGTGGATCATCACTGATGTACTATAGATCATCACTGATGTACTGTGGATCATCACTGATGTACTATGGGCCATCACTGGTGTACTATGGGCCATCACTGGTGTACTATGGATCATCACTGATGTACTGTGGATCATCCCTGATGTACTGTGGGCCATCACTGATGTACTATGGATCATCACTGATGTACTATGGATCATGACTGGTGTACTATGGATCATCACTGATGTACTGTGGACCATCCCTGATGTACTGTGGATCATCACTGATGTACTGTGGATCATCACTGATGTACTGTGGATCATCACTGATGTACTGTGGATCATCACTGATGTACTATGGATCATCCCTGATGTACTATGGACCATCCCTGATGTACTGTGGATCATCACTGATGTACTATAGATCATCACTGATGTACTATGGGCCATTACTGGTGTACTATGGATCATCACTGGTGTACTATGGATCATCACTGATGTACTATGGACCATCCCTGATGTACTGTGGATCATCACTGATGTACTGTGGATCATCACTGATGTACTATGGATCATCACTGATGTACTGTGGATCATCACTGATGTACTATAGTTCATCACTGATGTACTATGGACCATCACTGGTGTACTATGGATCATCACTGGTGTACTATGGATCATCACTGATGTACTATGGACCATCCCTGATGTACTGTTGATCATCACTGATGTACTATAGTTCATCACTGATGTACTATGGGCCATCACTGGTGTACTATGGATCATCACTGGTGTACTATGGATCATCACTGATGTACTATGGACCATCCCTGATGTACTGTGGATCATCACTGATGTACTGTGGATCATCACTGATGTACTATGGATCATCACTGATGTACTATGGGCCATCACTGGTGTACTATGGGCCATCACTGGTGTACTATGGATCATCACTGGTGTACTATGGATCATCACTGATGTACTATGGACCATCCCTGATGTACTGTGGATCATCACTGATGTACTGTGGATCATCACTGATGTACTATGGATCATCACTGATGTACTATGGGCCATCACTGGTGTACTATGGGCCATCACTGGTGTACTATGGATCATCACTGGTGTACTATGGATCATCACTGGTGTACTATGGACCATCACTGATGTACTATGGACCATCACTGATGTACTATGGATCATCACTGATATACTGTGGACCATCCCTGATGTACTGTGGATCATCACTGATGTACTGTGGATCATCACTGAAGTATTGTGGATCATCACTGATGTACTGTGGATCATCACTAATGTACTGTGGATCATAACTGATGTACTGTAGATCATCACTGATGTACTATAGATCATCACTGGTGTACTATGTATATAGATCATCACTGATGTACTATGGACCATCACTGATGTACTATAGATCATCACTGATGTACTATGGACCATCACTGGTGTACTATGGATCATCACTGGTGTACTGTGGATCATCACTGGTGTACTATGGACCATCCCTGATGTACTGTGGATCATCACTGATGTACTGTGGATCATCACTGATGTACTATAGTTCATCACTGATGTACTATGGGCCATCACTGGTGTACTATGGATCATCACTGGTGTACTATGGATCATCACTGGTGTACTATGGACCATCCCTGATGTACTGTGGATCATCACTGATCTACTATAGTTCATCACTGATGTACTATGGGCCATCACTGGTGTACTATGGATCATCACTGGTGTACTATGGATCATCACTGATGTACTATGGACCATCCCTGATGTACTGTGGATCATCACTGATGTACTGTGGATCATCATTGATGTACTATGGATCATCACTGATGTACTATGGGCCATCACTGGTGTACTACGGGCCATCACTGGTGTACTATGGATCATCACTGGTGTACTATGGATCATCACTGGTGTACTATGGACCATCACTGATGTACTGTGGACCACCACTGATGTACTGTGGATCATCCCTGGTGTACTATGGAACATTACTGGTGTACTATGGATCATCACTGGTGTACTATGGATCATCACTGATGTACTATGAGCCATCACTGATGTACTATGGATCATCACTGATATACTGTGGACCATCCCTGATGTACTGTGGATCATCACTGATGTACTGTGGATCATCACTGAAGTATTGTGGATCATCACTGATGTACTGTGGATCATCACTGAAGTATTGTGGATCATCACTGATGTACTGTGGATCATCACTAATGTACTGTGGATCATAACTGATGTACTGTAGATCATCACTGATGTACTATAGATCATCACTGGTGTACTATGTATATAGATCATCACTGATGTACTATGGACCATCACTGATGTACTATAGATCATCACTGATGTACTATGGACCATCACTGGTGTACTATGGATCATCACTGGTGTACTATGGATCATCACTGGTGTACTATGGATCATCACTGGTGTACTATGGACCATCCCTGATGTACTGTGGATCATCACTGATGTACTATAGTTCATCACTGATGTACTATGGGCCATCACTGGTGTACTATGGATCATCACTGGTGTACTATGGATCATCACTGATGTACTATGGACCATCCCTGATGTACTGTGGATCATCACTGATGTACTGTGGATCATCATTGATGTACTATGGATCATCACTGATGTACTATGGGCCATCACTGGTGTACTACGGGCCATCACTGGTGTACTATGGATCATCACTGGTGTACTATGGATCATCACTGGTGTACTATGGACCATCACTGATGTACTGTGGACCACCACTGATGTACTGTGGATCATCCCTGGTGTACTATGGAACATTACTGGTGTACTATGGATCATCACTGGTGTACTATGGATCATCACTGATGTACTATGAGCCATCACTGATGTACTATGGATCATCACTGATATACTGTGGACCATCCCTGATGTACTGTGGATCATCACTGATGTACTGTGGATCATCACTGAAGTATTGTGGATCATCACTGATGTACTGTGGATCATCACTGATGTACTGTGGATCATAACTGATGTACTGTGGATCATCACTGGTGTACTATGGATCATCACTGATGTACTATGGATCATCACTGATGTACTATGGACCATCACTGATGTACTATGGGCCATCACTGGTGTACTATGGATCATCACTGATGTACTGTGGATCATCACTGATGTACTGTGGGCCATCACTGATGTACTATGGATCATCACTGATATACTGTGGACCATCCCTGATGTATTGTGGATCATCACTGATGTACTGTGGATCATCACTGATGTACTATTAATTATCACTGAAGTACTATGGGCCATCACTGGTGTACTATGGATCATTACTGGTGTACTATGGATCATCACTGATGTACTATGGATCATCACTGATGTACTATGGATCATGACTGGTGTACTATGGATCATCACTTATGTACTGTGGACCATCCCTGATGTACTGTGGATCATCACTGATGTACTGTGGATCATCACTGATGTACTGTGGATCATCACTGATGTACTGAGGATCATCACTGATGTACTATGGATCATCACTGATGTACCTTGGATCATCACTGATGTACTGTGGATCATCACTGATGTACTGTGGATCATCACTGATGTACTATAGATCATCACTGTAGTACTATGGGCCATGACTGGTGTACTATGGATCATCACTGATGTACTATGGATCATCACTGATGTATTATGGATCATCACTGATGTACTATGAGCCATCACTGATGTACTATGGATCATCACTGGTGTACTATGGATCATCACTGATGTACTATGAGCCATCACTGATGTACTATGGATCATTACTGGTGTACTATGGATCGTCACTGATGTACTATGGATCATCACTGATGTACTATGAGCCATCACTGATGTACTATGGGCCATCCCTGGTGTACTATGGATCATCACTGATGTACTGTGGATCATCACTGATGTACTATGGGACATCACTGGTGTACTATGGGCCATCACTGGTGTACTATGGATCATCACTGGTGTACTATGGGCCATCACTGGTGTACTATGGGCCATCACTGGTGTACTATGGATCATCACTGGTGTACTATGGACCATCACTGATGTACTATGGCTCATCACTGATATACTGTGGACCATCCCTGATATACTGTGGATCATCCCTGATGTACTGTGGATCATCACTGATCTACTGTGGGCCATCACAGGTGTACTGTGGGCTATCACAGGTGTACTATGGAGCATCACTGATGTACTATGGATCATCACTGGTGTACTATGGATCATCACTGATGTACTGTGGACCATCCCTGATGTACTATAGATCATCACTGATGTACTGTGGATCATCACTGATGTACTATGGGCCATCACTGGTGTACTATGGGCCATCACTGGTGTACTATGGATCATCACTGGATTACTATGGATCATCCCTGGTGTACTATGGACCATCACTGATGTGCTTTGGGCCATCACTGGTGTACTATGGATCATCACTGATGTACTGTGGACCATCCCTGATGTACTGTGGATCATCACTGATGTACTATGGACCATCACTGGTGTACTATGGACCATCACTGGTGTACTATGGATCATCACTGATGTACTGTGGATCATCACTGATGTACTGTGGGCCATCACTGATGTACTATGGATCATCACTGATATACTGTGGACCATCCCTGATGTATTTTGGATCATCACTGATGTACTGTGGATCATCACTGATGTATTTTAGATCATCACTGAAGTACTATGGGCCATCACTGGTGTACTATGGATCATCACTGGTGTACTATGGGCCATCACTGGTGTACTATGGATCATCACTGATGTACTATGGATCATCACTGATGTACTATGGATCATGACTGGTTTACTATGGATCATCACTGATGTACTGTGGACCATCCCTGATGTCCTGTGGATCATCACTGATGTACTGTGGATCATCACTGATGTACTGTGGATCATCACTGATGTACTGTGGATCATCATTGATGTACTGAGGATCATCACTGATGTACTATGGATCATCACTGATGTACCGTGGATCATCACTGATGTACTGTGGATCATCTCTGATGTACTGTGGATCATCACTGATGTACTATAGATCATCACTGAAGTACTATGGGCCATCACTGGTGTACTATGGATCATCACTGATGTATTATGGATCATCACTGATGTACTATGAGCCATCACTGATGTACTATGGATCATCACTGGTGTACTATGGATCATCACTGATGTACTATGGATCATCACTGATGTACTATGAGCCATCACTGATGTACTATGGATCATCACTGGTGTACTATGGATCATCACTGATGTACTATGGATCATCACTGATGTACTATGAGCCATCACTGATGTACTATGGGCCATCCCTGTTGTACTATGGATCATCACTGATGTACTGTGGATCATCACTGATGTACTATGGGACATCACTGGTATACTATGGGCCATCTCTGGTGTACTATGGATCATCACTGGTGTACTATGGGCCATCACTGGTGAACTATGGATCATCACTGGTGTACTATGGACCATCACTGATTTACTATGGACCATCACTGATGTACTGTGGATCATCACTGATGTACTGTGGGTCATCCCTGGTGTACTATGGATCATCACTGGTGTAATATGGATCATCACTGATGTACTATGGGCCATCACTGATGTACTATGGATCATCACTGATGTACTGTGGACCATCCCTGATGTACTGTGGATCATCACTGATGTACTATGGACCATCCCTGATGTACTATGGACCATCCCTGATGTACTGTGAATCATCACTGGTGTACTGTGGATCATCACTGATGTACTATAGATCATCACTGATGTACTGTGGATCATCACTGATGTACTATGGGCCATCACTGGTGTACTATGGGCCATCACTGGTGTACTATGGATCATCACTGATGTACTGTGGATCATCCCTGATGTACTGTGGGCCATCACTGATGTACTATGGATCATCACTGATGTACTATGGATCATGACTGGTGTACTATGGATCATCACTGATGTACTGTGGACCATCCCTGATGTACTGTGGATCATCACTGATGTACTGTGGATCATCACTGATGTACTGTGGATCATCACTGATGTATTGTGGATCATCACTGATGTACTATGGATCATCCCTGATGTACTATGGACCATCCCTGATGTACTGTGGATCATCACTGATGTACTATAGATCATCACTGATGTACTATGGGCCATTACTGGTGTACTATGGATCATCACTGGTGTACTATGGATCATCACTGATGTACTATGGACCATCCCTGATGTACTGTGGATCATCACTGATGTACTGTGGATCATCACTGATGTACTATGGATCATCACTGATGTACTGTGGATCATCACTGATGTGCTATAGTTCATCACTGATGTACTATGGACCATCACTGGTGTACTATGGATCATCACTGGTGTACTATGGATCATCACTGATGTACTATGGACCATCCCTGATGTACTGTTGATCATCACTGATGTACTATAGTTCATCACTGATGTACTATGGGCCATCACTCGTGTACTATGGATCATCACTGGTGTACTATGGATCATCACTGATGTACTATGGACCATCCCTGATGTACTGTGGATCATCACTGATGTACTGTGGATCATCACTGATGTACTATGGATCATCACTGATGTACTATGGGCCATCACTGGTGTACTATGGGCCATCACTGGTGTACTATGGATCATCACTGGTGTACTATGGATCATCACTGATGTACTATGGACCATCCCTGATGTACTGTGGATCATCACTGATGTACTGTGGATCATCACTGATGTACTATGGATCATCACTGATGTACTATGGGCCATCACTGGTGTACTATGGGCCATCACTGGTGTACTATGGATCATCACTGGTGTACTATGGATCATCACTGGTGTACTATGGACCATCACTGATGTACTATGGACCATCACTGATGTACTATGGATCATCACTGATATACTGTGGACCATCCCTGATGTACTGTGGATCATCACTGATGTACTGTGGATCATCACTGAAGTATTGTGGATCATCACTAATGTACTGTGGATCATCACTAATGTACTGTGGATCATAACTGATGTACTGTAGATCATCACTGATGTACTATAGATCATCACTGGTGTACTATGTATATAGATCATCACTGATGTACTATGGACCATCACTGATGTACTATAGATCATCACTGATGTACTATGGACCATCACTGGTGTACTATGGATCATCACTGGTGTACTGTGGATCATCACTGGTGTACTATGGACCATCCCTGATGTACTGTGGATCATCACTGATGTACTGTGGATCATCACTGATGTACTATAGTTCATCACTGATGTACTATGGGCCATCACTGGTGTACTATGGATCATCACTGGTGTACTATGGATCATCACTGGTGTACTATGGACCATCCCTGATGTACTGTGGATCATCACTGATGTACTATAGTTCATCACTGATGTACTATGGGCCATCACTGGTGTACTATGGATCATCACTGGTGTACTATGGATCATCACTGATGTACTATGGACCATCCCTGATGTACTGTGGATCATCACTGATGTACTGTGGATCATCATTGATGTACTATGGATCATCACTGATGTACTATGGGCCATCACTGGTGTACTACGGGCCATCACTGGTGTACTATGGATCATCACTGGTGTACTATGGATCATCACTGGTGTACTATGGACCATCACTGATGTACTGTGGACCACCACTGATGTACTGTGGATCATCCCTGGTGTACTATGGAACATTACTGGTGTACTATGGATCATCACTGGTGTACTATGGATCATCACTGATGTACTATGAGCCATCACTGATGTACTATGGATCATCACTGATATACTGTGGACCATCCCTGATGTACTGTGGATCATCACTGATGTACTGTGGATCATCACTGAAGTATTGTGGATCATCACTGATGTACTGTGGATCATCACTGAAGTATTGTGGATCATCACTGATGTACTGTGGATCATCACTAATGTACTGTGGATCATAACTGATGTACTGTAGATCATCACTGATGTACTATAGATCATCACTGGTGTACTATGTATATAGATCATCACTGATGTACTATGGACCATCACTGATGTACTATAGATCATCACTGATGTACTATGGACCATCACTGGTGTACTATGGATCATCACTGGTGTACTATGGATCATCACTGGTGTACTATGGACCATCCCTGATGTACTGTGGATCATCACTGATGTACTATAGTTCATCACTGATGTACTATGGGCCATCACTGGTGTACTATGGATCATCACTGGTGTACTATGGATCATCACTGATGTACTATGGACCATCCCTGATGTACTGTGGATCATCACTGATGTACTGTGGATCATCATTGATGTACTATGGATCATCACTGATGTACTATGGGCCATCACTGGTGTACTACGGGCCATCACTGGTGTACTATGGATCATCACTGGTGTACTATGGATCATCACTGGTGTACTATGGACCATCACTGATGTACTGTGGACCACCACTGATGTACTGTGGATCATCCCTGGTGTACTATGGAACATTACTGGTGTACTATGGATCATCACTGGTGTACTATGGATCATCACTGATGTACTATGAGCCATCACTGATGTACTATGGATCATCACTGATATACTGTGGACCATCCCTGATGTACTGTGGATCATCACTGATGTACTGTGGATCATCACTGAAGTATTGTGGATCATCACTGATGTACTGTGGATCATCACTGATGTACTGTGGATCATAACTGATGTACTGTGGATCATCACTGGTGTACTATGGATCATCACTGATGTACTATGGATCATCACTGATGTACTATGGACCATCACTGATGTACTATGGGCCATCACTGGTGTACTATGGATCATCACTGATGTACTGTGGATCATCACTGATGTACTGTGGGCCATCACTGATGTACTATGGATCATCACTGATATACTGTGGACCATCCCTGATGTATTGTGGATCATCACTGATGTACTGTGGATCATCACTGATGTACTATTAATTATCACTGAAGTACTATGGGCCATCACTGGTGTACTATGGATCATTACTGGTGTACTATGGATCATCACTGATGTACTATGGATCATCACTGATGTACTATGGATCATGACTGGTGTACTATGGATCATCACTGATGTACTGTGGACCATCCCTGATGTACTGTGGATCATCACTGATGTACTGTGGATCATCACTGATGTACTGAGGATCATCACTGATGTACTATGGATCATCACTGATGTACCTTGGATCATCACTGATGTACTGTGGATCATCACTGATGTACTGTGGATCATCACTGATGTACTATAGATCATCACTGTAGTACTATGGGCCATGACTGGTGTACTATGGATCATCACTGATGTACTATGAGCCATCACTGATGTACTATGGATCATTACTGGTGTACTATGGATCGTCACTGATGTATTATGGATCATCACTGATGTACTATGAGCCATCACTGATGTACTATGGATCATCACTGGTGTACTATGGATCATCACTGATGTACTATGAGCCATCACTGATGTACTATGGATCATTACTGGTGTACTATGGATCGTCACTGATGTACTATGGATCATCACTGATGTACTATGAGCCATCACTGATGTACTATGGGCCATCCCTGGTGTACTATGGATCATCACTGATGTACTGTGGATCATCACTGATGTACTATGGGACATCACTGGTGTACTATGGGCCATCACTGGTGTACTATGGATCATCACTGATGTACTATGGGCCATCACTGGTGTACTATGGGCCATCACTGGTGTACTATGGATCATCACTGGTGTACTATGGACCATCACTGATGTACTATGGCTCATCACTGATATACTGTGGACCATCCCTGATATACTGTGGATCATCCCTGATGTACTGTGGATCATCACTGATCTACTGTGGGCCATCACAGGTGTACTGTGGGCTATCACAGGTGTACTATGGAGCATCACTGATGTACTATGGATCATCACTGGTGTACTAGGGATCATCACTGATGTACTGTGGACCATCCCTGATGTACTATAGATCATCACTGATGTACTGTGGATCATCACTGATGTACTATGGGCCATCACTGGTGTACTATGGGCCATCACTGGTGTACTATGGATCATCACTGGATTACTATGGATCATCCCTGGTGTACTATGGACCATCACTGATGTGCTTTGGGCCATCACTGGTGTACTATGGATCATCACTGATGTACTGTGGACCATCCCTGATGTACTGTGGATCATCACTGATGTACTATGGACCATCACTGGTGTACTATGGACCATCACTGGTGTACTATGGATCATCACTGATGTACTGTGGATCATCACTGATGTACTGTGGGCCATCACTGATGTACTATGGATCATCACTGATATACTGTGGACCATCCCTGATGTATTTTGGATCATCACTGATGTACTGTGGATCATCACTGATGTACTATAGATCATCACTGAAGTACTATGGGCCATCACTGGTGTACTATGGATCATCACTGGTGTACTATGGGCCATCACTGGTGTACTATGGATCATCACTGATGTACTATGGATCATCACTGATGTACTATGGATCATGACTGGTTTACTATGGATCATCACTGATGTACTGTGGACCATCCCTGATGTCCTGTGGATCATCACTGATGTACTGTGGATTATCACTGATGTAATGTGGATCATCACTGATGTACTGTGGATCATCATTGATGTACTGAGGATCATCACTGATGTACTATGGATCATCACTGATGTACCGTGGATCATCACTGATGTACTGTGGATCATCTCTGATGTACTGTGGATCATCACTGATGTACTATAGATCATCACTGAAGTACTATGGGCCATCACTGGTGTACTATGGATCATCACTGATGTATTATGGATCATCACTGATGTACTATGAGCCATCACTGATGTACTATGGATCATCACTGGTGTACTATGGATCATCACTGATGTACTATGGATCATCACTGATGTACTATGAGCCATCACTGATGTACTATGGATCATCACTGGTGTACTATGGATCATCACTGATGTACTATGGATCATCACTGATGTACTATGAGCCATCACTGATGTACTATGGGCCATCCCTGGTGTACTATGGATCATCACTGATGTACTGTGGATCATCACTGATGTACTATGGGACATCACTGGTATACTATGGGCCATCTCTGGTGTACTATGGATCATCACTGGTGTACTATGGGCCATCACTGGTGAACTATGGATCATCACTGGTGTACTATGGACCATCACTGATTTACTATGGACCATCACTGATGTACTGTGGATCATCACTGATGTACTGTGGGTCATCCCTGGTGTACTATGGATCATCACTGGTGTAATATGGATCATCACTGATGTACTATGGATCATCACTGATGTACTATGGACCATCACTGATGTACTATGGGCCATCACTGGTGTACTATGGATCATCACTGATGTACTGTGGATCATCACTGATGTACTGTGGGCCATCACTGATGTACTATGGATCATCACTGATATACTGTGGACCATCCCTGATGTATTGTGGATCATCACTGATGTACTGTGGATCATCACTGATGTACTATTAATTATCACTGAAGTACTATGGGCCATCACTGGTGTACTATGGATCATTACTGGTGTACTATGGATCATCACTGATGTACTATGGATCATCACTGATGTACTATGGATCATGACTGGTGTACTATGGATCATCACTGATGTACTGTGGACCATCCCTGATGTACTGTGGATCATCACTGATGTACTGTGGATCATCACTGATGTACTGAGGATCATCACTGATGTACTATGGATCATCACTGATGTACCTTGGATCATCACTGATGTACTGTGGATCATCACTGATGTACTGTGGATCATCACTGATGTACTATAGATCATCACTGTAGTACTATGGGCCATGACTGGTGTACTATGGATCATCACTGATGTACTATGAGCCATCACTGATGTACTATGGATCATTACTGGTGTACTATGGATCGTCACTGATGTATTATGGATCATCACTGATGTACTATGAGCCATCACTGATGTACTATGGATCATCACTGGTGTACTATGGATCATCACTGATGTACTATGAGCCATCACTGATGTACTATGGATCATTACTGGTGTACTATGGATCGTCACTGATGTACTATGGATCATCACTGATGTACTATGAGCCATCACTGATGTACTATGGGCCATCCCTGGTGTACTATGGATCATCACTGATGTACTGTGGATCATCACTGATGTACTATGGGACATCACTGGTGTACTATGGGCCATCACTGGTGTACTATGGATCATCACTGATGTACTATGGGCCATCACTGGTGTACTATGGGCCATCACTGGTGTACTATGGATCATCACTGGTGTACTATGGACCATCACTGATGTACTATGGCTCATCACTGATATACTGTGGACCATCCCTGATATACTGTGGATCATCCCTGATGTACTGTGGATCATCACTGATCTACTGTGGGCCATCACAGGTGTACTGTGGGCTATCACAGGTGTACTATGGAGCATCACTGATGTACTATGGATCATCACTGGTGTACTAGGGATCATCACTGATGTACTGTGGACCATCCCTGATGTACTATAGATCATCACTGATGTACTGTGGATCATCACTGATGTACTATGGGCCATCACTGGTGTACTATGGGCCATCACTGGTGTACTATGGATCATCACTGGATTACTATGGATCATCCCTGGTGTACTATGGACCATCACTGATGTGCTTTGGGCCATCACTGGTGTACTATGGATCATCACTGATGTACTGTGGACCATCCCTGATGTACTGTGGATCATCACTGATGTACTATGGACCATCACTGGTGTACTATGGACCATCACTGGTGTACTATGGATCATCACTGATGTACTGTGGATCATCACTGATGTACTGTGGGCCATCACTGATGTACTATGGATCATCACTGATATACTGTGGACCATCCCTGATGTATTTTGGATCATCACTGATGTACTGTGGATCATCACTGATGTACTATAGATCATCACTGAAGTACTATGGGCCATCACTGGTGTACTATGGATCATCACTGGTGTACTATGGGCCATCACTGGTGTACTATGGATCATCACTGATGTACTATGGATCATCACTGATGTACTATGGATCATGACTGGTTTACTATGGATCATCACTGATGTACTGTGGACCATCCCTGATGTCCTGTGGATCATCACTGATGTACTGTGGATCATCACTGATGTAATGTGGATCATCACTGATGTACTGTGGATCATCATTGATGTACTGAGGATCATCACTGATGTACTATGGATCATCACTGATGTACCGTGGATCATCACTGATGTACTGTGGATCATCTCTGATGTACTGTGGATCATCACTGATGTACTATAGATCATCACTGAAGTACTATGGGCCATCACTGGTGTACTATGGATCATCACTGATGTATTATGGATCATCACTGATGTACTATGAGCCATCACTGATGTACTATGGATCATCACTGGTGTACTATGGATCATCACTGATGTACTATGGATCATCACTGATGTACTATGAGCCATCACTGATGTACTATGGATCATCACTGGTGTACTATGGATCATCACTGATGTACTATGGATCATCACTGATGTACTATGAGCCATCACTGATGTACTATGGGCCATCCCTGGTGTACTATGGATCATCACTGATGTACTGTGGATCATCACTGATGTACTATGGGACATCACTGGTATACTATGGGCCATCTCTGGTGTACTATGGATCATCACTGGTGTACTATGGGCCATCACTGGTGAACTATGGATCATCACTGGTGTACTATGGACCATCACTGATTTACTATGGACCATCACTGATGTACTGTGGATCATCACTGATGTACTGTGGGTCATCCCTGGTGTACTATGGATCATCACTGGTGTAATATGGATCATCACTGATGTACTATGGGCCATCACTGATGTACTATGGATCATCACTGATGTACTGTGGACCATCCCTGATGTACTGTGGATCATCACTGATGTACTATGGACCATCCCTGATGTACTATGGACCATCCCTGATGTACTGTGAATCATCACTGGTGTACTGTGGATCATCACTGATGTACTATAGATCATCACTGATGTACTGTGGATCATCACTGATGTACTATGGGCCATCACTGGTGTACTATGGGCCATCACTGGTGTACTATGGATCATCACTGATGTACTGTGGATCATCCCTGATGTACTGTGGGCCATCACTGATGTACTATGGATCATCACTGATGTACTATGGATCATGACTGGTGTACTATGGATCATCACTGATGTACTGTGGACCATCCCTGATGTACTGTGGATCATCACTGATGTACTGTGGATCATCACTGATGTACTGTGGATCATCACTGATGAACTATGGATCATCCCTGATGTACTATGGACCATCCCTGATGTACTGTGGATCATCACTGATGTACTATAGATCATCACTGATGTGCTATGGGCCATTACTGGTGTACTATGGATCATCACTGGTGTACTATGGATCATCACTGATGTACTATGGACCATCCCTGATGTACTGTGGATCATCACTGATGTACTGTGGATCATCACTGATGTACTATGGATCATCACTGATGTACTGTGGATCATCACTGATGTACTATAGTTCATCACTGATGTACTATGGGCCATCACTGGTGTACTATGGATCATCACTGGTGTACTATGGATCATCACTGATGTACTATGGACCATCCCTGATGTACTGTTGATCATCACTGATGTACTATAGTTCATCACTGATGTACTATGGGCCATCACTGGTGTACTATGGATCATCACTGGTGTACTATGGATCATCACTGATGTACTATGGACCATCCCTGATGTACTGTGGATCATCACTGATGTACTGTGGATCATCACTGATGTACTATGGATCATCACTGATGTACTATGGGCCATCACTGGTGTACTATGGGCCATCACTGGTGTACTATGGATCATCACTGGTGTACTATGGATCATCACTAATGTACTATGGACCATCCCTGATGTACTGTGGATCATCACTGATGTACTGTGGATCATCACTGATGTACTATGGATCATCACTGATGTACTATGGGCCATCACTGGTGTACTATGGGCCATCACTGGTGTACTATGGATCATCACTGGTGTACTATGGATCATCACTGGTGTACTATGGACCATCACTGATGTACTATGGACCATCACTGATGTACTATGGATCATCACTGATATACTGTGGACCATCCCTGATGTACTGTGGATCATCACTGATGTACTGTGGATCATCACTGAAGTATTGTGGATCATCACTGATGTACTGTGGATCATCACTAATGTACTGTGGATCATAACTGATGTACTGTAGATCATCACTGATGTACTATAGATCATCACTGGTGTACTATGTATATAGATCATCACTGATGTACTATGGACCATCACTGATGTACTATAGATCATCACTGATGTACTATGGACCATCACTGGTGTACTATGGATCATCACTGGTGTACTGTGGATCATCACTGGTGTACTATGGACCATCCCTGATGTACTGTGGATCATCACTGATGTACTGTGGATCATCACTGATGTACTATAGTTCATCACTGATGTACTATGGGCCATCACTGGTGTACTATGGATCATCACTGGTGTACTATGGATCATTACTGGTGTACTATGGACCATCCCTGATGTACTGTGGATCATCACTGATGTACTATAGTTCATCACTGATGTACTATGGGCCATCACTGGTGTACTATGGATCATCACTGGTGTACTATGGATCATCACTGATGTACTATGGACCATCCCTGATGTACTGTGGATCATCACTGATGTACTGTGGATCATCATTGATGTACTATGGATCATCACTGATGTACTATGGGCCATCACTGGTGTACTACGGGCCATCACTGGTGTACTATGGATCATCACTGGTGTACTATGGATCATCACTGGTGTACTATGGACCATCACTGATGTACTGTTGACCACCACTGATGTACTGTGGATCATCCCTGGTGTACTATGGAACATTACTGGTGTACTATGGATCATCACTGGTGTACTATGGATCATCACTGATGTACTATGAGCCATCACTGATGTACTATGGATCATCACTGATATACTGTGGACCATCCCTGATGTACTGTGGATCATCACTGATGTACTGTGGATCATCACTGAAGTATTGTGGATCATCACTGATGTACTGTGGATCATCACTGAAGTATTGTGGATCATCACTGATGTACTGTGGATCATCACTAATGTACTGTGGATCATAACTGATGTACTGTACATCATCACTGATGTACTATAGATCATCACTGGTGTACTATGTATATAGATCATCACTGATGTACTATGGACCATCACTGATGTACTATAGATCATCACTGATGTACTATGGACCATCACTGGTGTACTATGGATCATCACTGGTGTACTGTGGATCATCACTGGTGTACTATGGACCATCCCTGATGTACTGTGGATCATCACTGATGTACTGTGGATCATCACTGATGTACTATAGTTCATCACTGATGTACTATGGGCCATCACTGGTGTACTATGGATCATCACTGGTGTACTATGGATCATCACTGGTGTACTATGGACCATCCCTGATGTACTGTGGATCATCACTGATGTACTATAGTTCATCACTGATGTACTATGGGCCATCACTGGTGTACTATGGATCATCACTGGTGTACTATGGATCATCACTGATGTACTATGGACCATCCCTGATGTACTGTGGATCATCACTGATGTACTGTGGATCATCATTGATGTTTTATGGATCATCACTGATGTACTATGGGCCATCACTGGTGTACTACGGGCCATCACTGGTGTACTATGGATCATCACTGGTGTACTATGGATCATCACTGGTGTACTATGGACCATCACTGATGTACTGTGGACCACCACTGATGTACTGTGGATCATCCCTGGTGTACTATGGAACATTACTGGTGTACTATGGATCATCACTGGTGTACTATGGATCATCACTGATGTACTATGAGCCATCACTGATGTACTATGGATCATCACTGATATACTGTGGACCATCCCTGATGTACTGTGGATCATCACTGATGTACTGTGGATCATCACTGAAGTATTGTGGATCATCACTGATGTACTGTGGATCATCACTGATGTACTATTAATTATCACTGAAGTACTATGGGCCATCACTGGTGTACTATGGATCATTACTGGTGTACTATGGATCATCACTGATGTACTATGGATCATCACTGATGTACTATGTATCATGACTGGTGTACTATGGATCATCACTGATGTACTGTGGACCATCCCTGATGTACTGTGGATCATCACTGATGTACTGTGGATCATCACTGATGTACTGTGGATCATCACTGATGTACTGAGGATCATCACTGATGTACTGTGGATCATCACTGATGTACTATAGATCATCACTGTAGTACTATGGGCCATGACTGGTGTACTATGGATCATCACTGATGTACTATGGATCATCACTGATGTATTATGGATCATCACTGATGTACTATGAGCCATCACTGATGTACTATGGATCATCACTGGTGTACTATGGATCATCACTGATGTACTATGAGCCATCACTGATGTACTATGGATCATTACTGGTGTACTATTGATCATCACTGATGTACTATGGATCATCACTGATGTACTATGAGCCATCACTGATGTACTATGGGCCATCCCTGGTGTACTATGGATCATCACTGATGTACTGTGGATCATCACTGATGTACTATGGGACATCACTGGTGTACTATGGGCCATCACTGGTGTACTATGGATCATCACTGGTGTACTATGGGCCATCACTGGTGTACTATGGGCCATCACTGGTGTACTATGGATCATCACTGGTGTACTATGGACCATCACTGATGTACTATGGCTCATCACTGATATACTGTGGACCATCCCTGATATACTGTGGATCATCCCTGATGTACTGTGGATCATCACTGATCTACTGTGGGCCATCACAGGTGTACTGTGGGCTATCACAGGTGTACTATGGAGCATCACTGATGTACTATGGATCATCACTGGTGTACTATGGATCATCACTGATGTACTGTGGACCATCCCTGATGTACTATAGATCATCACTGATGTACTGTGGATCATCACTGATGTACTATGGGCCATCACTGGTGTACTATGGGCCATCACTGGTGTACTATGGATCATCACTGGATTACTATGGATCATCCCTGGTGTACTATGGACCATCACTGATGTGCTTTGGGCCATCACTGGTGTACTATGGATCATCACTGATGTACTGTGGACCATCCCTGATGTACTGTGGATCATCACTGATGTACTATGGACCATCACTGGTGTACTATGGACCATCACTGGTGTACTATGGATCATCACTGATGTACTGTGGATCATCACTGATGTTCTGTGGGCCATCACTGATGAACTATGGATCATCACTGATATACTGTGGACCATCCCTGATGTATTTTGGATCATCACTGATGTACTGTGGATCATCACTGATGTACTATAGATCATCACTGAAGTACTATGGGCCATCACTGGTGTACTATGGATCATCACTGGTGTACTATGGGCCATCACTGGTGTACTATGGATCATCACTGATGTACTATGGATCATCACTGATGTACTATGGATCATGACTGGTTTACTATGGATCATCACTGATGTACTGTGGACCATCCCTGATGTCCTGTGGATCATCACTGATGTACTGTGGATCATCACTGATGTACTGTGGATCATCACTGATGTACTGTGGATCATCATTGATGTACTGAGGATCATCACTGATGTACTATGGATCATCACTGATGTACCGTGGATCATCACTGATGTACTGTGGATCATCTCTGATGTACTGTGGATCATCACTGATGTACTATAGATCATCACTGAAGTACTATGGGCCATCACTGGTGTACTATGGATCATCACTGATGTATTATGGATCATCACTGATGTACTATGAGCCATCACTGATGTACTATGGATCATCACTGGTGTACTATGGATCATCACTGATGTACTATGGATCATCACTGATGTACTATGAGCCATCACTGATGTACTATGGATCATCACTGGTGTACTATGGATCATCACTGATGTACTATGGATCATCACTGATGTACTATGAGCCATCACTGATGTACTATGGGCCATCCCTGGTGTACTATGGATCATCACTGATGTACTGTGGATCATCACTGATGTACTATGGGACATCACTGGTATACTATGGGCCATCTCTGGTGTACTATGGATCATCACTGGTGTACTATGGGCCATCACTGGTGAACTATGGATCATCACTGGTGTACTATGGACCATCACTGATTTACTATGGACCATCACTGATGTACTGTGGATCATCACTGATGTACTGTGGGTCATCCCTGGTGTACTATGGATCATCACTGGTGTAATATGGATCATCACTGATGTACTATGGGCCATCACTGATGTACTATGGATCATCACTGATGTACTGTGGACCATCCCTGATGTACTGTGGATCATCACTGATGTACTATGGACCATCCCTGATGTACTATGGACCATCCCTGATGTACTGTGAATCATCACTGGTGTACTATGGATCATGACTGGTGTACTATGGATCATCACTGATGTACTGTGGACCATCCCTGATGTACTGTGGATCATCACTGATGTACTGTGGATCATCACTGATGTACTGTGGGCCATCACTGATGTACTATGGATCATCACTGATGTACTATGGATCATGACTGGTGTACTATGGATCATCACTGATGTACTGTGGACCATCCCTGATGTACTGTGGATCATCACTGATGTACTGTGGATCATCACTGATGTACTGTGGATCATCACTGATGTACTGTGGATCATCACTGATGTACTATGGATCATCCCTGATGTACTATGGACCATCCCTGATGTACTGTGGATCATCACTGATGTACTATAGATCATCACTGATGTACTATGGGCCATCACTGGTGTACTATGGATCATCACTGGTGTACTATGGATCATCACTGATGTACTATGGACCATCCCTGATGTACTGTGGATCATCACTGATGTACTGTGGATCATCACTGATGTACTATGGATCATCACTGATGTACTGTGGATCATCACTGATGTACTATAGTTCATCACTGATGTACTATGGGCCATCACTGGTGTACTATGGATCATCACTGGTGTACTATGGATCATCACTGATGTACTATGGACCATCCCTGATGTACTGTTGATCATCACTGATGTACTATAGTTCATCACTGATGTACTATGGGTCATCACTGGTGTACTATGGATCATCACTGGTGTACTATGGATCATCACTGATGTACTATGGACCATCCCTGATGTACTGTGGATCATCACTGATGTACTGTGGATCATCACTGATGTACTATGGATCATCACTGATGTACTATGGGCCATCACTGGTGTACTATGGATCATCACTGATGTACTATGGACCATCCCTGATGTACTGTGGATCATCACTGATGTACTGTGGATCATCACTGATGTACTATGGATCATCACTGATGTACTATGGGCCATCACTGGTGTACTATGGGCCATCACTGGTGTACTATGGATCATCACTGGTGTACTATGGATCATCACTGGTGTACTATGGACCATCACTGATGTACTATGGACCATCACTGATATACTGTGGACCATCCCTGATGTACTGTGGATCATCACTGATGTACTGTGGATCATCACTGAAGTATTGTGGATCATCACTGATGTACTGTGGATCATCACTAATGTACTGTGGATCATAACTGATGTACTGTAGATCATCACTGATGTACTATAGATCATCACTGGTGTACTATGTATATAGATCATCACTGATGTACTATGGACCATCACTGATGTACTATAGATCATCACTGATGTACTATGGACCATCACTGGTGTACTATGGATCATCACTGGTGTACTGTGGATCATCACTGGTGTACTATGGACCATCCCTGATGTACTGTGGATCATCATTGATGTACTGTGGATCATCACTGATGTACTTTAGTTCATCACTGATGTACTATGGGCCATCACTGGTGTACTATGGATCATCACTGGTGTACTATGGATCATCACTGATGTACTGTGGACCATCCCTGATGTACTGTGGATCATCACTGATGTACTATAGTTCATCACTGATGTAATATGGGCCATCACTGGTGTACTATGGATCATCACTGGTGTACTATGGATCATCACTGATGTACTATGGACCATCCCTGATGTACTGTGGATCATCACTGATGTACTGTGGATCATCACTGGTGTACTATGGACCATCACTGATGTACTGTGGACCACCACTGATGTACTGTGGGTCATCACTGATGTACTGTGTATCATCCCTGGTGTACTATGGAACATTACTGGTGTACTATGGATCATCACTGGTGTACTATGGATCATCACTGATGTACTATGGGCCATCACTGATGTACTATGGATCATCACTGATATACTGTGGACCATCCCTGATGTACTGTGGATCATCACTGATGTACTGTGGATCATCACTGAAGTATTGTGGATCATCACTGATGTACTGTGGATCATCACTGATGTACTGTGGATCATAACTGATGTACTGTGGATCATCACTGGTGTACTATGGATCATCACTGATGTACTATGGATCATCACTGATGTACTATGGACCATCACTGATGTAATATGGGCCATCACTGGTGTACTATGGATCATCACTGATGTACTGTGGATCATCACTGATGTACTGTGGGCCATCACTGATGTACAATGGATCATCACTGATATACTGTGGACCATCCCTGATGTATTGTGGATCATCACTGATGTACTGTGGATCATCACTGATGTACTATTAATTATCACTGAAGTACTATGGGCCATCACTGGTGTACTATGGATCATCACTGGTGTACTATGGATCATCACTGGTGTACTATGGATCATCACTGATGTACTATGGATCATCACTGATGTACTATGGATCATGACTGGTGTATTATGGATCATCACTGATGTACTGTGGACCATCCCTGATGTACTGTGGATCATCACTGATGTACTGTGGATCATCCCTGATGTACTGTGGATCATCATTGATGTACTGAGGATCATCACTGATGTACTATGGATCATCACTGATGTACCTTGGATCATCACTGATGTACTGTGGATCATCACTGATGTACTATAGATCATCACTGTAGTACTATGGGCCATGACTGGTGTACTATGGATCATCACTGATGTACTATGGATCATCACTGATGTATTATGGATCATCACTGATGTACTATGAGCCATCACTGAGGTACTATGTATCATCACTGGTGTACTATGGATCATCACTGATGTACTATGAGCCATCACTGATGTACTATGGATCATCACTGGTGTACTACGGATAATCACTGATGTACTATGGATCATCACTGATGTACTATGAGCCATCACTGATGTACTATGGGCCATCCATGGTGTACTATGGATCATCCCTGATGTACTGTGGATCATCACTGATGTACTATGGGACATCACTGGTGTACTATGGGCCATCACTGGTGTACTATGGATCATCACTGGTGTACTATGGGCCATCACTGGTGTACTATGGGCCATCACTGGTGTACTATGGATCATCACTGGTGTACTATGGACCATCACTGATGTACTATGGCTCATCACTGATATACTGTGGACCATCCCTGATATACTGTGGATCATCCCTGATGTACTGTGGATCATCACTGATCTACTGTGGGCCATCACAGGTGTACTGTGGGCCATCACAGGTGTACTATGGAGCATCACTGATGTACTATGGATCATCACTGGTGTACTATGGATCATCACTGATGTACTGTGGACCATCCCTGATGTACTATAGATCATCACTGATGTACTGTGGATCATCACTGATGTACTATGGGCCATCACTGGTGTACTATGGGCCATCACTGGTGTACTATGGATCATCACTGGATTACTATGGATCATCCCTGGTGTACTATGGACCATCAGTGATGTGCTTTGGGCCATCACTGGTGTACTATGGATCATCACTGATGTACTGTGGACCATCCCTGATGTACTGTGGATCATCACTGATGTACTATGGATCATCACTGATGTACTATGGACCATCACTGGTGTACTATGGACCATCACTGGTGTACTATGGATCATCACTGATGTACTGTGGATCATCACTGATGTACTGTGGGCCATCACTGATGTACTATGGATCATCACTGATATACTGTGGACCATCCCTGATGTATTGTGGATCATCACTGATGTACTGTGGATCATCACTGATGTACTATAGATCATCACTGAAGTACTATGGGCCATCACTGGTGTACTATGGATCATCACTGATGTATTATGGATCATCACTGATGTACTATGAGCCATCACTGATGTACTATGGATCATCACTGGTGTACTATGGATCATCACTGATGTACTATGGATCATCACTGATGTACTATGAGCCATCACTGATGTACTATGGATCATCACTGGTGTACTATGGATCATCACTGATGTACTATGGATCATCACTGATGTACTATGAGCCATCACTGATGTACTATGGGCCATCCCTGGTGTACTATGGATCATCACTGATGTACTGTGGATCATCACTGATGTACTATGGGACATCACTGGTATACTATGGGCCATCTCTGGTGTACTATGGATCATCACTGGTGTACTATGGGCCATCACTGGTGAACTATGGATCATCACTGGTGTACTATGGACCATCACTGATTTACTATGGACCATCACTGATGTACTGTGGATCATCACTGATGTACTGTGGGTCATCCCTGGTGTACTATGGATCATCACTGGTGTAATATGGATCATCACTGATGTACTATGGGCCATCACTGATGTACTATGGATCATCACTGATGTACTGTGGACCATCCCTGATGTACTGTGGATCATCACTGATGTACTATGGACCATCCCTGATGTACTATGGACCATCCCTGATGTACTGTGAATCATCACTGGTGTACTATGGATCATGACTGGTGTACTATGGATCATCACTGATGTACTGTGGACCATCCCTGATGTACTGTGGATCATCACTGATGTACTGTGGATCATCACTGATGTACTGTGGGCCATCACTGATGTACTATGGATCATCACTGATGTACTATGGATCATGACTGGTGTACTATGGATCATCACTGATGTACTGTGGACCACCCCTGATGTACTGTGGATCATCACTGATGTACTGTGGATCATCACTGATGTACTGTGGATCATCACTGATGTACTGTGGATCATCACTGATGTACTATGGATCATCCCTGATGTACTATGGACCATCCCTGATGTACTGTGGATCATCACTGATGTACTATAGATCATCACTGATGTACTATGGGCCATCACTGGTGTACTATGGATCATCACTGGTGTACTATGGATCATCACTGATGTACTATGGACCATCCCTGATGTACTGTGGATCATCACTGATGTACTGTGGATCATCACTGATGTACTATGGATCATCACTGATGTACTGTGGATCATCACTGATGTACTATAGTTCATCACTGATGTACTATGGGCCATCACTGGTGTACTATGGATCATCACTGGTGTACTATGGATCATCACTGATGTACTATGGACCATCCCTGATGTACTGTTGATCATCACTGATGTACTATAGTTCATCACTGATGTACTATGGGTCATCACTGGTGTACTATGGATCATCACTGGTGTACTATGGATCATCACTGATGTACTATGGACCATCCCTGATGTACTGTGGATCATCACTGATGTACTGTGGATCATCACTGATGTACTATGGATCATCACTGATGTACTATGGGCCATCACTGGTGTACTATGGATCATCACTGATGTACTATGGACCATCCCTGATGTACTGTGGATCATCACTGATGTACTGTGGATCATCACTGATGTACTATGGATCATCACTGATGTACTATGGGCCATCACTGGTGTACTATGGGCCATCACTGGTGTACTATGGATCATCACTGGTGTACTATGGATCATCACTGGTGTACTATGGACCATCACTGATGTACTATGGACCATCACTGATATACTGTGGACCATCCCTGATGTACTGTGGATCATCACTGATGTACTGTGGATCATCACTGAAGTATTGTGGATCATCACTGATGTACTGTGGATCATCACTAATGTACTGTGGATCATAACTGATGTACTGTAGATCATCACTGATGTACTATAGATCATCACTGGTGTACTATGTATATAGATCATCACTGATGTACTATGGACCATCACTGATGTACTATAGATCATCACTGATGTACTATGGACCATCACTGGTGTACTATGGATCATCACTGGTGTACTGTGGATCATCACTGGTGTACTATGGACCATCCCTGATGTACTGTGGATCATCATTGATGTACTGTGGATCATCACTGATGTACTTTAGTTCATCACTGATGTACTATGGGCCATCACTGGTGTACTATGGATCATCACTGGTGTACTATGGATCATCACTGATGTACTGTGGACCATCCCTGATGTACTGTGGATCATCACTGATGTACTATAGTTCATCACTGATGTACTATGGGCCATCACTGGTGTACTATGGATCATCACTGGTGTACTATGGATCATCACTGATGTACTATGGACCATCCCTGATGTACTGTGGATCATCACTGATGTACTGTGGATCATCACTGGTGTACTATGGACCATCACTGATGTACTGTGGACCACCACTGATGTACTGTGGGTCATCACTGATGTACTGTGGATCATCCCTGGTGTACTATGGAACATTACTGGTGTACTATGGATCATCACTGGTGTACTATGGATCATCACTGATGTACTATGGGCCATCACTGATGTACTATGGATCATCACTGATATACTGTGGACCATCCCTGATGTACTGTGGATCATCACTGATGTACTGTGGATCATCACTGAAGTATTGTGGATCATCACTGATGTACTGTGGATCATCACTGATGTACTGTGGATCATAACTGATGTACTGTGGATCATCACTGGTGTACTATGGATCATCACTGATGTACTATGGATCATCACTGATGTACTATGGACCATCACTGATGTAATATGGGCCATCACTGGTGTACTATGGATCATCACTGATGTACTGTGGATCATCACTGATGTACTGTGGGCCATCACTGATGTACAATGGATCATCACTGATATACTGTGGACCATCCCTGATGTATTGTGGATCATCACTGATGTACTGTGGATCATCACTGATGTACTATTAATTATCACTGAAGTACTATGGGCCATCACTGGTGTACTATGGATCATCACTGGTGTACTATGGATCATCACTGGTGTACTATGGATCATCACTGATGTACTATGGATCATCACTGATGTACTATGGATCATGACTGGTGTATTATGGATCATCACTGATGTACTGTGGACCATCCCTGATGTACTGTGGATCATCACTGATGTACTGTGGATCATCCCTGATGTACTGTGGATCATCATTGATGTACTGAGGATCATCACTGATGTACTATGGATCATCACTGATGTACCTTGGATCATCACTGATGTACTGTGGATCATCACTGATGTACTATAGATCATCACTGTAGTACTATGGGCCATGACTGGTGTACTATGGATCATCACTGATGTACTATGGATCATCACTGATGTATTATGGATCATCACTGATGTACTATGAGCCATCACTGAGGTACTATGTATCATCACTGGTGTACTATGGATCATCACTGATGTACTATGAGCCATCACTGATGTACTATGGATCATCACTGGTGTACTACGGATAATCACTGATGTACTATGGATCATCACTGATGTACTATGAGCCATCACTGATGTACTATGGGCCATCCATGGTGTACTATGGATCATCCCTGATGTACTGTGGATCATCACTGATGTACTATGGGACATCACTGGTGTACTATGGGCCATCACTGGTGTACTATGGATCATCACTGGTGTACTATGGGCCATCACTGGTGTACTATGGGCCATCACTGGTGTACTATGGATCATCACTGGTGTACTATGGACCATCACTGATGTACTATGGCTCATCACTGATATACTGTGGACCATCCCTGATATACTGTGGATCATCCCTGATGTACTGTGGATCATCACTGATCTACTGTGGGCCATCACAGGTGTACTGTGGGCCATCACAGGTGTACTATGGAGCATCACTGATGTACTATGGATCATCACTGGTGTACTATGGATCATCACTGATGTACTGTGGACCATCCCTGATGTACTATAGATCATCACTGATGTACTGTGGATCATCACTGATGTACTATGGGCCATCACTGGTGTACTATGGGCCATCACTGGTGTACTATGGATCATCACTGGATTACTATGGATCATCCCTGGTGTACTATGGACCATCAGTGATGTGCTTTGGGCCATCACTGGTGTACTATGGATCATCACTGATGTACTGTGGACCATCCCTGATGTACTGTGGATCATCACTGATGTACTATGGATCATCACTGATGTACTATGGACCATCACTGGTGTACTATGGACCATCACTGGTGTACTATGGATCATCACTGATGTACTGTGGATCATCACTGATGTACTGTGGGCCATCACTGATGTACTATGGATCATCACTGATATACTGTGGACCATCCCTGATGTATTGTGGATCATCACTGATGTACTGTGGATCATCACTGATGTACTATAGATCATCACTGAAGTACTATGGGCCATCACTGGTGTACTATGGATCATCACTGATGTATTATGGATCATCACTGATGTACTATGAGCCATCACTGATGTACTATGGATCATCACTGGTGTACTATGGATCATCACTGATGTACTTTGGATCATCACTGATGTACTATGAGCCATCACTGATGTACTATGGATCATCACTGGTGTACTATGGATCATCACTGATGTACTATGGATCATCACTGATGTACTATGAGCCATCACTGATGTACTATGGGCCATCCCTGGTGTACTATGGATCATCACTGATGTACTGTGGATCATCACTGATGTACTATGGGACATCACTGGTATACTATGGGCCATCTCTGGTGTACTATGGATCATCACTGGTGTACTATGGGCCATCACTGGTGAACTATGGATCATCACTGGTGTACTATGGACCATCACTGATTTACTATGGACCATCACTGATGTACTGTGGATCATCACTGATGTACTGTGGGTCATCCCTGGTGTACTATGGATCATCACTGGTGTAATATGGATCATCACTGATGTACTATGGGCCATCACTGATGTACTATGGATCATCACTGATGTACTGTGGACCATCCCTGATGTACTGTGGATCATCACTGATGTACTATGGACCATCCCTGATGTACTATGGACCATCCCTGATGTACTGTGAATCATCACTGGTGTACTATGGATCATGACTGGTGTACTATGGATCATCACTGATGTACTGTGGACCATCCCTGATGTACTGTGGATCATCACTGATGTACTGTGGATCATCACTGATGTACTGTGGGCCATCACTGATGTACTATGGATCATCACTGATGTACTATGGATCATGACTGGTGTACTATGGATCATCACTGATGTACTGTGGACCACCCCTGATGTACTGTGGATCATCACTGATGTACTGTGGATCATCACTGATGTACTGTGGATCATCACTGATGTACTGTGGATCATCACTGATGTACTATGGATCATCCCTGATGTACTATGGACCATCCCTGATGTACTGTGGATCATCACTGATGTACTATAGATCATCACTGATGTACTATGGGCCATCACTGGTGTACTATGGATCATCACTGGTGTACTATGGATCATCACTGATGTACTATGGACCATCCCTGATGTACTGTGGATCATCACTGATGTACTGTGGATCATCACTGATGTACTATGGATCATCACTGATGTACTGTGGATCATCACTGATGTACTATAGTTCATCACTGATGTACTATGGGCCATCACTGGTGTACTATGGATCATCACTGGTGTACTATGGATCATCACTGATGTACTATGGACCATCCCTGATGTACTGTTGATCATCACTGATGTACTATAGTTCATCACTGATGTACTATGGGTCATCACTGGTGTACTATGGATCATCACTGGTGTACTATGGATCATCACTGATGTACTATGGACCATCCCTGATGTACTGTGGATCATCACTGATGTACTGTGGATCATCACTGATGTACTATGGATCATCACTGATGTACTATGGGCCATCACTGGTGTACTATGGATCATCACTGATGTACTATGGACCATCCCTGATGTACTGTGGATCATCACTGATGTACTGTGGATCATCACTGATGTACTATGGATCATCACTGATGTACTATGGGCCATCACTGGTGTACTATGGGCCATCACTGGTGTACTATGGATCATCACTGGTGTACTATGGATCATCACTGGTGTACTATGGACCATCACTGATGTACTATGGACCATCACTGATATACTGTGGACCATCCCTGATGTACTGTGGATCATCACTGATGTACTGTGGATCATCACTGAAGTATTGTGGATCATCACTGATGTACTGTGGATCATCACTAATGTACTGTGGATCATAACTGATGTACTGTAGATCATCACTGATGTACTATAGATCATCACTGGTGTACTATGTATATAGATCATCACTGATGTACTATGGACCATCACTGATGTACTATAGATCATCACTGATGTACTATGGACCATCACTGGTGTACTATGGATCATCACTGGTGTACTGTGGATCATCACTGGTGTACTATGGACCATCCCTGATGTACTGTGGATCATCATTGATGTACTGTGGATCATCACTGATGTACTTTAGTTCATCACTGATGTACTATGGGCCATCACTGGTGTACTATGGATCATCACTGGTGTACTATGGATCATCACTGATGTACTGTGGACCATCCCTGATGTACTGTGGATCATCACTGATGTACTATAGTTCATCACTGATGTACTATGGGCCATCACTGGTGTACTATGGATCATCACTGGTGTACTATGGATCATCACTGATGTACTATGGACCATCCCTGATGTACTGTGGATCATCACTGATGTACTGTGGATCATCACTGGTGTACTATGGACCATCACTGATGTACTGTGGACCACCACTGATGTACTGTGGGTCATCACTGATGTACTGTGGATCATCCCTGGTGTACTATGGAACATTACTGGTGTACTATGGATCATCACTGGTGTACTATGGATCATCACTGATGTACTATGGGCCATCACTGATGTACTATGGATCATCACTGATATACTGTGGACCATCCCTGATGTACTGTGGATCATCACTGATGTACTGTGGATCATCACTGAAGTATTGTGGATCATCACTGATGTACTGTGGATCATCACTGATGTACTGTGGATCATAACTGATGTACTGTGGATCATCACTGGTGTACTATGGATCATCACTGATGTACTATGGATCATCACTGATGTACTATGGACCATCACTGATGTAATATGGGCCATCACTGGTGTACTATGGATCATCACTGATGTACTGTGGATCATCACTGATGTACTGTGGGCCATCACTGATGTACAATGGATCATCACTGATATACTGTGGACCATCCCTGATGTATTGTGGATCATCACTGATGTACTGTGGATCATCACTGATGTACTATTAATTATCACTGAAGTACTATGGGCCATCACTGGTGTACTATGGATCATCACTGGTGTACTATGGATCATCACTGGTGTACTATGGATCATCACTGATGTACTATGGATCATCACTGATGTACTATGGATCATGACTGGTGTATTATGGATCATCACTGATGTACTGTGGACCATCCCTGATGTACTGTGGATCATCACTGATGTACTGTGGATCATCCCTGATGTACTGTGGATCATCATTGATGTACTGAGGATCATCACTGATGTACTATGGATCATCACTGATGTACCTTGGATCATCACTGATGTACTGTGGATCATCACTGATGTACTATAGATCATCACTGTAGTACTATGGGCCATGACTGGTGTACTATGGATCATCACTGATGTACTATGGATCATCACTGATGTATTATGGATCATCACTGATGTACTATGAGCCATCACTGAGGTACTATGTATCATCACTGGTGTACTATGGATCATCACTGATGTACTATGAGCCATCACTGATGTACTATGGATCATCACTGGTGTACTACGGATAATCACTGATGTACTATGGATCATCACTGATGTACTATGAGCCATCACTGATGTACTATGGGCCATCCATGGTGTACTATGGATCATCCCTGATGTACTGTGGATCATCACTGATGTACTATGGGACATCACTGGTGTACTATGGGCCATCACTGGTGTACTATGGATCATCACTGGTGTACTATGGGCCATCACTGGTGTACTATGGGCCATCACTGGTGTACTATGGATCATCACTGGTGTACTATGGACCATCACTGATGTACTATGGCTCATCACTGATATACTGTGGACCATCCCTGATATACTGTGGATCATCCCTGATGTACTGTGGATCATCACTGATCTACTGTGGGCCATCACAGGTGTACTGTGGGCCATCACAGGTGTACTATGGAGCATCACTGATGTACTATGGATCATCACTGGTGTACTATGGATCATCACTGATGTACTGTGGACCATCCCTGATGTACTATAGATCATCACTGATGTACTGTGGATCATCACTGATGTACTATGGGCCATCACTGGTGTACTATGGGCCATCACTGGTGTACTATGGATCATCACTGGATTACTATGGATCATCCCTGGTGTACTATGGACCATCAGTGATGTGCTTTGGGCCATCACTGGTGTACTATGGATCATCACTGATGTACTGTGGACCATCCCTGATGTACTGTGGATCATCACTGATCTACTATGGATCATCACTGATGTACTATGGACCATCACTGGTGTACTATGGACCATCACTGGTGTACTATGGATCATCACTGATGTACTGTGGATCATCACTGATGTACTGTGGGCCATCACTGATGTACTATGGATCATCACTGATATACTGTGGACCATCCCTGATGTATTGTGGATCATCACTGATGTACTGTGGATCATCACTGATGTACTATAGATCATCACTGAAGTACTATGGGCCATCACTGGTGTACTATGGATCATCACTGGTGTACTATGGGCCATCACTGGTGTACTATGGATCATCACTGATGTACTATGGATCATCACTGATGTACTATGGATCATGACTGGTTTACTATGGATCATCACTGATGTACTGTGGACCATCCCTGATGTCCTGTGGATCATCACTGATGTACTGTGGATCATCACTGATGTACTGTGGATCATCACTGATGTACTGTGGATCATCATTGATGTACTGAGGATCATCACTGATGTACTATGGATCATCACTGATGTACCGTGGATCATCACTGATGTACTGTGGATCATCACTGATGTACTGTGGATCATCACTGATGTACTATAGATCATCACTGAAGTACTATGGGCCATCACTGGTGTACTATGGATCATCACTGATGTATTATGGATCATCACTGATGTACTATGAGCCATCACTGATGTACTATGGATCATCACTGGTGTACTATGGATCATCACTGATGTACTATGGATCATCACTGATGCACTATGAGCCATCACTGATGTACTATGGATCATCACTGGTGTACTATGGATCATCACTGATGTACCATGGATCATCACTGATGTACTATGAGCCATCACTGATGTACTATGGGCCATCCCTGGTGTACTATGGATCATCACTGATGTACTGTGGATCATCACTGATGTACTATGGGACATCACTGGTATACTATGGGCCATCTCTGGTGTACTATGGATCATCACTGGTGTACTATGGGCCATCACTGGTGAACTATGGATCATCACTGGTGTACTATGGACCATCACTGATTTACTATGGACCATCACTGATGTACTGTGGATCATCACTGATGTACTGTGGGTCATCCCTGGTGTACTATGGATCATCATTGGTGTAATATGGATCATCACTGATGTACTATGGGCCATCACTGATGTACTATGGATCATCACTGATGTACTGTGGACCATCCCTGATGTACTGTGGATCATCACTGATGTACTATGGACCATCCCTGATGTACTATGGACCATCCCTGATGTACTATGGATCATCACTGATGTACTATGGGCCATTACTGGTGTACTATGGGCCATCACTGGTGTACTATGGATCATCACTGGTGTACTATGGATCATCACTGGTGTACTATGGACCATCACTGATGTACTGTGGACCATCCCTGATGTACTGTGGATCATCACTGATGTACTATGGACCATCCCTGATGTACTATGGACCATCCCTGATGTACTATGGATCATCACTGATGTACTATGGGCCATTACTGGTGTACTATGGGCCATCACTGGTGTACTATGGATCATCACTGGTGTACTATGGATCATCACTGGTGTACTATGGACCATCACTGATGTACTATGGACCATCACTGATGTACTATGGATCATCACTGATATATTGTGGACCATCCCTGATGTACTGTGGATCATCACTGATGTACTGTGGATCATCACTGAAGTATTGTGGATCATCACTGATGTACTGTGGATCATCACTAATGTACTGTGGATCATAACTGATGTACTGTAGATCATCACTGATGTACTATAGATCATCACTGGTGTACTATGTATATAGATCATCACTGATGTACTATGGACCATCACTGATGTACTATAGATCATCACTGATGTACTATGGACCATCACTGGTGTACTATGGATCATCACTGGTGTACTGTGGATCATCACTGGTGTACTATGGACCATCCCTGATGTACTGTGGATCATCACTGATGTTCTGTGGATCATCACTGATGTACTATAGTTCATCACTGATGTACTATGGGCCATCACTGGTGTACTATGGATCATCACTGGTGTACTATGGATCATCACTGATGGACTATGGACCATCCCTGATGTACTGTGGATCATCACTGATGTACTATAGTTCATCACTGATGTACTATGGGCCATCACTGGTGTACTATGGATCATCACTGATGTACTATGGACCATCCCTGATGTACTGTGGATCATCACTGATGTACTGTGGATCATCATTGATGTACTATGGATCATCACTGATGTACTATGGGCCATCACTGGTGTACTACGGGCCATTACTGGTGTACTATGGATCATCACTGGTGTACTATGGATCATCACTGGTGTACTATGGACCATCCCTGATGTACTGTGGATCATCACTGATGTACTGTGGATCATCACTGATGTACTATAGTTCATCACTGATGTACTATGGGCCATCACTGGTGTACTATGGATCATCACTGGTGTACTATGGATCATCACTGATGTACTATGGACCATCCCTGATGTACTGTGGATCATCACTGATGTACTATAGTTCATCACTGATGTACTATGGGCCATCACTGGTGTACTATGGATCATCACTGATGTACTATGGACCATCCCTGATGTACTGTGGATCATCACTGATGTACTGTGGATCATCATTGATGTACTATGGATCATCACTGATGTACTATGGGCCATCACTGGTGTACTACGGGCCATTACTGGTGTACTATGGATCATCACTGGTGTACTATGGATCATCACTGGTGTACTATGGACCATCACTGATGTACTGTGGACCACCACTGATGTACTGTGGATCATCACTGATGTACTGTGGATCATCCCTGGTGTACTATGGAACATTACTGGTGTACTATGGATCATCACTGGTGTACTATGGATCATCACTGATGTACTATGGGCCATCACTGATGTACTATGGATCATCACTGATATACTGTGGACCATCCCTGATGTACTGTGGATCATCACTGATGTACTGTGGATCATCACTGAAGTATTGTGGATCATCACTGATGTACTGTGGATCATCACTGATGTACTGTGGATCATAACTGATGTACTGTGGATCATCACTGGTGTACTATGGATCATCACTGATGTACTATGGATCATCACTGATGTACTATGGACCATCACTGATGTACTATGGGCCATCACTGGTGTACTATGGATCATCACTGATGTACTGTGGATCATCACTGATGTACTGTGGGCCATCACTGATGTACTATGGATCATCACTGATATACTGTGGACCATCCCTGATGTATTGTGGATCATCACTGATGTACTGTGGATCATCACTGATGTACTATTAATTATCACTGAAGTACTATGGGCCATCACTGGTGTACTATGGATCATCACTGGTGTACTATGGATCATCACTGATGTACTATGGATCATCACTGATGTACTATGGATCATGACTGGTGTACTATAGATCATCACTGATGTACTGTGGACCATCCCTGATGTACTGTGGATCATCACTGATGTACTGTGGATCATCACTGATGTACTGTGGATCATCACTGATGTACTGAGGATCATCACTGATGTACTATGGATCATCACTGATGTACATTGGATCATCACTGATGTACTGTGGATCATCACTGATGTACTGTGGATCATCACTGATGTACTATAGATCATCACTGTAGTACTATGGGCCATGACTGGTGTACTATGGATCATCACTGATGTACTATGGATCATCACTGATGTATTATGGATCATCACTGATGTACTATGAGCCATCACTGATGTACTATGGATCATCACTGGTGTACTATGGATCATCACTGATGTACTATGAGCCATCACTGATGTACTATGGATCATCACTGGTGTACTATGGATCATCACTGATGTACTATGGATCATCACTGATGTACTATGAGCCATCACTGATGTACTATGGGCCATCCCTGGTGTACTATTAATCATCACTGATGTACTGTGGATCATCACTGATGTACTATGGGACATCACTGGTGTACTATGGGCCATCACTGGTGTACTATGGATCATCACTGGTGTACTATGGGTCATCACTGGTGTACTATGGGCCATCACTGGTGTACTATGGATCATCACTGGTGTACTATGGACCATCACTGATGTACTATGGCTCATCACTGATATACTGTGGACCATCCCTGATATACTGTGGATCATCCCTGATGTACTGTGGATCATCACTGATCTACTGTGGGCCATCACAGGTGTACTGTGGGCCATCACAGGTGTACTATGGAGCATCACTGATGTACTATGGATCATCACTGGTGTACTATGGATCATCACTGATGTACTGTGGACCATCCCTGATGTACTATAGATCATCACTGATGTACTGTGGATCATCACTGATGTACTATGGGCCATCACTGGTGTACTATGGGCCATCACTGGTGTACGATGGATCATCACTGGATTACTATGGATCATCCCTGGTGTACTATGGACCATCACTGATGTGCTTTGGGCCATCACTGGTGTACTATGGATCATCACTGATGTACTGTGGACCATCCCTGATGTACTGTGGATCATCACTGATGTACTATGGATCATCACTGATGTACTATGGACCATCACTGGTGTACTATGGACCATCACTGGTGTACTATGGATCATCACTGATGTACTGTGGATCATCACTGATGTACTGTGGGCCATCACTGATGTACTATGGATCATCACTGATATACTGTGGACCATCCCTGATGTATTGTGGATCATCACTGATGTACTGTGGATCATCACTGATGTACTATAGATCATCACTGAAGTACTATGGGCCATCACTGGTGTACTATGGATCATCACTGGTGTACTATGGGCCAATACTGGTGTACTATGGATCATCACTGATGTACTATGGATCATCACTGATGTACTATGGATCATGACTGGTTTACTATGGATCATCACTGATGTACTGTGGACCATCCCTGATGTCCTGTGGATCATCACTGATGTACTGTGGATCATCACTGATGTACTGTGGATCATCACTGATGTACTGTGGATCATCATTGATGTACTGAGGATCATCACTGATGTACTATGGATCATCACTGATGTACCGTGGATCATCACTGATGTACTGTGGATCATCACTGATGTACTGTGGATCATCACTGATGTACTATAGATCATCACTGAAGTACTATGGGCCATCACTGGTGTACTATGGATCATCACTGATGTATTATGGATCATCACTGATGTACTATGAGCCATCACTGATGTACTATGGATCATCACTGGTGTACTATGGATCATCACTGATGTACTATGGATCATCACTGATGTACTATGAGCCATCACTGATGTACTATGGATCATCACTGGTGTACTATGGATCATCACTGATGTACTATGGATCATCACTGATGTACTATGAGCCATCACTGATGTACTATGGGCCATCCCTGGTGTACTATGGATCATCACTGATGTACTGTGGATCATCACTGATGTACTGTGGGACATCACTGGTATACTATGGGCCATCTCTGGTGTACTATGGATCATCACTGGTGTACTATGGGCCATCACTGGTGAACTATGGATCATCACTGGTGTACTATGGACCATCACTGATTTACTATGGACCATCACTGATGTACTGTGGATCATCACTGATGTACTGTGGACCATCACTGGTGTACTATGGATCATCAATGGTGTAATATGGATCATCACTGATGTACTATGGGCCATCACTGATGTACTATGGATCATCACTGATGTACTGTGGACCATCCCTGACGTACTGTGGATCATCACTGATGTACTGTGGATCATCACTGATGTACTATGGATCATCACTGATGTACTATAGATCATCACTGATGTACTATAGATCATCACTGATGTACTGTGGACCATCACTGATGTACTATAGATCATCACTGATGTACTATGGACCATCACTGGTGTACTATGGATCATCACTGGTGTACTGTGGATCATCACTGGTGTACTATGGACCATCCCTGATGTACTGTGGATCATCACTGATGTACTGTGGGCCATCACTGGTGTACTATGGATCATCACTGGTGTACTATGGATCATCACTGATGTACTATGGACCATCCCTGATGTACTGTGGATCATCACTGATGTACTGTGGATCATCACTGATGTACTATGGATCATCACTGATGTACTGTGGATCATCACTGATGTACTATAGTTCATCACTGATGTACTATGGGCCATCACTGGTGTACTATGGATCATCACCGATGTACTGTGGACCATCCCTGATGTACTTTGGACCATCACTGATCTACTGTGGATCATCACTGATGTACTATGGATCATCACTGATGTACTATAGATCATCACTGATGTACTATAGATCATCACTGATGTACTATGGACCATCACTGATGTACTATAGATCATCACTGATGTACTATGGACCATCACTGGTGTACTATGGATCATCACTGGTGTACTGTGGATCATCACTGGTGTACTATGGACCATCCCTGGTGTACTGTGGATCATCACTGATGTACTGTGGATCATCACTGATGTACTATAGTTCATCACTGATGTACTATGGGCCATCACTGGTGTACTATGGATCATCACTGGTGTACTATGGATCATCACTGATGTACTATGGACCATCCCTGATGTACTGTGGATCATCACTGATGTACTGTGGATCATCACTGATGTACTATGGATCATCACTGATGTACTGTGGATCATCACTGATGTACTATAGTTCATCACTGATGTACTATGGGCCATCACTGGTGTACTATGGATCATCACTGGTGTACTATGGATCATCACTGATGTACTATGGACCATCCCTGATGTACTGTGGATCATCACTGATGTACTATAGTTCATCACTGATGTACTATGGGCCATCACTGGTGTACTATGGATCATCACTGGTGTACTATGGATCATCACTGATGTACTATAGATCATCACTCATGTACTATAGCTCATCACTGATGTACTATGGACCATCACTGATGTACTATAGATCATCACTGATGTACTATGGACCATCACTGGTGTACTTTGGATCATCACTGGTGTACTGTGGATCATCACTGGTGTACTGTGGATCATCACTGATGTACTGTGGATCATCACTGATGTACTATAGTTCATCACTGATGTACTATGGGCCATCACTGGTGTACTATGGATCATCACTGGTGTACTATGGATCATCACTGATGTACTATGGACCATCCCTGATGTACTGTGGATCATCACTGATATACTGTGGATCATCACTGATGTACTATGGATCATCACTGATGTACTGTGGATCATCACTGATGTACTATAGTTCATCACTGATGTACTATGGGCCATCACTGGTGTACTATGGATCATCACTGGTGTACTATGGATCATCACTGATGTACTATGGACCATCCCTGATGTACTGTGGATCATCACTGATGTACTATAGTTCATCACTGATGTACTATGGGCCATCACTGGTGTACTATGGATCATCACTGGTGTACTATGGATCATCACTGATGTACTATGGACCATCCCTGATGTACTGTGGATCATCACTGATGTACTGTGGATCATCACTGATGTACTATGGATCATCACTGATGTACTATGGCCCATCACTGGTGTACTATGGGCCATCACTGGTGTACTATAGATCATCACTGGTGTACTATGGACCATCACTGATGTACTATGGATCATCACTGATATACTGTGGACCATCCCTGATGTACTGTGGATCATCACTGATGTACTGTGGATCATCACTGAAGTATTGTGGATCATCACTGATGTACTGTGGATCATCACTAATGTACTGTGTATCATAACTGATGTACTGTGGATCATCACTGATGTACTATAGATCATCACTGATGTACTATGGACCATCACTGATGTACTATAGATCATCACTGATGTACTATGGACCATCACTGGTGTACAATGGATCATCACTGGTGTACTGTGGATCATCACTGGTGTACTATGGACCATCCCTGATGTACTGTGGATCATCACTGATGTACTGTGGATCATCACTGATGTACTATAGTTCATCACTGATGTACTATAGGCCATCACTGGTGTACTATGGATCATCACTGGTGTACTATGGATCATCACTGATGTACTATGGACCATCCCTGATGTACTGTGGATCATCACTGATGTACTGTGGATCATCACTGATGTACTATGGATCATCACTGATGTACTGTGGATCATCACTGATGTACTATTGTTCATCACTGATGTACTATGGGCCATCACTGGTGTACTATGGATCATCACTGGTGTACTATGGATCATCACTGATGTACTATGGACCATCCCTGATGTACTGTGGTTCATCACTTATGTACTGTGGATCATCACTGATGTACTATAGTTCATCACTGATGTACTATGGATCATCACTGGTGTACTATGGACCATCACTGATGTACTATGGACCATCACTGATGTACTATGGATCATCACTGATATACTGTGGACCATCCCTGATGTACTGTGGATCATCACTGATGTACTGTGGATCATCACTGAAGTATTGTGGATCATCACTGATGTACTGTGGATTATCACTAATGTACTGTGGATCATAACTGATGTACTGTAGATCATCACTGATGTACTATAGATCATCACTGGTGTACTATGTATATAGATCATCACTGATGTACTATGGACCATCACTGGTGTACTATGGATCATCACTGGTGTACTGTGGATCATCACTGGTGTACTATGGACCATCCCTGATGTACTGTGGATCATCACTGATGTACTGTGGATCATCACTGATGTACTATAGTTCATCACTGATGTACTATGGGCCATCACTGGTGTACTATGGATCATCACTGATGTACTATGGACCATCCCTGATGTACTGTGGATCATCACTGATGTACTATAGTTCATCACTGATGTACTATGGGCCATCACTGGTGTACTATGGATCATCACTGGTGTACTATGGATCATCACTGATGTACTATAGATCATCACTCATGTACTATAGCTCATCACTGATGTACTATGGACCATCACTGATGTACTATAGATCATCACTGATGTACTATGGACCATCACTGGTGTACTATGAATCATCACTGGTGTACTGTGGATCATCACTGGTGTACTGTGGATCATCACTGATGTACTATAGTTCATCACTGATGTACTATGGGCCATCACTGGTGTACTATGGATCATCACTGGTGTACTATGGATCATCACTGATGTACTATGGACCATCCCTGATGTACTGTGGATCATCACTGATGTACTGTGGATCATCACTGATGTACTATGGATCATCACTGATGTACTATGGCCCATCACTGGTGTACTATGGGCCATCACTGGTGTACTATAGATCATCACTGGTGTACTATGGACCATCACTGATGTACTATGGATCATCACTGATATACTGTGGACCATCCCTGATGTACTGTGGATCATCACTGATGTACTGTGGATCATCACTGAAGTATTGTGGATCATCACTGATGTACTGTGGATCATCACTAATGTACTGTGTATCATAACTGATGTACTGTGGATCATCACTGATGTACTATAGATCATCACTGATGTACTATGGACCATCACTGATGTACTATAGATCATCACTGATGTACTATGGACCATCACTGGTGTACAATGGATCATCACTGGTGTACTGTGGATCATCACTGGTGTACTATGGACCATCCCTGATGTACTGTGGATCATCACTGATGTACTGTGGATCATCACTGATGTACTATAGTTCATCACTGATGTACTATAGGCCATCACTGGTGTACTATGGATCATCACTGGTGTACTATGGATCATCACTGATGTACTATGGACCATCCCTGATGTACTGTGGATCATCACTGATGTACTGTGGATCATCACTGATGTACTATGGATCATCACTGATGTACTGTGGATCATCACTGATGTACTATTGTTCATCACTGATGTACTATGGGCCATCACTGGTGTACTATGGATCATCACTGGTGTACTATGGATCATCACTGATGTACTATGGACCATCCCTGATGTACTGTGGTTCATCACTTATGTACTGTGGATCATCACTGATGTACTATAGTTCATCACTGATGTACTATGGATCATCACTGGTGTACTATGGACCATCACTGATGTACTATGGACCATCACTGATGTACTATGGATCATCACTGATATACTGTGGACCATCCCTGATGTACTGTGGATCATCACTGATGTACTGTGGATCATCACTGAAGTATTGTGGATCATCACTGATGTACTGTGGATTATCACTAATGTACTGTGGATCATAACTGATGTACTGTAGATCATCACTGATGTACTATAGATCATCACTGGTGTACTATGTATATAGATCATCACTGATGTACTATGGACCATCACTGGTGTACTATGGATCATCACTGGTGTACTGTGGATCATCACTGGTGTACTATGGACCATCCCTGATGTACTGTGGATCATCACTGATGTACTGTGGATCATCACTGATGTACTATAGTTCATCACTGATGTACTATGGGCCATCACTGGTGTACTATGGATCATCACTGGTGTACTATGGATCATCACTGATGTACTATAGATCATCACTCATGTACTATAGCTCATCACTGATGTACTATGGACCATCACTGATGTACTATAGATCATCACTGATGTACTATGGACCATCACTGGTGTACTATGAATCATCACTGGTGTACTGTGGATCATCACTGGTGTACTGTGGATCATCACTGATGTACTGTGGATCATCACTGATGTACTATAGTTCATCACTGATGTACTATGGGCCATCACTGGTGTACTATGGATCATCACTGGTGTACTATGGATCATCACTGATGTACTATGGACCATCCCTGATGTACTGTGGATCATCACTGATATACTGTGGATCATCACTGATGTACTATGGATCATCACTGATGTACTGTGGATCATCACTGATGTACTATAGTTCATCACTGATGTACTATGGGCCATCACTGGTGTACTATGGATCATCACTGGTGTACTATGGATCATCACTGATGTACTATGGATAATCCCTGATGTACTGTGGATCATCACTGATGTACTATAGTTCATCACTGATGTACTATGGGCCATCACTGGTGTACTATGGATCATCACTGGTGTACTATGGATCATCACTGATGTACTATGGACCATCCCTGATGTACTGTGGATCATCACTGATGTACTGTGGATCATCACTGATGTACTATGGATCATCACTGATGTACTATGGGCCATCACTGCTGTACTATGGGCCATCACTGGTGTACTATAGATCATCACTGGTGTACTATGGACCATCACTGATGTACTATGGATCATCACTAATATACTGTGGACCATCCTGATGTACTGTGGATCATCACTGATGTACTGTGGATCATCACTGAAGTATTGTGGATCATCACTGATGTACTGTGGATCATCACTGATGTACTGTGTATCATAACTGATGTACTGTGGATCATCACTGATGTACTATAGATCATCACTGATGTACTATGGACCATCACTGATGTACTATAGATCATCACTGATGTACTATGGACTATCACTGGTGTACTATGGATCATCACTGGTGTACTGTGGATCATCACTGGTGTACTATGGACCATCCCTGATGTACTGTGGATCATCACTGATGTACTGTGGATCATCACTGATGTACTATAGTTCATCACTGATGTACTATGGGCCATCACTGGTGTACTATGGATCATCACTGGTGTACTATGGATCATCACTGATGTACTATGGACCATCCCTGATGTACTGTGGATCATCACTGATGTACTGTGGATCATCACTGATGTACTATGGATCATCACTGATGTACTGTGGATCATCACTGATGTACTATTGTTCATCACTGATGTACTATGGGCCATCACTGGTGTACTATGGATCATCACTGGTGTACTATGGATCATCACTGATGTACTATGGACCATCCCTGATGTACTGTGGATCATCACTGATGTACTATAGTTCATCACTGATGTACTATGGGCCATCACTGGTGTACTATGGATCATCACTGGTGTACTATGGATCATCACTGATGTACTATGGACCATCCCTGATGTACTGTGGATCATCACTGATGTACTGTGGATCATCACTGATGTACTATGGATCATCACTGATGTACTATGGGCCATCACTGGTGTACTATGGGCCATCACTGGTGTACTATGGATCATCACTGGTGTACTATGGACCATCACTGATGTACTATGGACCATCACTGATGTACTATGGATCATCACTGATATACTGTGGACCATCCCTGATGTACTGTGGATCATCACTGATGTACTGTGGATCATCACTGAAGTATTGTGGATCATCACTGATGTACTGTGGATCATCACTAATGTACTGTGGATCATAACTGATGTACTGTAGATCATCACTGATGTACTATAGATCATCACTGGTGTACTATGTATATAGATCATCACTGATGTACTATGGACCATCACTGATGTACTATAGATCATCACTGATGTACTATGGACCATCACTGGTGTACTATGGATCATCACTGGTGTACTGTGAATCATCACTGGTGTACTATGGACCATCCCTGATGTACTGTGGATCATCACTGATGTACTGTGGATCATCACTGATGTACTATAGTTCATCACTGATGTACTATGGGCCATCACTGGTGTACTATGGATCATCACTGGTGTACTATGGATCATCACTGATGTACTATGGACCATCCCTGATGTACTGTGGATCATCACTGATGTACTATAGTTCATCACTGATGTACTATGGGCCATCACTGGTGTATTATGGATCATCACTGGTGTACTATGGATCATCACTGATGTACTATGGACCATCCCTGATGTACTGTGGATCATCACTGATGTACTGTGGATCATCATTGATGTACTATGGATCATCACTGATGTACTATGGGCCATCACTGGTGTACTACGGGCCATCACTGGTGTACTATGGATCATCACTGGTGTACTATGGATCATCACTGGTGTACTATGGACCATCACTGATGTACTGTGGACCACCACTGATGTACTGTGGATCATCACTGATGTACTGTGGATCATCCCTGGTGTACTATGGAACATTACTGGTGTACTATGGATCATCACTGGTGTACTATGGATCATCACTGATGTACTATGGGCCATCACTGATGTACTATGGATCATCACTGATATACTGTGGACCATCCCTGATGTACTGTGGATCATCACTGATGTACTGTGGATCATCACTGAAGTATTGTGGATCATCACTGATGTACTGTGGATCATCACTGATGTACTGTGGATCATAACTGATGTACTGTGGATCATCACTGGTGTACTATGGATCATCACTGATGTACTATGGATCATCACTGATGTACTATGGACCATCACTGATGTACTATGGGCCATCACTGGTGTACTATGGATCATCACTGATGTACTGTGGATCATCACTGATGTACTGTGGGCCATCACTGATGTACTATGGATCATCACTGATATACTGTGGACCATCCCTGATGTATTGTGGATCATCACTGATGTACTGTGGATCATCACTGATGTACTATTAATTATCACTGATGTACTATGGGCCATCACTGGTGTACTATGGATCATCACTGGTGTACTATGGATCATCACTGATGTACTATGGATCATCACTGATGTACTATGGATCATGACTGGTGTACTATGGATCATCACTGATGTACTGTGGACCATCCCTGATGTACTGTGGATCATCACTGATGTACTGTGGATCATCACTGATGTACTGTGGATCATCACTGATGTACTGAGGATCATCACTGATGTACTATGGATCATCACTGATGTACCTTGGATCATCACTGATGTACTGTGGATCATCACTGATGTACTGTGGATCATCACTGATGTACTATAGATCATCACTGTAGTACTATGGGCCATGACTGGTGTACTATGGATCATCACTGATGTACTATGGATCATCACTGATGTATTATGGATCATCACTGATGTACTATGAGCCATCACTGATGTACTATGGATCATCACTGGTGTACTATGGATCATCACTGATGTACTATGAGCCATCACTGATGTACTATGGATCATCACTGGTGTACTATGGATCATCACTGATGTACTATGAGCCATCACTGATGTACTATGGGCCATCCCTGGTGTACTATGGATCATCACTGATGTACTGTGGATCATCACTGATGTACTATGGGACATCACTGGTGTACTATGGGCCATCACTGGTGTACTATGGATCATCACTGCTGTGCTATGGGCCATCACTGGTGTACTATGGATCATCACTGGTGTACTATGGACCATCACTGATGTACTATGGCTCATCACTGATATACTGTGGACCATCCCTGATATACTGTGGATCATCCCTGATGTACTGTGGATCATCACTGATCTACTGTGGGCCATCACAGGTGTACTGTGGGCCATCAAGGTGTACTATGGAGCATCACTGATGTACTATGGATCATCACTGGTGTACTGTGGATCATCACTGATGTACTGTGGACCATCCCTGATGTACTATAGATCATCACTGATGTACTGTGGACCATCCCTGATGTACTATAGATCATCACTGATGTACTGTGGATCATCACTGATGTACTATGGGCCATCACTGGTGTACTATGGGCCATCACTGGTGTACTATGGATCATCACTGGATTACTATGGATCATCCCTGGTGTACTATGGACCATCACTGATGTGCTTTGGGCCATCACTGGTGTACTATGGATCATTACTGATGTACTGTGGACCATCCCTGATGTACTGTGGATCATCACTGATGTACTATGGATCATCACTGATGTACTATGGACCATCACTGGTGTACTATGGACCATCACTGGTGTACTATGGATCATCACTGATGTACTGTGGATCATCACTGATGTACTGTGGGCCATCACTGATGTACTATGGATCATCACTGATATACTGTGGACAATCCCTGATGTATTGTGGATCATCACTGATGTACTGTGGATCATCGCTGATGTACTATAGATCATCACTGAAGTACTATGGGCCCTCACTGGTGTACTATGGATCATCACTGGTGTACTATGGGCCATCACTGGTGTACTATGGATCATCACTGATGTACTATGGATCATCACTGATGGACTATGGATCATGACTGGTTTACTATGGATCATCACTGATGTACTGTGGACCATCCCTGATGTCCTGTGGATCATCACTGATGTACTGTGGATCATCACTGATGTACTGTGGATCATCACTGATGTACTGTGGATCATCATTGATGTACTGAGGATCATCACTGATGTACTATGGATCATCACTGATGTACCGTGGATCATCACTGATGTACTGTGGATCATCACTGATGTACTGTGGATCATCACTGATGTACTATAGATCATCACTGAAGTACTATGGGCCATCACTGGTGTACTATGGATCATCACTGATGTATTATGGATCATCACTGATGTATTATGGATCATCACTGATGTACTATGAGCCATCACTGATGTACTATGGATCATCACTGGTGTACTATGGGCCATCACTGGTGTACTATGGATCATCACTGATGTACTATGGACCATCACTGGTGTACTATGGACCATCACTGGTGTACTATGGATCATCACTGATGTACTGTGGATCATCACTGATGTACTGTGGGCCATCACTGATGTACTATGGATCATCACTGATATACTGTGGACAATCCCTGATGTATTGTGGATCATCACTGATGTACTGTGGATCATCGCTGATGTACTATAGATCATCACTGAAGTACTATGGGCCCTCACTGGTGTACTATGGATCATCACTGGTGTACTATGGGCCATCACTGGTGTACTATGGATCATCACTGATGTACTATGGATCATCACTGATGGACTATGGATCATGACTGGTTTACTATGGATCATCACTGATGTACTGTGGACCATCCCTGATGTCCTGTGGATCATCACTGATGTACTGTGGATCATCACTGATGTACTGTGGATCATCACTGATGTACTGTGGATCATCATTGATGTACTGAGGATCATCACTGATGTACTATGGATCATCACTGATGTACCGTGGATCATCACTGATGTACTGTGGATCATCACTGATGTACTGTGGATCATCACTGATGTACTATAGATCATCACTGAAGTACTATGGGCCATCACTGGTGTACTATGGATCATCACTGATGTATTATGGATCATCACTGATGTATTATGGATCATCACTGATGTACTATGAGCCATCACTGATGTACTATGGATCATCACTGGTGTACTATGGGCCATCACTGGTGTACTATGGATCATCACTGCTGTGCTATGGGCCATCACTGGTGTACTATGGATCATCACTGGTGTACTATGGACCATCACTGATGTACTATGGCTCATCACTGATATACTGTGGACCATCCCTGATATACTGTGGATCATCCCTGATGTACTGTGGATCATCACTGATCTACTGTGGGCCATCACAGGTGTACTGTGGGCCATAGAGGTGTACTATGGAGCATCACTGATGTACTATGGATCATCACTGGTGTACTGTGGATCATCACTGATGTACTGTGGACCATCCCTGATGTACTATAGATCATCACTGATGTACTGTGGACCATCCCTGATGTACTATAGATCATCACTGATGTACTGTGGATCATCACTGATGTACTATGGGCCATCACTGGTGTACTATGGGCCATCACTGGTGTACTATGGATCATCACTGGATTACTATGGATCATCCCTGGTGTACTATGGACCATCACTGATGTGCTTTGGGCCATCACTGGTGTACTATGGATCATCACTGATGTACTGTGGACCATCCCTGATGTACTGTGGATCATCACTGATGTACTATGGATCATCACTGATGTACTATGGACCATCACTGGTGTACTATGGACCATCACTGGTGTACTATGGATCATCACTGATGTACTGTGGATCATCACTGATGTACTGTGGGCCATCACTGATGTACTATGGATCATCACTGATATACTGTGGACAATCCCTGATGCATTGTGGATCATCACTGATGTACTGTGGATCATCGCTGATGTACTATAGATCATCACTGAAGTACTATGGGCCATCACTGGTGTACTATGGATTATCACTGGTGTACTATGGGCCATCACTGGTGTACTATGGATCATCACTGATGTACTATGGATCATCACTGATGGACTATGGATCATGACTGGTTTACTATGGATCATCACTGATGTACTGTGGACCATCCCTGATGTCCTGTGGATCATCACTGATGTACTGTGGATCATCACTGATGTACTGTGGATCATCACTGATGTACTGTGGATCATCATTGATGTACTGAGGATCATCACTGATGTACTATGGATCATCACTGATGTACCGTGGATCATCACTGATGTACTGTGGATCATCACTGATGTACTATAGATCATCACTGAAGTACTATGGGCCATCACTGGTGTACTATGGATCATCACTGATGTATTATGGATCATCACTGATGTATTATGGATCATCACTGATGTACTATGAGCCATCACTGATGTACTATGGATCATCACTGGTGTAGTATGGATCATCACTGATGTACTATGGATCATCACTGATGTACTATGAGCCATCACTGATGTACTATGGATCATCACTGGTGTACTATGGATCATCACTGATGTACTATGGATCATCACTGATGTACTATGAGCCATCACTGATGTACTATGGGCCATCCCTGGTGTACTATGGATCATCACTGATGTACTGTGGATCATCACTGATGTACTATGGGACATCACTGGTGTACTATGGATCATCACTGATGTACTGTGGATCATCACTGATGTACTGTGGGTCATCCCTGGTGTACTATGGATCATCACTGGTGTAATATGGATCATCACTGATGTACTATGGGCCATCACTGATGTACTATGGATCATCACTGATGTACTGTGGACCATCCCTGATGTACTGTGGATCATCACTGATGTACTATGGACCATCCCTGATGTACTATGGACCATCCCTGATGTACTGTGAATCATCACTGGTGTACTGTGGATCATCACTGATGTACTATAGATCATCACTGATGTACTGTGGATCATCACTGATGTACTATGGACCATCACTGGTGTACTATGGGCCATCACTGGTGTACTATGGATCATCACTGATGTACTGTGGATCATCCCTGATGTACTGTGGGCCATCACTGATGTACTGTGGATCATCACTGATGTACTATGGATCATCACTGATGTACTATGGGCCATCACTGGTGTACTATGGGCCATCACTGGTGTACTATAGATCATCACTGGTGTACTATGGACCATCACTGATGTACTATGGATCATCACTGATATACTGTGGACCATCCCTGATGTACTGTGGATCATCACTGATGTACTGTGGATCATCACTGAAGTATTGTGGATCATCACTGATGTACTGTGGATCATCACTGATGTACTGTGTATCATAACTGATGTACTGTGGATCATCACTGATGTACTATAGATCATCACTGTTGTACTATGGACCATCACTGATGTACTATAGATCATCACTGATGTACTATGGACCATCACTGGTGTACTATGGATCATCACTGGTGTACTGTGGATCATCACTGGTGTACTATGGACCATCCCTGATGTACTGTGGATCATCACTGATGTACTGTGGATCATCACTGATGTACTATAGTTCATCACTGATGTACTATGGGCCATCACTGGTGTACTATGGATCTTCACTGGTGTACTATGGATCATCACTGATGTACTATGGACCATCCCTGATGTACTGTGGATCATCACTGATGTACTGTGGATCATCACTGATGTACTATGGATCATCACTGATGTACTGTGGATCATCACTGATGTACTATTGTTCATCACTGATGTACTATGGGCCATCACTGGTGTACTATGGATCATCACTGGTGTACTATGGATCATCACTGATGTACTATGGACCATCCCTGATGTACTGTGGATCATCACTGATGTACTATATTTCATCACTGATGTACTATGGGCCATCACTGGTGTACTATGGATCATCACTGGTGTACTATGGATCATCACTGATGTACTATGGACCATCCCTGATGTACTGTGGATCATCACTGATGTACTGTGGATCATCACTGATGTACTATGGATCATCACTGATGTACTATGGGCCATCACTGGTGTACTATGGGCCATCACTGGTGTACTATGGATCATCACTTGTGTACTATGGATCATCACTGGTGTACTATGGACCATCACTGATGTACTATGGACCATCACTGATGTACTATTGATCATCACTGATATACTGTGGATCATCACTGATGTACTATGGGACATCACTTGTGTACTATGGGCCATCACTGGTGTACTATGGATCATCACTGGTGTACTATGGGCCATCACTGGTGTACTATGGATCATCACTGGTGTACTATGGACCATCACTGATGTACTATGGCTCATCACTGATATACTGTGGACCATCCCTGATATACTGTGGATCATCCCTGATGTACTGTGGATCATCACTGATCTACTGTGGGCCATCACAGGTGTACTGTGGGCCATCACAGGTGTACTATGGAGCATCACTGATGTACTATGGATCATCACTGGTGTACTATGGATCATCACTGATGTACTGTGGACCATCCCTAATGTACTATAGATCATCACTGATGTACTGTGGATCATCACTGATGTACTATGGGCCATCACTGGTGTACTATGGGCCATCACTGGTGTACTATGGATCATCACTGGATTACTATGGATCATCCCTGGTGTACTATGGACCATCACTGATGTGCTTTGGGCCATCACTGGTGTACTATGGATCATCACTGATGTACTGTGGACCATCCCTGATGTACTGTGGATCATCACTGATGTACTATGGATCATCACTGGTGTACTATGGACCATCACTGGTGTACTATGGACCATCACTGGTGTACTATGGATCATCACTGATGTACTGTGGATCATCACTGATGTACTGTGGGCCATCACTGATGTACTATGGATCATCACTGATATACTGTGGACAATCCCTGATGTATTGTGGATCATCACTGATGTACTGTGGATCATCACTGATGTACTATAGATCATCACTGAAGTACTATGGGCCATCACTGGTGTACTATGGATCATCACTGGTGTACTATGGGCCATCACTGGTGTACTATGGATCATCACTGATGTACTATGGATCATCACTGATGTACTATGGATCATGACTGGTTTACTATGAATCATCACTGATGTACTGTGGACCATCCCTGATGTCCTGTGGATCATCACTGATGTACTGTGGATCATCACTGATGTACTGTGGATCATCACTGATGTACTGTGGATCATCATTGATGTACTGAGGATCATCACTGATGTACTATGGATCATCACTGATGTACCGTGGATCATCACTGATGTACTGTGGATCATCACTGATGTACTGTGGATCATCACTGATGTACTATAGATCATCACTGAAGTACTATGGGCCATCACTGGTGTACTATGGATCATCACTGATGTATTATGGATCATCACTGATGTACTATGAGCCATCACTGATGTACTATGGATCATCACTGGTGTACTGTGGATCATCACTGATGTACTATGGATCATCACTGATGTACTATGAGCCATCACTGATGTACTATGGATCATCACTGGTGTACTATGGATCATCACTGATGTACTATGGATCATCACTGATGTACTATGAGCCATCACTGATGTACTATGGGCCATCCCTGGTGTACTATGGATCATCACTGATGTACTGTGGATCATCACTGATGTACTATGGGACATCACTGGTATACTATGGGCCATCTCTGGTGTACTATGGATCATCACTGGTGTACTATGGGCCATCACTGGTGAACTATGGATCATCACTGGTGTACTATGGACCATCACTGATTTACTATGGACCATCACTGATGTACTGTGGATCATCACTGATGTACTGTGGGTCATCCCTGGTGTACTATGGATCATCACTGGTGTAATATGGATCATCACTGATGTACTATGGGCCATCACTAATGTACTATGGATCATCACTGATGTACTGTGGACCATCCCTGATGTACTGTGGATCATCACTGATGTACTATGGACCATCCCTGATGTACTATGGACCATCCCTGATGTACTGTGAATCATCACTGGTGTACTGTGGATCATCACTGATGTACTATAGATCATCACTGATGTACTGTGGATCATCACTGATGTACTATGGGCCATCACTGGTGTACTATGGGCCATCACTGGTGTACTATGGATCATCACTGATGTACTGTGGATCATCCCTGATGTACTGTGGGCCATCACTGATGTACTATGGATCATCACTGATGTACTATGGATCATGACTGGTGTACTATGGATCATCACTGATGTACTGTGGACCATCCCTGATGTACTGTGGATCATCACTGATGTACTGTGGATCATCACTGATGTACTATGGGCCATCACTGGTGTACTATGGATCATCACTGGTGTACTATGGATCATCACTGATGTACTATGGACCATCCCTGATGTACTGTGGATCATCACTGATGTACTATAGTTCATCACTGATGTACTATGGGCCATCACTGGTGTACTATGGATCATCACTGATGTACTATGGACCATCCCTGATGTACTGTGGATCATCACTGATGTACTGTGGATCATCATTGATGTACTATGGATCATCACTGATGTACTATGGGCCATCACTGGTGTACTACGGGCCATTACTGGTGTACTATGGATCATCACTGGTGTACTATGGATCATCACTGGTGTACTATGGACCATCCCTGATGTACTGTGGATCATCACTGATGTACTGTGGATCATCACTGATGTACTATAGTTCATCACTGATGTACTATGGGCCATCACTGGTGTACTATGGATCATCACTGGTGTACTATGGATCATCACTGATGTACTATGGACCATCCCTGATGTACTGTGGATCATCACTGATGTACTATAGTTCATCACTGATGTACTATGGGCCATCACTGGTGTACTATGGATCATCACTGGTGTACTATGGATCATCACTGGTGTACTATGGATCATCACTGATGTACTATGAGCCATCACTGATGTACTATGGGCCATCCCTGGTGTACTATGGATCATCACTGATGTACTGTGGATCATCACTGATGTACTATGGGACATCACTGGTGTACTATGGGCCATCACTGGTGTACTATGGATCATCACTGGTGTACTATGGGTCATCACTGGTGTACTATGGGCCATCACTGGTGTACTATGGATCATCACTGGTGTACTATGGACCATCACTGATGTACTATGGCTCATCACTGATATACTGTGGACCATCCCTGATATACTGTGGATCATCCCTGATGTACTGTGGATCATCACTGATCTACTGTGGGCCATCACAGGTGTACTGTGGGCCATCACAGGTGTACTATGGAGCATCACTGATGTACTATGGATCATCACTGGTGTACTATGGATCATCACTGATGTACTGTGGACCATCCCTGATGTACTATAGATCATCACTGATGTACTGTGGATCATCACTGATGTACTATGGGCCATCACTGGTGTACTATGGGCCATCACTGGTGTACGATGGATCATCACTGGATTACTATGGATCATCCCTGGTGTACTATGGACCATCACTGATGTGCTTTGGGCCATCACTGGTGTACTATGGATCATCACTGATGTACTGTGGACCATCCCTGATGTACTGTGGATCATCACTGATGTACTATGGATCATCACTGATGTACTATGGACCATCACTGGTGTACTATGGACCATCACTGGTGTACTATGGATCATCACTGATGTACTGTGGATCATCACTGATGTACTGTGGGCCATCACTGATGTACTATGGATCATCACTGATATACTGTGGACCATCCCTGATGTATTGTGGATCATCACTGATGTACTGTGGATCATCACTGATGTACTATAGATCATCACTGAAGTACTATGGGCCATCACTGGTGTACTATGGATCATCACTGGTGTACTATGGGCCATCACTGGTGTACTATGGATCATCACTGATGTACTATGGATCATCACTGATGTACTATGGATCATGACTGGTTTACTATGGATCATCACTGATGTACTGTGGACCATCCCTGATGTCCTGTGGATCATCACTGATGTACTGTGGATCATCACTGATGTACTGTGGTTCATCACTGATGTACTGTGGATCATCATTGATGTACTGAGGATCATCACTGATGTACTATGGATCATCACTGATGTACCGTGGATCATCACTGATGTACTGTGGATCATCACTGATGTACTGTGGATCATCACTGATGTACTATAGATCATCACTGAAGTACTATGGGCCATCACTGGTGTACTAAGGATCATCACTGATGTATTATGGATCATCACTGATGTACTATGAGCCATCACTGATGTACTATGGATCATCACTGGTGTACTATGGATCATCACTGATGTACTATGGATCATCACTGATGTACTATGAGCCATCACTGATGTACTATGGATCATCACTGGTGTACTATGGATCATCACTGATGTACTATGGATCATCACTGATGTACTATGAGCCATCACTGATGTACTATGGGCCATCCCTGGTGTACTATGGATCATCACTGATGTACTGTGGATCATCACTGATGTACTATGGGACATCACTGGTATACTATGGGCCATCTCTGGTGTACTATGGATCATCACTGGTGTACTATGGGCCATCACTGGTGAACTATGGATCATCACTGGTGTACTATGGACCATCACTGATTTACTATGGACCATCACTGATGTACTGTGGATCATCACTGATGTACTGTGGGTCATCCCTGGTGTACTATGGATCATCAATGGTGTAATATGGATCATCACTGATGTACTATGGGCCATCACTGATGTACTATGGATCATCACTGATGTACTGTGGACCATCCCTGATGTACTGTGGATCATCACTGATGTACTGTGGATCATCACTGATGTACTATGGATCATCACTGATGTACTATAGATCATCACTGATGTACTATAGATCATCACTGATGTACTGTGGACCATCACTGATGTACTATAGATCATCACTGATGTACTATGGACCATCACTGGTGTACTATGGATCATCACTGGTGTACTGTGGATCATCACTGGTGTACTATGGACCATCCCTGATGTACTGTGGATCATCACTGATGTACTGTGGGCCATCACTGGTGTACTATGGATCATCACTGGTGTACTATGGATCATCACTGATGTACTATGGACCATCCCTGATGTACTGTGGATCATCACTGATGTACTGTGGATCATCACTGATGTACTATGGATCATCACTGATGTACTGTGGATCATCACTGATGTACTATAGTTCATCACTGATGTACTATGGGCCATCACTGGTGTACTATGGATCATCACCGATGTACTGTGGACCATCCCTGATGTACTTTGGACCATCACTGATCTACTGTGGATCATCACTGATGTACTATGGATCATCACTGATGTACTATAGATCATCACTGATGTACTATAGATCATCACTGATGTACTATGGACCATCACTGATGTACTATAGATCATCACTGATGTACTATGGACCATCACTGGTGTACTATGGATCATCACTGGTGTACTGTGGATCATCACTGGTGTACTATGGACCATCCCTGGTGTACTGTGGATCATCACTGATGTACTGTGGATCATCACTGATGTACTATAGTTCATCACTGATGTACTATGGGCCATCACTGGTGTACTATGGATCATCACTGGTGTACTATGGATCATCACTGATGTACTATGGACCATCCCTGATGTACTGTGGATCATCACTGATGTACTGTGGATCATCACTGATGTACTATGGATCATCACTGATGTACTGTGGATCATCACTGATGTACTATAGTTCATCACTGATGTACTATCGGCCATCACTGGTGTACTATGGATCATCACTGGTGTACTATGGATCATCACTGATGTACTATGGACCATCCCTGATGTACTGTGGATCATCACTGATGTACTATAGTTCATCACTGATGTACTATGGGCCATCACTGGTGTACTATGGATCATCACTGGTGTACTATGGATCATCACTGATGTACTATAGATCATCACTCATGTACTATAGCTCATCACTGATGTACTATGGACCATCACTGATGTACTATAGATCATCACTGATGTACTATGGACCATCACTGGTGTACTTTGGATCATCACTGGTGTACTGTGGATCATCACTGGTGTACTGTGGATCATCACTGATGTACTGTGGATCATCACTGATGTACTATAGTTCATCACTGATGTACTATGGGCCATCACTGGTGTACTATGGATCATCACTGGTGTACTATGGATCATCACTGATGTACTATGGACCATCCCTGATGTACTGTGGATCATCACTGATATACTGTGGATCATCACTGATGTACTATGGATCATCACTGATGTACTGTGGATCATCACTGATGTACTATAGTTCATCACTGATGTACTATGGGCCATCACTGGTGTACTATGGATCATCACTGGTGTACTATGGATCATCACTGATGTACTATGGACCATCCCTGATGTACTGTGGATCATCACTGATGTACTAAAGTTCATCACTGATGTACTATGGGCCATCACTGGTGTACTATGGATCATCACTGGTGTACTATGGATCATCACTGATGTACTATGGACCATCCCTGATGTACTGTGGATCATCACTGATGTACTGTGGATCATCACTGATGTACTATGGATCATCACTGATGTACTATGGCCCATCACTGGTGTACTATGGGCCATCACTGGTGTACTATAGATCATCACTGGTGTACTATGGACCATCACTGATGTACTATGGATCATCACTGATATACTGTGGACCATCCCTGATGTACTGTGGATCATCACTGATGTACTGTGGATCATCACTGAAGTATTGTGGATCATCACTGATGTACTGTGGATCATCACTAATGTACTGTGTATCATAACTGATGTACTGTGGATCATCACTGATGTACTATAGATCATCACTGATGTACTATGGACCATCACTGATGTACTATAGATCATCACTGATGTACTATGGACCATCACTGGTGTACAATGGATCATCACTGGTGTACTGTGGATCATCACTGGTGTACTATGGACCATCCCTGATGTACTGTGGATCATCACTGATGTACTGTGGATCATCACTGATGTACTATAGTTCATCACTGATGTACTATAGGCCATCACTGGTGTACTATGGATCATCACTGGTGTACTATGGATCATCACTGATGTACTATGGACCATCCCTGATGTACTGTGGATCATCACTGATGTACTGTGGATCATCACTGATGTACTATGGATCATCACTGATGTACTGTGGATCATCACTGATGTACTATTGTTCATCACTGATGTACTATGGGCCATCACTGGTGTACTATGGATCATCACTGGTGTACTATGGATCATCACTGATGTACTATGGACCATCCCTGATGTACTGTGGTTCATCACTTATGTACTGTGGATCATCACTGATGTACTATAGTTCATCACTGATGTACTATGGATCATCACTGGTGTACTATGGACCATCACTGATGTACTATGGACCATCACTGATGTACTATGGATCATCACTGATATACTGTGGACCATCCCTGATGTACTGTGGATCATCACTGATGTACTGTGGATCATCACTGAAGTATTGTGGATCATCACTGATGTACTGTGGATTATCACTAATGTACTGTGGATCATAACTGATGTACTGTAGATCATCACTGATGTACTATAGATCATCACTGGTGTACTATGTATATAGATCATCACTGATGTACTATGGACCATCACTGGTGTACTATGGATCATCACTGGTGTACTGTGGATCATCACTGGTGTACTATGGACCATCCCTGATGTACTGTGGATCATCACTGATGTACTGTGGATCATCACTGATGTACTATAGTTCATCACTGATGTACTATGGGCCATCACTGGTGTACTATGGATCATCACTGATGTACTATGGACCATCCCTGATGTACTGTGGATCATCACTGATGTACTATGGTTCATCACTGATGTACTATGGGCCATCACTGGTGTACTATGGATCATCACTGGTGTACTATGGATCATCACTGATGTACTATAGATCATCACTCATGTACTATAGCTCATCACTGATGTACTATGGACCATCACTGATGTACTATAGATCATCACTGATGTACTATGGACCATCACTGGTGTACTATGAATCATCACTGGTGTACTGTGGATCATCACTGGTGTACTGTGGATCATCACTGATGTACTGTGGATCATCACTGATGTACTATAGTTCATCACTGATGTACTATGGGCCATCACTGGTGTACTATGGATCATCACTGGTGTACTATGGATCATCACTGATGTACTATGGACCATCCCTGATGTACTGTGGATCATCACTGATATACTGTGGATCATCACTGATGTACTATGGATCATCACTGATGTACTGTGGATCATCACTGATGTACTATAGTTCATCACTGATGTACTATGGGCCATCACTGGTGTACTATGGATCATCACTGGTGTACTATGGATCATCACTGATGTACTATGGACCATCCCTGATGTACTGTGGATCATCACTGATGTACTATAGTTCATCACTGATGTACTATGGGCCATCACTGGTGTACTATGGATCATCACTGGTGTACTATGGATCATCACTGATGTACTATGGACCATCCCTGATGTACTGTGGATCATCACTGATGTACTGTGGATCATCACTGATGTACTATGGATCATCACTGATGTACTATGGGCCATCACTGCTGTACTATGGGCCATCACTGGTGTACTATAGATCATCACTGGTGTACTATGGACCATCACTGATGTACTATGGATCATCACTGATATACTGTGGACCATCCTGATGTACTGTGGATCATCACTGATGTACTGTGGATCATCACTGAAGTATTGTGGATCATCACTGATGTACTGTGGATCATCACTGATGTACTGTGTATCATAACTGATGTACTGTGGATCATCACTGATGTACTATAGATCATCACTGATGTACTATGGACCATCACTGATGTACTATAGATCATCACTGATGTACTATGGACTATCACTGGTGTACTATGGATCATCACTGGTGTACTGTGGATCATCACTGGTGTACTATGGACCATCCCTGATGTACTGTGGATCATCACTGATGTACTGTGGATCATCACTGATGTACTATAGTTCATCACTGATGTACTATGGGCCATCACTGGTGTACTATGGATCATCACTGGTGTACTATGGATCATCACTGATGTACTATGGACCATCCCTGATGTACTGTGGATCATCACTGATGTACTGTGGATCATCACTGATGTACTATGGATCATCACTGATGTACTGTGGATCATCACTGATGTACTATTGTTCATCACTGATGTACTATGGGCCATCACTGGTGTACTATGGATCATCACTGGTGTACTATGGATCATCACTGATGTACTATGGACCATCCCTGATGTACTGTGGATCATCACTGATGTACTATAGTTCATCACTGATGTACTATGGGCCATCACTGGTGTACTATGGATCATCACTGGTGTACTATGGATCATCACTGATGTACTATGGACCATCCCTGATGTACTGTGGATCATCACTGATGTACTGTGGATCATCACTGATGTACTATGGATCATCACTGATGTACTATGGGCCATCACTGGTGTACTATGGGCCATCACTGGTGTACTATGGATCATCACTGGTGTACTATGGATCATCACTGGTGTACTATGGACCATCACTGATGTACTATGGACCATCACTGATGTACTATGGATCATCACTGATATACTGTGGACCATCCCTGATGTACTGTGGATCATCACTGATGTACTGTGGATCATCACTGAAGTATTGTGGATCATCACTGATGTACTGTGGATCATCACTAATGTACTGTGGATCATAACTGATGTACTGTAGATCATCACTGATGTACTATAGATCATCACTGGTGTACTATGTATATAGATCATCACTGATGTACTATGGACCATCACTGATGTACTATGGACCATCACTGGTGTACTATGGATCATCACTGGTGTACTGTGAATCATCACTGGTGTACTATGGACCATCCCTGATGTACTGTGGATCATCACTGATGTACTGTGGATCATCACTGATGTACTATAGTTCATCACTGATGTACTATGGGACATCACTGGTGTACTATGGATCATCACTGGTGTACTATGGATCATCACTGATGTACTATGGACCATCCCTGATGTACTGTGGATCATCACTGATGTACTATAGTTCATCACTGATGTACTATGGGCCATCACTGGTGTACTATGGATCATCACTGGTGTACTATGGATCATCACTGATGTACTATGGACCATCCCTGATGTACTGTGGATCATCACTGATGTACTGTGGATCATCATTGATGTACTATGGATCATCACTGATGTACTATGGGCCATCACTGGTGTACTACGGGCCATCACTGGTGTACTATGGATCATCACTGGTGTACTATGGATCATCACTGGTGTACTATGGACCATCACTGATGTACTGTGGACCACCACTGATGTACTGTGGATCATCACTGATGTACTGTGGATCATCCCTGGTGTACTATGGAACATTACTGGTGTACTATGGATCATCACTGGTGTACTATGGATCATCACTGATGTACTATGGGCCATCACTGATGTACTATGGATCATCACTGATATACTGTGGACCATCCCTGATGTACTGTGGATCATCACTGATGTACTGTGGATCATCACTGAAGTATTGTGGATCATCACTGATGTACTGTGGATCATCACTGATGTACTGTGGATCATAACTGATGTACTGTGGATCATCACTGGTGTACTATGGATCATCACTGATGTACTATGGATCATCACTGATGTACTATGGACCATCACTGATGTACTATGGGCCATCACTGGTGTACTATGGATCATCACTGATGTACTGTGGATCATCACTGATGTACTGTGGGCCATCACTGATGTACTATGGATCATCACTGATATACTGTGGACCATCCCTGATGTATTGTGGATCATCACTGATGTACTGTGGATCATCACTGATGTACTATTAATTATCACTGATGTACTATGGGCCATCACTGGTGTACTATGGATCATCACTGGTGTACTATGGATCATCACTGATGTACTATGGATCATCACTGATGTACTATGGATCATGACTGGTGTACTATGGATCATCACTGATGTACTGTGGACCATCCCTGATGTACTGTGGATCATCACTGATGTACTGTGGATCATCACTGATGTACTGTGGATCATCACTGATGTACTGAGGATCATCACTGATGTACTATGGATCATCACTGATGTACCTTGGATCATCACTGATGTACTGTGGATCATCACTGATGTACTGTGGATCATCACTGATGTACTATAGATCATCACTGTAGTACTATGGGCCATGACTGGTGTACTATGGATCATCACTGATGTACTATGGATCATCACTGATGTATTATGGATCATCACTGATGTACTATGAGCCATCACTGATGTACTATGGATCATCACTGGTGTACTATGGATCATCACTGATGTACTATGAGCCATCACTGATGTACTATGGATCATCACTGGTGTACTATGGATCATCACTGATGTACTATGGATCATCACTGATGTACTATGAGCCATCACTGATGTACTATGGGCCATCCCTGGTGTACTATGGATCATCACTGATGTACTGTGGATCATCACTGATGTACTATGGGACATCACTGGTGTACTATGGGCCATCACTGGTGTACTATGGATCATCACTGCTGTGCTATGGGCCATCACTGGTGTACTATGGATCATCACTGGTGTACTATGGACCATCACTGATGTACTATGGCTCATCACTGATATACTGTGGACCATCCCTGATATACTGTGGATCATCCCTGATGTACTGTGGATCATCACTGATCTACTGTGGGCCATCACAGGTGTACTGTGGGCCATCAAGGTGTACTATGGAGCATCACTGATGTACTATGGATCATCACTGGTGTACTGTGGATCATCACTGATGTACTGTGGACCATCCCTGATGTACTATAGATCATCACTGATGGACTGTGGACCATCCCTGATGTACTATAGATCATCACTGATGTACTGTGGATCATCACTGATGTACTATGGGCCATCACTGGTGTACTATGGGCCATCACTGGTGTACTATGGATCATCACTGGATTACTATGGATCATCCCTGGTGTACTATGGACCATCACTGATGTGCTTTGGGCCATCACTGGTGTACTATGGATCATCACTGATGTACTGTGGACCATCCCTGATGTACTGTGGATCATCACTGATGTACTATGGATCATCACTGATGTACTGTGGATCATCACTGATGTACTATGGGCCATCACTGGTGTACTATGGGCCATCACTGGTGTACTATGGATCATCACTGGATTACTATGGATCATCCCTGGTGTACTATGGACCATCACTGATGTGCTTTGGGCCATCACTGGTGTACTATGGATCATCACTGATGTACTGTGGACCATCCCTGATGTACTGTGGATCATCACTGATGTACTGTGGATCATCACTGATGTACTGTGGGCCATCACTGATGTACTATGGATCATCACTGATATACTGTGGACAATCCCTGATGTATTGTGGATCATCACTGATGTACTGTGGATCATCGCTGATGTACTATAGATCATCACTGAAGTACTATGGGCCCTCACTGGTGTACTATGGATCATCACTGGTGTACTATGGGCCATCACTGGTGTACTATGGATCATCACTGATGTACTATGGATCATCACTGATGGACTATGGATCATGACTGGTTTACTATGGATCATCACTGATGTACTGTGGACCATCCCTGATGTCCTGTGGATCATCACTGATGTACTGTGGATCATCACTGATGTACTGTGGATCATCACTGATGTACTGTGGATCATCATTGATGTACTGAGGATCATCACTGATGTACTATGGATCATCACTGATGTACCGTGGATCATCACTGATGTACTGTGGATCATCACTGATGTACTGTGGATCATCACTGATGTACTATAGATCATCACTGAAGTACTATGGGCCATCACTGGTGTACTATGGATCATCACTGATGTATTATGGATCATCACTGATGTATTATGGATCATCACTGATGTACTATGAGCCATCACTGATGTACTATGGATCATCACTGGTGTACTATGGGCCATCACTGGTGTACTATGGATCATCACTGCTGTGCTATGGGCCATCACTGGTGTACTATGGATCATCACTGGTGTACTATGGACCATCACTGATGTACTATGGCTCATCACTGATATACTGTGGACCATCCCTGATATACTGTGGATCATCCCTGATGTACTGTGGATCATCACTGATCTACTGTGGGCCATCACAGGTGTACTGTGGGCCATCAAGGTGTACTATGGAGCATCACTGATGTACTATGGATCATCACTGGTGTACTGTGGATCATCACTGATGTACTGTGGACCATCCCTGATGTACTATAGATCATCACTGATGTACTGTGGACCATCCCTGATGTACTATAGATCATCACTGATGTACTGTGGATCATCACTGATGTACTATGGGCCATCACTGGTGTACTATGGGCCATCACTGGTGTACTATGGATCATCACTGGATTACTATGGATCATCCCTGGTGTACTATGGACCATCACTGATGTGCTTTGGGCCATCACTGGTGTACTATGGATCATCACTGATGTACTGTGGACCATCCCTGATGTACTGTGGATCATCACTGATGTACTATGGATCATCACTGATGTACTATGGACCATCACTGGTGTACTATGGACCATCACTGGTGTACTATGGATCATCACTGATGTACTGTGGATCATCACTGATGTACTGTGGGCCATCACTGATGTACTATGGATCATCACTGATATACTGTGGACAATCCCTGATGCATTGTGGATCATCACTGATGTACTGTGGATCATCGCTGATGTACTATAGATCATCACTGAAGTACTATGGGCCATCACTGGTGTACTATGGATTATCACTGGTGTACTATGGGCCATCACTGGTGTACTATGGATCATCACTGATGTACTATGGATCATCACTGATGGACTATGGATCATGACTGGTTTACTATGGATCATCACTGATGTACTGTGGACCATCCCTGATGTCCTGTGGATCATCACTGATGTACTGTGGATCATCACTGATGTACTGTGGATCATCACTGATGTACTGTGGATCATCATTGATGTACTGAGGATCATCACTGATGTACTATGGATCATCACTGATGTACCGTGGATCATCACTGATGTACTGTGGATCATCACTGATGTACTGTGGATCATCACTGATGTACTATAGATCATCACTGAAGTACTATGGGCCATCACTGGTGTACTATGGATCATCACTGATGTATTATGGATCATCACTGATGTATTATGGATCATCACTGATGTACTATGAGCCATCACTGATGTACTATGGATCATCACTGGTGTAGTATGGATCATCACTGATGTACTATGGATCATCACTGATGTACTATGAGCCATCACTGATGTACTATGGGCCATCCCTGGTGTACTATGGATCATCACTGATGTACTGTGGATCATCACTGATGTACTATGGGACATCACTGGTATACTATGGGCCATCTCTGGTGTACTATGGATCATCACTGGTGTACTATGGGCCATCACTGGTGAACTATGGATCATCACTGGTGTACTATGGACCATCACTGATTTACTATGGACCATCACTGATGTACTGTGGATCATCACTGATGTACTGTGGGTCATCCCTGGTGTACTATGGATCATCACTGGTGTAATATGGATCATCACTGATGTACTATGGGCCATCACTGATGTACTATGGATCATCACTGATGTACTGTGGACCATCCCTGATGTACTGTGGATCATCACTGATGTACTATGGACCATCCCTGATGTACTATGGACCATCCCTGATGTACTGTGAATCATCACTGGTGTACTGTGGATCATCACTGATGTACTATAGATCATCACTGATGTACTGTGGATCATCACTGATGTACTATGGACCATCACTGGTGTACTATGGGCCATCACTGGTGTACTATGGATCATCACTGATGTACTGTGGATCATCCCTGATGTACTGTGGGCCATCACTGATGTACTGTGGATCATCACTGATGTACTATGGATCATCACTGATGTACTATGGGCCATCACTGGTGTACTATGGGCCATCACTGGTGTACTATAGATCATCACTGGTGTACTATGGACCATCACTGATGTACTATGGATCATCACTGATATACTGTGGACCATCCCTGATGTACTGTGGATCATCACTGATGTACTGTGGATCATCACTGAAGTATTGTGGATCATCACTGATGTACTGTGGATCATCACTGATGTACTGTGTATCATAACTGATGTACTGTGGATCATCACTGATGTACTATAGATCATCACTGTTGTACTATGGACCATCACTGATGTACTATAGATCATCACTGATGTACTATGGACCATCACTGGTGTACTATGGATCATCACTGGTGTACTGTGGATCATCACTGGTGTACTATGGACCATCCCTGATGTACTGTGGATCATCACTGATGTACTGTGGATCATCACTGATGTACTATAGTTCATCACTGATGTACTATGGGCCATCACTGGTGTACTATGGAACTTCACTGGTGTACTATGGATCATCACTGATGTACTATGGACCTTCACTGGTGTACTATGGATCATCACTGATGTACTATGGACCATCCCTGATGTACTGTGGATCATCACTGATGTACTGTGGATCATCACTGATGTACTATGGATCATCACTGATGTACTGTGGATCATCACTGATGTACTATTGTTCATCACTGATGTACTATGGGCCATCACTGGTGTACTATGGATCATCACTGGTGTACTATGGATCATCACTGATGTACTATGGACCATCCCTGATGTACTGTGGATCATCACTGATGTACTATATTTCATCACTGATGTACTATGGGCCATCACTGGTGTACTATGGATCATCACTGGTGTACTATGGATCATCACTGATGTACTATGGACCATCCCTGATGTACTGTGGATCATCACTGATGTACTGTGGATCATCACTGATGTACTATGGATCATCACTGATGTACTATGGGCCATCACTGGTGTACTATGGATCATCACTGGTGTACTATGGATCATCACTGTTGTACTATGGACCATCACTGATGTACTATGGACCATCACTGATGTACTATGGATCATCACTGATATACTGTGGATCATCACTGATGTACTATGGGACATCACTTGTGTACTATGGGCCATCACTGGTGTACTATGGATCATCACTGGTGTACTATGGGCCATCACTGGTGTACTATGGATCATCACTGGTGTACTATGGACCATCACTGATGTACTATGGCTCATCACTGATATACTGTGGACCATCCCTGATATACTGTGGATCATCCCTGATGTACTGTGGATCATCACTGATCTACTGTGGGCCATCACAGGTGTACTGTGGGCCATCACAGGTGTACTATGGAGCATCACTGATGTACTATGGATCATCACTGGTGTACTATGGATCATCACTGATGTACTGTGGACCATCCCTAATGTACTATAGATCATCACTGATGTACTGTGGATCATCACTGATGTACTATGGGCCATCACTGGTGTACTATGGGCCATCACTGGTGTACTATGGATCATCACTGGATTACTATGGATCATCCCTGGTGTACTATGGACCATCACTGATGTGCTTTGGGCCATCACTGGTGTACTATGGATCATCACTGATGTACTGTGGACCATCCCTGATGTACTGTGGATCATCACTGATGTACTATGGATCATCACTGGTGTACTATGGACCATCACTGGTGTACTATGGACCATCACTGGTGTACTATGGATCATCACTGATGTACTGTGGATCATCACTGATGTACTGTGGGCCATCACTGATGTACTATGGATCATCACTGATATACTGTGGACAATCCCTGATGTATTGTGGATCATCACTGATGTACTGTGGATCATCACTGATGTACTATAGATCATCACTGAAGTACTATGGGCCATCACTGGTGTACTATGGATCATCACTGGTGTACTATGGGCCATCACTGGTGTACTATGGATCATCACTGATGTACTATGGATCATCACTGATGTACTATGGATCATGACTGGTTTACTATGAATCATCACTGATGTACTGTGGACCATCCCTGATGTCCTGTGGATCATCACTGATGTACTGTGGATCATCACTGATGTACTGTGGATCATCACTGATGTACTGTGGATCATCATTGATGTACTGAGGATCATCACTGATGTACTATGGATCATCACTGATGTACCGTGGATCATCACTGATGTACTGTGGATCATCACTGATGTACTGTGGATCATCACTGATGTACTATAGATCATCACTGAAGTACTATGGGCCATCACTGGTGTACTATGGATCATCACTGATGTATTATGGATCATCACTGATGTACTATGAGCCATCACTGATGTACTATGGATCATCACTGGTGTACTGTGGATCATCACTGATGTACTATGGATCATCACTGATGTACTATGAGCCATCACTGATGTACTATGGATCATCACTGGTGTACTATGGATCATCACTGATGTACTATGGATCATCACTGATGTACTATGAGCCATCACTGATGTACTATGGGCCATCCCTGGTGTACTATGGATCATCACTGATGTACTGTGGATCATCACTGATGTACTATGGGACATCACTGGTATACTATGGGCCATCTCTGGTGTACTATGGATCATCACTGGTGTACTATGGGCCATCACTGGTGAACTATGGATCATCACTGGTGTACTATGGACCATCACTGATTTACTATGGACCATCACTGATGTACTGTGGATCATCACTGATGTACTGTGGGTCATCCCTGGTGTACTATGGATCATCACTGGTGTAATATGGATCATCACTGATGTACTATGGGCCATCACTAATGTACTATGGATCATCACTGATGTACTGTGGACCATCCCTGATGTACTGTGGATCATCACTGATGTACTATGGACCATCCCTGATGTACTATGGACCATCCCTGATGTACTGTGAATCATCACTGGTGTACTGTGAATCATCACTGATGTACTATAGATCATCACTGATGTACTGTGGATCATCACTGATGTACTATGGGCCATCACTGGTGTACTATGGGCCATCACTGGTGTACTATGGATCATCACTGATGTACTGTGGATCATCCCTGATGTACTGTGGGCCATCACTGATGTACTATGGATCATCACTGATGTACTATGGATCATGACTGGTGTACTATGGATCATCACTGATGTACTGTGGACCATCCCTGATGTACTGTGGATCATCACTGATGTACTGTGGATCATCACTGATGTACTGTGGATCATCACTGATGTACTATGGATCATCCCTGATGTACTATGGACCATCCCTGATGTACTGTGGATCATCACTGATGTACTATAGATCATCACTGATGTACTATGGGCCATTACTGGTGTACTATGGATCATCACTGGTGTACTATGGATCATCACTGATGTACTATGGACCATCCCTGATGTACTGTGGATCATCCCTGATGTACTGTGGATCATCACTGATGTACTATGGATCATCACTGATGTACTGTGGATCATCACTGATGTACTATAGTTCATCACTGATGTACTATGGGCCATCACTGGTGTACTATGGATCATCACTGGTGTACTATGGATCATCGCTGATGTACTATGGACCATCCCTGATGTACTGTTGATCATCACTGATGTACTATAGTTCATCACTGATGTACTATGGGCCATCACTGGTGTACTATGGATCATCACTGGTGTACTATGGATCATCACTGATGTACTATGGACCATCCCTGATGTACTGTGGATCATCACTGATGTACTGTGGATCATCACTGATGTACTATGGATCATCACTGATGTACTATGGGCCATCACTGGTGTACTATGTGCCATCACTGGTGTACTATGGATCATCACTGGTGTACTATGGATCATCACTGATGTACTATGGACCATCCCTGATGTACTGTGGATCATCACTGATGTACTGTGGATCATCACTGATGTACTATGGATCATCACTGATGTACTATGGGCCATCACTGGTGTACTATGGATCATCACTGGTGTACTATGGATCATCACTGATGTACTATGGACCATCCCTGATGTACTGTGTATCATCACTGATGTACTATAGTTCTTCACTGATGTACTATGGGCCATCACTGGTGTACTATGGATCATCACTGGTGTACTATGGATCATCACTGATGTACTATGGACCATCCCTGATGTACTGTGGATCATCACTGATGTACTGTGGATCATCACTGATGTACTATGGATCATCACTGGTGTACTATGGATCATCACTGGTGTACTATGGACCATCACTGATGTACTATGGACCATCACTGATGTACTATGGACCATCACTGATGTACTATGGATCATCACTGATATACTGTGGACCATCCCTGATGTACTGTGGATCATCACTGATGTACTGTGGATCATCACTGAAGTATTGTGGATCATCACTGATGTACTGTGGATCATCACTGATGTACTGTGTATCATAACTGATGTACTGTGGATCATCACTGATGTACTATAGATCATCACTGATGTACTATGGACCATCACTGGTGTACTATGGATCATCACTGGTGTACTATGGATCATCACTAATGTACTATGGACCATCCCTGATGTACTGTGGATCATCACTGATGTACTGTGGATCATCACTGATGTACTATAGTTCATCACTGATGTACTATGGGCCATCACTGGTGTACTATGGATCATCACTGGTGTACTATGGATCATCACTGATGTACTATGGACCATCCCTGATGTACTGTGGATCATCACTGATATACTGTGGATCATCACTGATGTACTATGGATCATCACTGATGTACTGTGGATCATCACTGATGTACTATAGTTCATCACTGATGTACTATGGGCCATCACTGGTGTACTATGGATCATCACTGGTGTACTATGGATCATCACTGATGTACTATGGACCATCCCTGATGTACTGTGGATCATCACTGATGTACTGTGGATCATCACTGATGTACTATGGATCATCACTGATGTACTATGGGCCATCACTGGTGTACTATGGGCCATCACTGGTGTACTATAGATCATCACTGGTGTACTATGGACCATCACTGATGTACTATGGATCATCACTGATATACTGTGGACCATCCCTGATGTACTGTGGATCATCACTGATGTACTGTGGATCATCACTGAAGTATTGTGGATTATCACTGATGTACTGTGGATCATCACTGATGTACTGTGTATCATAACTGATGTACTGTGGATCATCACTGATGTACTATAGATCATCACTGATGTACTATGGACCATCACTGATGTACTATAGATCATCACTGATGTACTATGGACCATCACTGGTGTACTATGGATCATCACTGGTGTACTGTGGATCATCACTGGTGTACTATGGACCATCCCTGATGTACTGTGGATCATCACTGATGTACTGTGGATCATCACTGATGTACTATAGTTCATCACTGATGTACTATAGGCCATCACTGGTGTACTATGGATCATCACTGGTGTACTATGGATCATCACTGATGTACTATGGACCATCCCTGATGTACTGTGGATCATCACTGATGTACTGTGGATCATCACTGATGTACTATGGATCATCACTGATGTACTGTGGATCATCACTGATGTACTATTGTTCATCACTGATGTACTATGGGCCATCACTGGTGTACTATGGATCATCACTGGTGTACTATGGATCATCACTGATGTACTATGGACCATCCCTGATGTACTGTGGATCATCACTGATGTACTATAGTTCATCACTGATGTACTATGGGCCATCACTGGTGTTCTATGGATCATCACTGGTGTACTATGGATCATCACTGATGTACTATGGACCATCCCTGATGTACTGTGGATCATCACTGATGTACTGTGGATCATCACTGATGTACTATGGATCATCTCTGATGTACTATGGGCCATCACTGGTGTACTATGGGCCATCACTGGTGTACTATGGATCATCACTGGTGTACTATGGACCATCACTGATGTACTATGGACCATCACTGATGTACTATGGATCATCACTGATATACTGTGGACCATCCCTGATGTACTGTGGATCATCACTGATGTACTGTGGATCATCACTGAAGTATTGTGGATCATCACTGATGTACTGTGGATCATCACTAATGTACTGTGGATCACAACTGATGTACTGTAGATCATCACTGATGTACTATAGATCATCACTGGTGTACTATGTATATAGATCATCACTGATGTACTATGGACCATCACTGATGTACTATAGATCATCACTGATGTACTATGGACCATCACTGGTGTACTATGGATCATCACTGGTGTGCTGTGGATCATCACTGGTGTACTATGGACCATCCCTGATGTACTGTGGATCATCACTGATGTACTGTGGATCATCACTGATGTACTATAGTTCATCACTGATGTACTATGGGCCATCACTGGTGTACTATGGATCATCACTGATGTACTATGGACCATCCCTGATGTACTGTGGATCATCACTGATGTACTATAGTTCATCACTGATGTACTATGGGCCATCACTGGTGTACTATGGATCATCACTGGTGTACTATGGATCATCACTGATGTACTATAGATCATCACTCATGTACTATAGCTCATCACTGATGTACTATGGACCATCACTGATGTACTATAGATCATCACTGATGTACTATGGACCATCACTGGTGTACTATGGATCATCACTGGTGTACTGTGGATCATCACTGGTGTACTGTGGATCATCACTGATGTACTGTGGATCATCACTGATGTACTATAGTTCATCACTGATGTACTATGGGCCATCACTGGTGTACTATGGATCATCACTGGTGTACTATGGATCATCACTGATGTACTATGGACCATCCCTGATGTACTGTGGATCATCACTGATATACTGTGGATCATCACTGATGTACTATGGATCATCACTGATGTACTGTGGATCATCACTGATGTACTATAGTTCATCACTGATGTACTATGGGCCATCACTGGTGTACTATGGATCATCACTGGTGTACTATGGATCATCACTGATGTACTATGGACCATCCCTGATGTACTGTGGATCATCACTGATGTACTATAGTTCATCACTGATGTACTATGGGCCATCACTGGTGTACTATGGATCATCACTGGTGTACTATGGATCATCACTGATGTACTATGGACCATCCCTGATGTACTGTGGATCATCACTGATGTACTGTGGATCATCACTGATGTACTATGGGCCATCACTGGTGTACTATGGGCCATCACTGGTGTACTATAGATCATCACTGGTGTACTATGGACCATCACTGATGTACTATGGATCATCACTGATATACTGTGGACCATCCCTGATGTACTGTGGATCATCACTGATGTACTGTGGATCATCACTGAAGTATTGTGGATCATCACTGATGTACTGTGGATCATCACTGATGTACTGTGTATCATAACTGATGTACTGTGGATCATCACTGATGTACTATAGATCATCACTGATGTACTATGGACCATCACTGATGTACTATAGATCATCACTGATGTACTATGCACCATCACTGGTGTACTATGGATCATCACTGGTGTACTGTGGATCATCACTGGTGTACTATGGACCATCCCTGATGTACTGTGGATCATCACTGATGTACTGTGGATCATCACTGATGTACTATTGTTCATCACTGATGTACTATGGGCCATCACTGGTGTACTATGGATCATCACTGGTGTACTATGGATCATCACTGATGTACTATGGACCATCCCTGATGTACTGTGGATCATCACTGATGTACTGTGGATCATCACTGATGTACTATGGATCATCACTGATGTACTATGGATCATCACTGATGTACTATTGTTCATCACTGATGTACTATGGGCCATCACTGATGTACTATGGACCATCCCTGGTGTACTATGGATCATCACTGATGTACTATGGACCATCCCTGATGTACTGTGGATCATCACTGATGTACTATAGTTCATCACTGATGTACTATGGGCCATCACTGGTGTACTATGGATCATCACTGGTGTACTATGGATCATCACTGATGTACTATGGACCATCCCTGATGTACTGTGGATCATCACTGATGTACTGTGGATCAACACTGATGTACTATGGATCATCACTGCTGTACTATGGACCATCCCTGATGTACTATAGATCATCACTGATGTTCTGTGGATCATCATTGATGTACTATGGATCATCACTGATGTACTATGGGCCATCACTGGTGTACTACGGGCCATCACTTGTGTACTATGGATCATCACTGGTGTACTATGGATCATCACTGGTGTACTATGGACCATCACTGATGTACTGTGGACCACCACTGATGTACTGTGGATCATCACTGATGTACTGTGGATCATCCCTGGTGTACTGTGGAACATTACTGGTGTACTATGGATCATCACTGGTGTACTATGGATCATCACTGATGTACTATGGGCCATCACTGATGTACTATGGATCATCACTGATATACTGTGGACCATCCCTGATGTACTATGGATCATGACTGATGTACTGTGGATCATCACTGAAGTATTGTGGATCATCACTGATGTACTGTGGATCATCACTGATGTACTGTGGATCATAACTGATGTACTGTGGATCATCACTGGTGTACTATGGATCATCACTGATGTACTATGGATCATCACTGATGTACTATGGACCATCACTGATGTACTATGGGCCATCACTGGTGTACTATGGATCATCACTGGTGTACTATGGATCATCACTGATGTACTATGGATCATCACTGGTGTACTATGGATCATCACTGATGTACTATGGATCATCACTGATGTACTATGGATCATGACTGGTGTACTGTGGATCATCACTGATGTACTGTGGATCATCACTGATGTACTGTGGATCATCACTGATGTACTGAGGATCATCACTGATGTACTATGGATCATCACTGATGTACCTTGGATCATCACTGATGTACTGTGGATCATCACTGATGTACTGTGGATCATCACTGATGTACAATAGATCATCACTGTAGTACTATGGGCCATGACTGGTGTACTATGGATCATCACTGATGTACTATGGATCATCACTGATGTATTATGGATCATCACTGATGTACTATGAGCCATCACTGATGTACTATGGATCATCACTGATGTACTATGGATCATCACTGATGTACTATGAGCCATCACTGATGTACTATGGATCATCACTGGTGTACTATGGATCATCACTGATGTACTATGGATCATCACTGATGTACTATGAGCCATCACTGATGTACTATGGGCCATCCCTGGTGTACTATGGATCATCACTGATGTACTGTGGATCATCACTGATGTACTATGGGACATCACTGGTGTACTATGGGCCATCACTGGTGTACTATGGATCATCACTGGTGTACTATGGGCCATCACTGGTGTACTATGGGCCATCACTGGTGTACTATGGATCATCACTGGTGTACTATGGACCATCACTGATGTACTACGGCTCATCACTGATATACTGTGGACCATCCCTGATATACTGTGGATCATCCCTGATGTACTGTGGATCATCACTGATCTACTGTGGGCCATCACAGGTGTACTGTGGGCCATCACAGGTGTACTATGGAGCATCACTGATGTACTATGGATCATCACTGGTGTACTATGGATCATCACTGATGTACTGTGGACCATCCCTGATGTACTATAGATCATCACTGATGTACTGTGGATCATCACTGATGTACTATGGGCCATCACTGGTGTACTATGGGCCATCACTGGTGTACTATGGATCATCACTGGATTACTATGGATCATCCCTGGTGTACTATGGACCATCACTGATGTGCTTTGGGCCATCACTGGTGTACTATGGATCATCACTGATGTACTGTGGACCATCCCTGATGTACTGTGGATCATCACTGATGTACTATGGATCATCACTGATGTACTATGGACCATCATTGGTGTACTATGGACCATCACTGGTGTACTATGGATCATCACTGATGTACTGTGGGTCATCACTGATGTACTGTGGGCCATCACTGATGTACTATGGATCATCACTGATATACTGTGGACAATCCCTGATGTATTGTGGATCATCACTGATGTACTGTGGATCATCACTGATGTACTATAGATCATCACTGAAGTACTATGGGCCATCACTGGTGTACTATGGATCATCACTGGTGTACTATGGGCCATCACTGGTGTACTATGGATCATCACTGATGTACTATGGATCATCACTGATGTACTATGGATCATGACTGGTTTACTATGGATCATCACTGATGTACTGTGGACCATCCCTGATGTCCTGTGGATCATCACTGATGTACTGTGGATCATCACTGATGTACTGTGGATCATCACTGATGTACTGTGGATCATCATTGATGTACTGAGGATCATCACTGATGTACTATGGATCATCACTGATGTAATGTGGATCATCACTGATGTACTGTGGATCATCACTGATGTACTGTGGATCATCACTGATGTACTATAGATCATCACTGAAGTACTATGGGCCATCACTGGTGTACTATGGATCATCACTGATGTATTATGGATCATCACTGATGTACTATGAGCCATCACTGATGTACTATGGATCATCACTGGTGTACTATGGATCATCACTGATGTACTATGGATCATCACTGATGTACTATGAGCCATCACTGATGTACTATGGATCATCACTGGTGTACTATGGATCATCACTGATGTACTATGGATCATCACTGATGTACTATGAGCCATCACTGATGTACTATGGGCCATCCCTGGTGTACTATGAATCATCACTGATGTACTGTGGATCATCACTGATGTACTATGGGACATCACTGGTATACTATGGGCCATCTCTGGTGTACTATGGATCAACACTGGTGTACTATGGACCATCACTGATTTACTATGGACCATCACTGATGTACTGTGGATCATCACTGATGTACTATGGGTCATCCCTGGTGTACTATGGATCATCACTGGTGTAAATGGATCATCACTGATGTACTATGGGCCATCACTGATGTACTATGGATCATCACTGATGTACTGTGGACCATCCCTGATGTACTGTGGATCATCACTGATGTACTATGGACCATCCCTGATGTACTATGGACCATCCCTGATGTACTGTGAATCATCACTGGTGTACTGTGGATCATCACTGATGTACTATAGATCATCACTGATGTACTGTGGATCATCACTGATGTACTATGGGCCATCACTGGTGTACTATGGACCATCCCTGATGTACTGTGGATCATCACTGATGTACTATGGATCATCACTGATGTACTGTGGATCATCACTGATGTACTATAGTTCATCACTGATGTACTATGGGCCATCACTGGTGTACTATGGATCATCACTGGTGTACTATGGATCATGACTGATGTACTATGGACCATCCCTGATGTACTGTGGATCATCTCTGATGTACTATAGTTCATCACTGATGTACTATGGGCCATCACTGGTGTACTATGGATCATCACTGGTGTACTATGGATCATCACTGATGTACTATGGACCATCCCTGATGTACTGTGGATCATCACTGATGTACTGTGGATCATCACTGATGTACTATGGATCATCACTGATGTACTATGGGCCATCACTGGTGTACTATGGGCCATCACTGGTGTACTATGGATCATCACTGGTGTACTATGGACCATCACTGATGTACTATGGACCATCACTGATGTACTATGGATCATCACTGATATACTGTGGACCATCACTGATGTACTGTGGACCATCCCTGATGTACTGTGGATCATCACTGAAGTATTGTGGATCATCACTGATGTACTGTGGATCATCACTGATGTACTGTGGATCATCACTAATGTACTGTGGATCATAACTGATGTACTGTGGATCATCACTGGTGTACTATGGACCATCCCTGATGTACTGTGGATCATCACTGATGTACTGTGGATCATCACTGATGTACTATAGTTCATCACTGATGTACTATGGGCCATCACCGGTGTACTATGGATCATCACTGGTGTACTATGGATCATCACTGATGTACTATGGACCATCCCTGATGTACTGTGGATCATCACTGATGTACTGTGGATCATCACTGATGTACTATGGATCATCACTGATGTACTATGGGCCATCACTGGTGTACTATGGATCATCACTGATGTACTATGGATCATCACTGATGTACTATGGACCATCACTGATGTACTATGGGCCATCACTGGTGTACTATGGATCATCACCGATGTACTGTGGACCACCCCTGATGTACTGTGGATCATCACTGATGTACTATGGATCATCACTGATGTACTATGGACCATCACTGGTGTACTATGGACCATCACTGTTGTACTATGGATCATCACTGATGTACTATGGATCATCACTGATGTACTGTGGGCCATCACTGATGTACTATGGATCATCACTGATATACTGTGGACAATCCCTGATGTATTGTGGATCATCACTGATGTACTGTGGATCATCACTGATGTACTATAGATCATCACTGAAGTACTATGGGCCATCACTGGTGTACTATGGATCATCACTGGTGTACTATGGGCCATCACTGGTGTACTATGGATCATCACTGATGTACTATGGATCATCACTGATGTACTATGGATCATGACTGGTTTACTATGGATCATCACTGATGTACTGTGGACCATCCCTGATGTCCTGTGGATCATCACTGATGTACTGTAGATCATCACTGATGTACTGTGGATCATCACTGATGTACTGTGGATCATCATTGATGTACTGAGGATCATCACTGATGTACTATGGATCATCACTGATGTACTGTGGATCATCACTGATGTACTGTGGATCATCACTGATGTACTGTGGATCATCACTGATGTACTATAGATCATCACTGAAGTACTATGGGCCATCACTGGTGTACTATGGATCATCACTGATGTATTATGGATCATCACTGATGTACTATGAGCCATCACTGATGTACTATGGATCATCACTGGTGTACTATGGATCATCACTGATGTACTATGGATCATCACTGATGTACTATGAGCCATCACTGATGTACTATGGATCATCACTGGTGTACTATGGATCATCACTGATGTACTATGGATCATCACTGATGTACTATGGATCATCACTGATGTACTATGGATCATCACTGATGTACTATTGTTCATCACTGATGTACTATGGGCCATCACTGATGTACTATGGACCATCCCTGGTGTACTATGGATCATCACTGATGTACTATGGACCATCCCTGATGTACTGTGGATCATCACTGATGTACTATAGTTCATCACTGATGTACTATGGGCCATCACTGGTGTACTATGGATCATCACTGGTGTACTATGGATCATCACTGATGTACTATGGACCATCCCTGATGTACTGTGGATCATCACTGATGTACTGTGGATCATCACTGATGTACTATGGATCATCACTGCTGTACTATGGACCATCCCTGATGTACTATAGATCATCACTGATGTTCTGTGGATCATCATTGATGTACTATGGATCATCACTGATGTACTATGGGCCATCACTGGTGTACTACGGGCCATCACTTGTGTACTATGGATCATCACTGGTGTACTATGGATCATCACTGGTGTACTATGGACCATCACTGATGTACTGTGGACCACCACTGATGTACTGTGGATCATCACTGATGTACTGTGGATCATCCCTGGTGTACTGTGGAACATTACTGGTGTACTATGGATCATCACTGGTGTACTATGGATCATCACTGATGTACTATGGGCCATCACTGATGTACTATGGATCATCACTGATATACTGTGGACCATCCCTGATGTACTATGGATCATGACTGATGTACTGTGGATCATCACTGAAGTATTGTGGATCATCACTGATGTACTGTGGATCATCACTGATGTACTGTGGATCATAACTGATGTACTGTGGATCATCACTGGTGTACTATGGATCATCACTGATGTACTATGGATCATCACTGATGTACTATGGACCATCACTGATGTACTATGGGCCATCACTGGTGTACTATGGATCATCACTGGTGTACTATGGATCATCACTGATGTACTATGGATCATCACTGGTGTACTATGGATCATCACTGATGTACTATGGATCATCACTGATGTACTATGGATCATGACTGGTGTACTGTGGATCATCACTGATGTACTGTGGATCATCACTGATGTACTGTGGATCATCACTGATGTACTGAGGATCATCACTGATGTACTATGGATCATCACTGATGTACCTTGGATCATCACTGATGTACTGTGGATCATCACTGATGTACTGTGGATCATCACTGATGTACAATAGATCATCACTGTAGTACTATGGGCCATGACTGGTGTACTATGGATCATCACTGATGTACTATGGATCATCACTGATGTATTATGGATCATCACTGATGTACTATGAGCCATCACTGATGTACTATGGATCATCACTGGTGTACTATGGATCATCACTGATGTACTATGAGCCATCACTGATGTACTATGGATCATCACTGGTGTACTATGGATCATCACTGATGTACTATGGATCATCACTGATGTACTATGAGCCATCACTGATGTACTATGGGCCATCCCTGGTGTACTATGGATCATCACTGATGTACTGTGGATCATCACTGATGTACTATGGGACATCACTGGTGTACTATGGGCCATCACTGGTGTACTATGGATCATCACTGGTGTACTATGGGCCATCACTGGTGTACTATGGGCCATCACTGGTGTACTATGGATCATCACTGGTGTACTATGGACCATCACTGATGTACTACGGCTCATCACTGATATACTGTGGACCATCCCTGATATACTGTGGATCATCCCTGATGTACTGTGGATCATCACTGATCTACTGTGGGCCATCACAGGTGTACTGTGGGCCATCACAGGTGTACTATGGAGCATCACTGATGTACTATGGATCATCACTGGTGTACTATGGATCATCACTGATGTACTGTGGACCATCCCTGATGTACTATAGATCATCACTGATGTACTGTGGATCATCACTGATGTACTATGGGCCATCACTGGTGTACTATGGGCCATCACTGGTGTACTATGGATCATCACTGGATTACTATGGATCATCCCTGGTGTACTATGGACCATCACTGATGTGCTTTGGGCCATCACTGGTGTACTATGGATCATCACTGATGTACTGTGGACCATCCCTGATGTACCGTGGATCATCACTGATGTACTATGGATCATCACTGATGTACTATGGACCATCATTGGTGTACTATGGACCATCACTGGTGTACTATGGATCATCACTGATGTACTGTGGGTCATCACTGATGTACTGTGGGCCATCACTGATGTACTATGGATCATCACTGATATACTGTGGACAATCCCTGATGTATTGTGGATCATCACTGATGTACTGTGGATCATCACTGATGTACTATAGATCATCACTGAAGTACTATGGGCCATCACTGGTGTACTATGGATCATCACTGGTGTACTATGGGCCATCACTGGTGTACTATGGATCATCACTGATGTACTATGGATCATCACTGATGTACTATGGATCATGACTGGTTTACTATGGATCATCACTGATGTACTGTGGACCATCCCTGATGTCCTGTGGATCATCACTGATGTACTGTGGATCATCACTGATGTACTGTGGATCATCACTGATGTACTGTGGATCATCATTGATGTACTGAGGATCATCACTGATGTACTATGGATCATCACTGATGTAATGTGGATCATCACTGATGTACTGTGGATCATCACTGATGTACTGTGGATCATCACTGATGTACTATAGATCATCACTGAAGTACTATGGGCCATCACTGGTGTACTATGGATCATCACTGATGTATTATGGATCATCACTGATGTACTATGAGCCATCACTGATGTACTATGGATCATCACTGGTGTACTATGGATCATCACTGATGTACTATGGATCATCACTGATGTACTATGAGCCATCACTGATGTACTATGGATCATCACTGGTGTACTATGGATCATCACTGATGTACTATGGATCATCACTGATGTACTATGAGCCATCACTGATGTACTATGGGCCATCCCTGGTGTACTATGAATCATCACTGATGTACTGTGGATCATCACTGATGTACTATGGGACATCACTGGTATACTATGGGCCATCTCTGGTGTACTATGGATCAACACTGGTGTACTATGGACCATCACTGATTTACTATGGACCATCACTGATGTACTGTGGATCATCACTGATGTACTATGGGTCATCCCTGGTGTACTATGGATCATCACTGGTGTAAATGGATCATCACTGATGTACTATGGGCCATCACTGATGTACTATGGATCATCACTGATGTACTGTGGACCATCCCTGATGTACTGTGGATCATCACTGATGTACTATGGACCATCCCTGATGTACTATGGACCATCCCTGATGTACTGTGAATCATCACTGGTGTACTGTGGATCATCACTGATGTACTATAGATCATCACTGATGTACTGTGGATCATCACTGATGTACTATGGGCCATCACTGGTGTACTATGGACCATCCCTGATGTACTGTGGATCATCACTGATGTACTATGGATCATCACTGATGTACTGTGGATCATCACTGATGTACTATAGTTCATCACTGATGTACTATGGGCCATCACTGGTGTACTATGGATCATCACTGGTGTACTATGGATCATGACTGATGTACTATGGACCATCCCTGATGTACTGTGGATCATCTCTGATGTACTATAGTTCATCACTGATGTACTATGGGCCATCACTGGTGTACTATGGATCATCACTGGTGTACTATGGATCATCACTGATGTACTATGGACCATCCCTGATGTACTGTGGATCATCACTGATGTACTGTGGATCATCACTGATGTACTATGGATCATCACTGATGTACTATGGGCCATCACTGGTGTACTATGGGCCATCACTGGTGTACTATGGATCATCACTGGTGTACTATGGACCATCACTGATGTACTATGGACCATCACTGATGTACTATGGATCATCACTGATATACTGTGGACCATCACTGATGTACTGTGGACCATCCCTGATGTACTGTGGATCATCACTGAAGTATTGTGGATCATCACTGATGTACTGTGGATCATCACTGATGTACTGTGGATCATCACTAATGTACTGTGGATCATAACTGATGTACTGTGGATCATCACTGGTGTACTATGGACCATCCCTGATGTACTGTGGATCATCACTGATGTACTGTGGATCATCACTGATGTACTATAGTTCATCACTGATGTACTATGGGCCATCACCGGTGTACTATGGATCATCACTGGTGTACTATGGATCATCACTGATGTACTATGGACCATCCCTGATGTACTGTGGATCATCACTGATGTACTGTGGATCATCACTGATGTACTATGGATCATCACTGATGTACTATGGGCCATCACTGGTGTACTATGGATCATCACTGATGTACTATGGATCATCACTGATGTACTATGGACCATCACTGATGTACTATGGGCCATCACTGGTGTACTATGGATCATCACCGATGTACTGTGGACCACCCCTGATGTACTGTGGATCATCACTGATGTACTATGGATCATCACTGATGTACTATGGACCATCACTGGTGTACTATGGACCATCACTGTTGTACTATGGATCATCACTGATGTACTATGGATCATCACTGATGTACTGTGGGCCATCACTGATGTACTATGGATCATCACTGATATACTGTGGACAATCCCTGATGTATTGTGGATCATCACTGATGTACTGTGGATCATCACTGATGTACTATAGATCATCACTGAAGTACTATGGGCCATCACTGGTGTACTATGGATCATCACTGGTGTACTATGGGCCATCACTGGTGTACTATGGATCATCACTGATGTACTATGGATCATCACTGATGTACTATGGATCATGACTGGTTTACTATGGATCATCACTGATGTACTGTGGACCATCCCTGATGTCCTGTGGATCATCACTGATGTACTGTAGATCATCACTGATGTACTGTGGATCATCACTGATGTACTGTGGATCATCATTGATGTACTGAGGATCATCACTGATGTACTATGGATCATCACTGATGTACTGTGGATCATCACTGATGTACTGTGGATCATCACTGATGTACTGTGGATCATCACTGATGTACTATAGATCATCACTGAAGTACTATGGGCCATCACTGGTGTACTATGGATCATCACTGATGTATTATGGATCATCACTGATGTACTATGAGCCATCACTGATGTACTATGGATCATCACTGGTGTACTATGGATCATCACTGATGTACTATGGATCATCACTGATGTACTATGAGCCATCACTGATGTACTATGGATCATCACTGGTGTACTATGGATCATCACTGATGTACTATGGATCATCACTGATGTACTATGAGCCATCACTGATGTACTATGGGCCATCCCTGGTGTACTATGAATCATCACTGATGTACTGTGGATCATCACTGATGTACTATGGGACATCACTGGTATACTATGGGTCATCTCTGGTGTACTATGGATCAACACTGGTGTACTATGGACCATCACTGATTTACTATGGACCATCACTGATGTACTGTGGATCATCACTGATGTACTATGGGTCATCCCTGGTGTACTATGGATCATCACTGGTGTAAATGGATCATCACTGATGTACTATGGGCCATCACTGATGTACTATGGATCATCACTGATGTACTGTGGACCATCCCTGATGTACTGTGGATCATCACTGATGTACTATGGACCATCCCTGATGTACTATGGACCATCCCTGATGTACTGTGAATCATCACTGGTGTACTGTGGATCATCACTGATGTACTATAGATCATCACTGATGTACTATAGTTCATCACTGATGTACTATGGGCCATCACTGGTGTACTATGGATCATCACTGGTGTACTATGGATCATCACTGATGTACTATGGACCATCCCTGATGTACTGTGGATCGTCACTGATGTACTGTGGATCATCACTGATGTACTATGGATCATCACTGATGTACTATGGGCCATCACTGGTGTACTATGGATCATCACTGATGTACTATGGATCATCACTGATGTACTATGGACCATCACTGATGTACTATGGGCCATCACTGGTGTACTATGGATCATCACCGATGTACTGTGGACCATCCCTGATGTACTGTGGATCATCACTGATGTACTATGGATCATCACTGATGTACTATGGACCATCACTGGTGTACTATGGACCATCACTGGTGTACTATGGATCATCACTGATGTACTGTGGATCATCACTGATGTACTGTGGGCCATCACTGATGTACTATGGATCATCACTGATATACTGTGGACAATCCCTGATGTATTGTGGATCATCACTGATGTACTGTGGATCATCACTGATGTACTATAGATCATCACTGAAGTACTATGGGCCATCACTGGTGTACTATGGATCATCACTGGTGTACTATGGGCCATCACTGGTGTACTATGGATCATCACTGATGTACTATGGATCATCACTGATGTACTATGGATCATGACTGGTTTACTATGGATCATCACTGATGTACTGTGGACCATCCCTGATGTCCTGTGGATCATCACTGATGTACTGTGGATCATCACTGATGTACTGTGGATCATCACTGATGTACTGTGGATCATCATTGATGTACTGAGGATCATCACTGATGTACTATGGATCATCACTGATGTACCGTGGATCATCACTGATGTACTGTGGATCATCACTGATGTACTGTGGATCATCACTGATGTACTATAGATCATCACTGAAGTACTATGGGCCATCACTGGTGTACTATGGATCATCACTGATGTATTATGGATCATCACTGATGTACTATGAGCCATCACTGATGTACTATGGATCATCACTGGTGTACTATGGATCATCACTGATGTACTATGGATCATCACTGATGTACTATGAGCCATCACTGATGTACTATGGATCATCACTGATGTACTATGGACCATCACTGATGTACTATGGGCCATCACTGGTGTACTATGGATCATCACTGGTGTACTATGGATCATCACTGATGTACTATGGATCATCACTGGTGTACTATGGATCATCACTGATGTACTATGGATCATCACTGATGTACTATGGATCATGACTGGTGTACTGTGGATCATCACTGATGTACTGTGGATCATCACTGATGTACTGTGGATCATCACTGATGTACTGAGGATCATCACTGATGTACTATGGATCATCACTGATGTACCTTGGATCATCACTGATGTACTGTGGATCATCACTGATGTACTGTGGATCATCACTGATGTACAATAGATCATCACTGTAGTACTATGGGCCATGACTGGTGTACTATGGATCATCACTGATGTACTATGGATCATCACTGATGTATTATGGATCATCACTGATGTACTATGAGCCATCACTGATGTACTATGGATCATCACTGGTGTACTATGGATCATCACTGATGTACTATGAGCCATCACTGATGTACTATGGATCATCACTGGTGTACTATGGATCATCACTGATGTACTATGGATCATCACTGATGTACTATGAGCCATCACTGATGTACTATGGGCCATCCCTGGTGTACTATGGATCATCACTGATGTACTGTGGATCATCACTGATGTACTATGGGACATCACTGGTGTACTATGGGCCATCACTGGTGTACTATGGATCATCACTGGTGTACTATGGGCCATCACTGGTGTACTATGGGCCATCACTGGTGTACTATGGATCATCACTGGTGTACTATGGACCATCACTGATGTACTACGGCTCATCACTGATATACTGTGGACCATCCCTGATATACTGTGGATCATCCCTGATGTACTGTGGATCATCACTGATCTACTGTGGGCCATCACAGGTGTACTGTGGGCCATCACAGGTGTACTATGGAGCATCACTGATGTACTATGGATCATCACTGGTGTACTATGGATCATCACTGATGTACTGTGGACCATCCCTGATGTACTATAGATCATCACTGATGTACTGTGGATCATCACTGATGTACTATGGGCCATCACTGGTGTACTATGGGCCATCACTGGTGTACTATGGATCATCACTGGATTACTATGGATCATCCCTGGTGTACTATGGACCATCACTGATGTGCTTTGGGCCATCACTGGTGTACTATGGATCATCACTGATGTACTGTGGACCATCCCTGATGTACTGTGGATCATCACTGATGTACTATGGATCATCACTGATGTACTATGGACCATCATTGGTGTACTATGGACCATCACTGGTGTACTATGGATCATCACTGATGTACTGTGGGTCATCACTGATGTACTGTGGGCCATCACTGATGTACTATGGATCATCACTGATATACTGTGGACAATCCCTGATGTATTGTGGATCATCACTGATGTACTGTGGATCATCACTGATGTACTATAGATCATCACTGAAGTACTATGGGCCATCACTGGTGTACTATGGATCATCACTGGTGTACTATGGGCCATCACTGGTGTACTATGGATCATCACTGATGTACTATGGATCATCACTGATGTACTATGGATCATGACTGGTTTACTATGGATCATCACTGATGTACTGTGGACCATCCCTGATGTCCTGTGGATCATCACTGATGTACTGTGGATCATCACTGATGTACTGTGGATCATCACTGATGTACTGTGGATCATCATTGATGTACTGAGGATCATCACTGATGTACTATGGATCATCACTGATGTAATGTGGATCATCACTGATGTACTGTGGATCATCACTGATGTACTGTGGATCATCACTGATGTACTATAGATCATCACTGAAGTACTATGGGCCATCACTGGTGTACTATGGATCATCACTGATGTATTATGGATCATCACTGATGTACTATGAGCCATCACTGATGTACTATGGATCATCACTGGTGTACTATGGATCATCACTGATGTACTATGGATCATCACTGATGTACTATGAGCCATCACTGATGTACTATGGATCATCACTGGTGTACTATGGATCATCACTGATGTACTATGGATCATCACTGATGTACTATGAGCCATCACTGATGTACTATGGGCCATCCCTGGTGTACTATGAATCATCACTGATGTACTGTGGATCATCACTGATGTACTATGGGACATCACTGGTATACTATGGGCCATCTCTGGTGTACTATGGATCAACACTGGTGTACTATGGACCATCACTGATTTACTATGGACCATCACTGATGTACTGTGGATCATCACTGATGTACTATGGGTCATCCCTGGTGTACTATGGATCATCACTGGTGTAAATGGATCATCACTGATGTACTATGGGCCATCACTGATGTACTATGGATCATCACTGATGTACTGTGGACCATCCCTGATGTACTGTGGATCATCACTGATGTACTATGGACCATCCCTGATGTACTATGGACCATCCCTGATGTACTGTGAATCATCACTGGTGTACTGTGGATCATCACTGATGTACTATAGATCATCACTGATGTACTGTGGATCATCACTGATGTACTATGGGCCATCACTGGTGTACTATGGACCATCCCTGATGTACTGTGGATCATCACTGATGTACTATGGATCATCACTGATGTACTGTGGATCATCACTGATGTACTATAGTTCATCACTGATGTACTATGGGCCATCACTGGTGTACTATGGATCATCACTGGTGTACTATGGATCATGACTGATGTACTATGGACCATCCCTGATGTACTGTGGATCATCTCTGATGTACTATAGTTCATCACTGATGTACTATGGGCCATCACTGGTGTACTATGGATCATCACTGGTGTACTATGGATCATCACTGATGTACTATGGACCATCCCTGATGTACTGTGGATCATCACTGATGTACTGTGGATCATCACTGATGTACTATGGATCATCACTGATGTACTATGGGCCATCACTGGTGTACTATGGGCCATCACTGGTGTACTATGGATCATCACTGGTGTACTATGGACCATCACTGATGTACTATGGACCATCACTGATGTACTATGGATCATCACTGATATACTGTGGACCATCACTGATGTACTGTGGACCATCCCTGATGTACTGTGGATCATCACTGAAGTATTGTGGATCATCACTGATGTACTGTGGATCATCACTGATGTACTGTGGATCATCACTAATGTACTGTGGATCATAACTGATGTACTGTGGATCATCACTGGTGTACTATGGACCATCCCTGATGTACTGTGGATCATCACTGATGTACTGTGGATCATCACTGATGTACTATAGTTCATCACTGATGTACTATGGGCCATCACCGGTGTACTATGGATCATCACTGGTGTACTATGGATCATCACTGATGTACTATGGACCATCCCTGATGTACTGTGGATCATCACTGATGTACTGTGGATCATCACTGATGTACTATGGATCATCACTGATGTACTATGGGCCATCACTGGTGTACTATGGATCATCACTGATGTACTATGGATCATCACTGATGTACTATGGACCATCACTGATGTACTATGGGCCATCACTGGTGTACTATGGATCATCACCGATGTACTGTGGACCACCCCTGATGTACTGTGGATCATCACTGATGTACTATGGATCATCACTGATGTACTATGGACCATCACTGGTGTACTATGGACCATCACTGTTGTACTATGGATCATCACTGATGTACTATGGATCATCACTGATGTACTGTGGGCCATCACTGATGTACTATGGATCATCACTGATATACTGTGGACAATCCCTGATGTATTGTGGATCATCACTGATGTACTGTGGATCATCACTGATGTACTATAGATCATCACTGAAGTACTATGGGCCATCACTGGTGTACTATGGATCATCACTGGTGTACTATGGGCCATCACTGGTGTACTATGGATCATCACTGATGTACTATGGATCATCACTGATGTACTATGGATCATGACTGGTTTACTATGGATCATCACTGATGTACTGTGGACCATCCCTGATGTCCTGTGGATCATCACTGATGTACTGTAGATCATCACTGATGTACTGTGGATCATCACTGATGTACTGTGGATCATCATTGATGTACTGAGGATCATCACTGATGTACTATGGATCATCACTGATGTACTGTGGATCATCACTGATGTACTGTGGATCATCACTGATGTACTGTGGATCATCACTGATGTACTATAGATCATCACTGAAGTACTATGGGCCATCACTGGTGTACTATGGATCATCACTGATGTATTATGGATCATCACTGATGTACTATGAGCCATCACTGATGTACTATGGATCATCACTGGTGTACTATGGATCATCACTGATGTACTATGGATCATCACTGATGTACTATGAGCCATCACTGATGTACTATGGATCATCACTGGTGTACTATGGATCATCACTGATGTACTATGGATCATCACTGATGTACTATGAGCCATCACTGATGTACTATGGGCCATCCCTGGTGTACTATGAATCATCACTGATGTACTGTGGATCATCACTGATGTACTATGGGACATCACTGGTATACTATGGGTCATCTCTGGTGTACTATGGATCAACACTGGTGTACTATGGACCATCACTGATTTACTATGGACCATCACTGATGTACTGTGGATCATCACTGATGTACTATGGGTCATCCCTGGTGTACTATGGATCATCACTGGTGTAAATGGATCATCACTGATGTACTATGGGCCATCACTGATGTACTATGGATCATCACTGATGTACTGTGGACCATCCCTGATGTACTGTGGATCATCACTGATGTACTATGGACCATCCCTGATGTACTATGGACCATCCCTGATGTACTGTGAATCATCACTGGTGTACTGTGGATCATCACTGATGTACTATAGATCATCACTGATGTACTATAGTTCATCACTGATGTACTATGGGCCATCACTGGTGTACTATGGATCATCACTGGTGTACTATGGATCATCACTGATGTACTATGGACCATCCCTGATGTACTGTGGATCGTCACTGATGTACTGTGGATCATCACTGATGTACTATGGATCATCACTGATGTACTATGGGCCATCACTGGTGTACTATGGATCATCACTGATGTACTATGGATCATCACTGATGTACTATGGACCATCACTGATGTACTATGGGCCATCACTGGTGTACTATGGATCATCACCGATGTACTGTGGACCATCCCTGATGTACTGTGGATCATCACTGATGTACTATGGATCATCACTGATGTACTATGGACCATCACTGGTGTACTATGGACCATCACTGGTGTACTATGGATCATCACTGATGTACTGTGGATCATCACTGATGTACTGTGGGCCATCACTGATGTACTATGGATCATCACTGATATACTGTGGACAATCCCTGATGTATTGTGGATCATCACTGATGTACTGTGGATCATCACTGATGTACTATAGATCATCACTGAAGTACTATGGGCCATCACTGGTGTACTATGGATCATCACTGGTGTACTATGGGCCATCACTGGTGTACTATGGATCATCACTGATGTACTATGGATCATCACTGATGTACTATGGATCATGACTGGTTTACTATGGATCATCACTGATGTACTGTGGACCATCCCTGATGTCCTGTGGATCATCACTGATGTACTGTGGATCATCACTGATGTACTGTGGATCATCACTGATGTACTGTGGATCATCATTGATGTACTGAGGATCATCACTGATGTACTATGGATCATCACTGATGTACCGTGGATCATCACTGATGTACTGTGGATCATCACTGATGTACTGTGGATCATCACTGATGTACTATAGATCATCACTGAAGTACTATGGGCCATCACTGGTGTACTATGGATCATCACTGATGTATTATGGATCATCACTGATGTACTATGAGCCATCACTGATGTACTATGGATCATCACTGGTGTACTATGGATCATCACTGATGTACTATGGATCATCACTGATGTACTATGAGCCATCACTGATGTACTATGGATCATCACTGGTGTACTATGGATCATCACTGATGTACTATTGATCATCACTGATGTACTATGAGCCATCACTGATGTACTATGGGCCATCCCTGGTGTACTATGGATCATCACTGATGTACTGTGGATCATCACTGATGTACTATGGATCATCACTGGTGTACTATGGGCCATCACTGGTGAACTATGGATCATCACTGGTGTACTATGGACCATCACTGATTTACTATGGACCATCACTGATGTACTATGGACCATCCCTGATGTACTATGGACCATCCCTGATGTACTGTGAATCATCACTGGTGTACTGTGGATCATCACTGATGTACTATAGATCATCACTGATGTACTGTGGATCATCACTGATGTACTATGGGCCATCACTGGTGTACTATGGACCATCCCTGATGTACTGTGGATCATCACTGATGTACTGTGGATCATCACTGATGTACTATAGTTCATCACTGATGTACTATGGGCCATCACTGGTGTACTATGGATCATCACTGGTGTACTATGGATCATGACGGATGTACTATGGACCATCCCTGATGTACTGTGGATCATCTCTGATGTACTATAGTTCATCACTGATGTACTATGGGCCATCACTGGTGTACTATGGATCATCACTGGAGTACTATGGATCATCACTGATGTACTATGGACCATCCCTGATGTACTGTGGATCATCACTGATGTACTGTGGATCATCACTGATGTACTATGGATCATCACTGATGTACTATGGGCCATCACTGGTGTACTATGGGCCATCACTGGTGTACTATGGATCATCACTGGTGTACTATGGACCATCACTGATGTACTATGGACCATCACTGATGTACTATGGATCATCACTGATATACTGTGGACCATCACTGATGTACTGTGGACCATCCCTGATGTACTGTGGATCATCACTGAAGTATTGTGGATCATCACTGATGTACTGTGGATCATCACTGATGTACTGTGGATCATCACTGATGTACTGTGGATCATCACTAATGTACTGTGGATCATAACTGATGTACTGTGGATCATCACTGGTGTACTATGGACCATCCCTGATGTACTGTGGATCATCACTGATGTACTGTGGATCATCACTGATGTACTATAGTTCATCACTGATGTACTATGGGCCATCACTGGTGTACTATGGATCATCACTGGTGTACTATGGATCATCACTGATGTACTATGGACCATCCCTGATGTACTGTGGATAATCACTGATGTACTGTGGATCATCACTGATGTACTATGGATCATCACTGATGTACTATGGGCCATCACTGGTGTACTATGGATCATCACTGGTGTACTATGGATCATCACTGATGTACTATGGACCATCCCTGATGTACTGTGGATCATCACTGATGTACTGTGGATCATCACTGATGTACTATGGATCATCACTGATGTACTATGGATCATCACTGATATACTGTGGACCATCCCTGATGTACTGTGGATCATCACTGATGTACTGTGGATCATCACTGAAGTATTGTGGATCATCACTGATGTACTGTGGATCATCACTGATGTACTGTGTATCATAACTGATGTACTGTGGATCATCACTGATGTACTATAGATCATCACTGATGTACTATGGACCATCACTGATGTACTATAGATCATCACTGATGTACTATGGACCATCACTGGTGTACTATGGATCATCACTGGTGTACTGTGGATCATCACTGGTGTACTATGGACCATCCCTGATGTACTGTGGATCATCACTGATGTACTGTGGATCATCACTGATGTACTATAGTTCATCACTGATGTACTATGGGCCATCACTGGTGTACTATGGATCATCACTGGTGTACTATGGATCATCACTGATGTACTATGGACCATCCCTGATGTACTGTGGATCATCACTGATGTACTGTGGATCATCACTGATGTACTATGGATCATCACTGATGTACTATGGATCATCACTGATGTACTATTGTTCATCACTGATGTACTATGGGCCATCACTGATGTACTATGGACCATCCCTGGTGTACTATGGATCATCACTGATGTACTATGGACCATCCCTGATGTACTGTGGATCATCACTGATGTACTATAGTTCATCACTGATGTACTATGGGCCATCACTGGTGTACTATGGATCATCACTGGTGTACTATGGATCATCACTGATGTACTATGGACCATCCCTGATGTACTGTGGATCATCACTGATGTACTGTGGATCATCACTGATGTACTATGGATCATCACTGATGTACTATGGGCCCTCACTGGTGTACTATGGGCCATCACTGGTGTACTATGGATCATCACTGGTGTACTATGGATCATCACTGGTGTACTATGGACCATCACTGATGTACTATGGACCATCACTGATGTACTATGGATCATCACTGATATACTGTGGACCATCCCTGATGTACTGTGGATCATCACTGATGTACTGTGGATCATCACTGAAGTATTGTGGATCATCACTGATGTACTGTGGATCATCACTAATGTACTGTGGATCATAACTGATGTACTGTAGATCATCACTGATGTACTATAGATCATCACTGGTGTACTATGTATATAGATCATCACTGATGTACTATGGACCATCACTGATGTACTATAGATCATCACTGATGTACTATGGACCATCACTGGTGTACTATGGATCATCACTGGTGTACTGTGGATCATCACTGGTGTACTATGGACCATCCCTGATGTACTGTGGATCATCACTGATGTACTGTGGATCATCACTGATGTACTATAGTTCATCACTGATGTACTATGGGCCATCACTGGTGTACTATGGATCATCACTGGTGTACTATGGATCATCACTGATGTACTATGGACCATCCCTGATGTACTGTGGATCATCACTGATGTACTATAGTTCATCACTGATGTACTATGGGCCATCACTGGTGTACTATGGATCATCACTGGTGTACTATGGATCATCACTGATGTACTATGGACCATCCCTGATGTACTATAGATCATCACTGATGTACTGTGGATCATCATTGATGTACTATGGATCATCACTGATGTACTATGGGCCATCACTGGTGTACTACGGGCCATCACTGGTGTACTATGGATCATCACTGGTGTACTATGGATCATCACTGGTGTACTATGGACCATCACTGATGTACTGTGGACCACCACTGATGTACTGTGGATCATCACTGATGTACTGTGGATCATCCCTGGTGTACTATGGAACATTACTGGTGTACTATGGATCATCACTGGTGTACTATGGATCATCACTGATGTACTATGGGCCATCACTGATGTACTATGGATCATCACTGATATACTGTGGACCATCCCTGATGTACTGTGGATCATCACTGATGTACTGTGGATCATCACTGAAGTATTGTGGATCATCACTGATGTACTGTGGATCATCACTGATGTACTGTGGATCATAACTGATGTACTGTGGATCATCACTGGTGTACTATGGATCATCACTGATGTACTATGGATCATCACTGATGTACTATGGACCATCACTGATGTACTATGGGCCATCACTGGTGTACTATGGATCATCACTGATGTACTGTGGATCATCACTGATGTACTGTGGGCCATCACTGATGTACTATGGATCATCACTGCTATACTGTGGACCATCCCTGATGTATTGTGGATCATCACTGATGTACTGTGGATCATCACTGATGTACTATTAATTATCACTGAAGTACTATGGGCCATCACTGGTGTACTATGGATCATCACTGATGTACTATGGATCATCACTGATGTACTATGGATCATGACTGGTGTACTATGGATCATCACTGATGTACTGTGGACCATCCCTGATGTACTGTGGATCATCACTGATGTACTGTGGATCATCACTGATGTACTGTGGATCATCACTGATGTACTGAGGATCATCACTGATGTACTATGGATCATCACTGATGTACCTTGGATCATCACTGATGTACTGTGAATCATCACTGATGTACTGTGGATCATCACTGATGTACTATAGATCATCACTGTAGTACTATGGGCCATGACTGGTGTACTATGGATCATCACTGATGTACTATGGATCATCACTGATGTATTATGGATCATCACTGATGTACTATGAGCCATCACTGATATACTGTGTACCATCCCTGATGTACTGTGGATCATCACTGATGTACTGTGGATCATCACTGAAGTATTGTGGATCATCACTGATGTACTGTGGATCATCACTGATGTACTGTGTATCATAACTGATGTACTGTGGATCATCACTGATGTACTATAGATCATCACTGATGTACTATGGACCATCACTGATGTACTATAGATCATCACTGATGTACTATGGACCATCACTGGTGTACTATGGATCATCACTGGTGTACTGTGGATCATCACTGATGTACTGTGGATCATCACTGATGTACTGTGGATCATCACTGATGTACTGAGGATCATCACTGATGTACTATGGATCATCACTGATGTACCTTGGATCATCACTGATGTACTGTGAATCATCACTGATGTATTGTGGATCATCACTGATGTACTATAGATCATCACTGTAGTACTATGGGCCATGACTGGTGTACTATGGATCATCACTGATGTACTATGGATCATCACTGATGTATTATGGATCATCACTGATGTACTATGAGCCATCACTGATGTACTATGGATCATCACTGGTGTACTATGGATCATCACTGATGTACTATGAGCCATCACTGATGTACTGTGGATCATCACTGATGTACTGTGGATCATCACTGATGTACTATGGATCATCACTGATGTACTATGGGCCATCACTGGTGTACTATGGGCCATCACTGGTGTACTATGGATCATCACTGGTGTACTATGGACCATCACTGATGTACTATGGACCATCACTGATGTACTATGGATCATCACTGATATACTGTGGACCATCACTGATGTACTGTGGACCATCCCTGATGAACTGTGGATCATCACTGAAGTATTGTGGATCATCACTGATGTACTGTGGATCATCACTGATGTACTGTGGATCATCACTGATGTACTGTGGATCATCACTAATGTACTGTGGATCATAACTGATGTACTGTGGATCATCACTGGTGTACTATGGACCATCCCTGATGTACTGTGGATCATCACTGATGTACTGTGGATCATCACTGATGTACTATAGTTCATCACTGATGTACTATGGGCCATCACTGGTGTACTATGGATCATCACTGGTGTACTATGGATCATCACTGATGTACTATGGACCATCCCTGATGTACTGTGGATCATCACTGATGTACTGTGGATCATCACTGATGTACTATGGATCATCACTGATGTACTATGGGCCATCACTGGTGTACTATGGATCATCACTGGTGTACTATGGATCATCACTGATGTACTATGGACCATCCCTGATGTACTGTGGATCATCACTGATGTACTGTGGATCATCACTGATGTACTATGGATCATCACTGATGTACTATGGATCATCACTGATATACTGTGGACCATCCCTGATGTACTGTGGATCATCACTGATGTACTGTGGATCATCACTGAAGTATTGTGGATCATCACTGATGTACTGTGGATCATCACTGATGTACTGTGTATCATAACTGATTTACTGTGGATCATCACTGATGTACTATAGATCATCACTGATGTACTATGGATCATCACTGATGTACTATAGATCATCACTGATGTACTATGGACCATCACTGGTGTACTATGGATCATCACTGGTGTACTGTGGATCATCACTGGTGTACTATGGGCCATCCCTGATGTACTGTGGATCATCACTGATGTACTGTGGATCATCACTGATGTACTATAGTTCATCACTGATGTACTATGGGCCATCACTGGTGTACTATGGATCATCACTGGTGTACTATGGATCATCACTGATGTACTATGGACCATCCCTGATGTACTGTGGATCATCACTGATGTACTGTGGATCATCACTGATGTACTATGGATCATCACTGATGTACTATGGATCATCACTGATGTACTATTGTTCATCACTGATGTACTATGGGCCATCACTGATGTACTATGGACCATCCCTGGTGTACTATGGATCATCACTGATGTACTATGGACCATCCCTGATGTACTGTGGATCATCACTGATGTACTATAGTTTATCACTGATGTACTATGGGCCATCACTGGTGTACTATGGATCATCACTGGTGTACTATGGATCATCACTGATGTACTATGGACCATCCCTGATGTACTGTGGATCATCACTGATGTACTGTGGATCATCACTGATTTACTATGGATCATCACTGATGTACTATGGGCCCTCACTGGTGTACTATGGGCCATCACTGGTGTACTATGGATCATCACTGGTGTACTATGGATCATCACTGGTGTACTATGGACCATCACTGATGTACTATGGACCATCACTGATGTACTATGGATCATCACTGATATACTGTGGACCATCCCTGATGTACTGTGGATCATCACTGATGTACTGTGGATCATCACTGAAGTATTGTGGATCATCACTGATGTACTGTGGATCATCACTAATGTACTGTGGATCATAACTGATGTACTGTAGATCATCACTGATGTACTATAGATCATCACTGGTGTACTATGTGTGAGGGGGTTAGCTCGGCAGCGGGTGTGTGTGACCCCCGGGATGGGCTCCCCACACAAAACAGGCCCAGCAAACGGAGGTTGTGGTTTTCAAAATCAAAAAAAAGGTGCGGTTTATTTTCTATTTACAGTGACAAAACACAGCAAAGCAAAAGAAACATAACCAAAATAAATCCTGGTCAAGTTGACCTCTGACTAAACATACAGGTTTCCTAACTAACAACTGGGATCAGCCTAGTGCTGTCCTAGTCCCTAAGTCCCTGGTTTAGTAAAAGTCCAAACAAATAGCCACACAGGCTTTGTCTCACCGCACAGGGGTTCACTCTCCCTAGACAGTCCACACAGGTCTGGTTCCAGGCATGAGCTAACATCTAATGTAGCTGGGAGTTCTTATAGAGGCCTAAATGAGCTGACAAGCTTCAGCTGGCCTCATCAACTCCCTGCCTGTACGACGCCCCACACTCTCCCTAGAGGTATGAGTCATCCATGAGCCTACTAGCCTCAGCTGGGCTTATACAACTCTCCACCCTAGTTGTATAAGTCAGCATAAAGCCTGAATCTGGGCGAAATATATCTACCCCCCTGGATGCAACCAGGTGACTTAACCTTCCTGCTGTCACATACCCCCCCCTCTTGTTTTAACCTCGGGGTTGGAACACCAGCAATCAGGCATTCATGTACTCGAGACAAAGCATCCACATTCCCCATTTGAACGCCAGGGCGATGCTTTACTGTGAAGTTGAATTCCTGGAGGGCCAGGAACCACCTATTCACTCTTCTATTTGTTTCCTTGTTTTGAGCCATCCACTTTAACGGAGCGTGATCCGTAACCATGTCAAAGTGCCTACCTAGCAGGTAGTACCGAAGGGAATCTAGAGCCCACTTCACCGCTAAACACTCCTTTTCAACGGTGGCGTAATTTACCTCATGGGACTTCAACTTCCTGCTGAGGTAAATGACTGGGTGCTCTTCCCCGTTCCAGACCTGGGACAATACTGCTCCTAACCCCACATCTGACGCATCACTTTGTACGACAAAGTCTTTAGAGAAGTCGGGTGAGTACAACACTGGCTGGCTACATAAGGCTTGTTTCAAGAATTGGAATGCTGCCTCAGCCTCGGGGGTCCATTTAATCATGACCGACCCTTTCCCCTTCGTCAGGTTGGTTAGGGGCACAGCCTTAGAAGCAAAGTGGGGAATGAATCGCCGATAATACCCAGCGATTCCCAGAAAGGCTCGTACCTGCTTCTTGCTGTTGGGACGTGGCCAACTCTGGATGGCCTCGACTTTGTTGAGTTGGGGTTTTATTACTCCCCTCCCAATGGTGTACCCAAGATATTTGGCCTCCTCCTGCCCAATGGTACACTTCTTGGGGTTAGCCGTAAACCCCGCTTCCCGAACAGAGTCCAGGACTGCTTGCACTTTTGGCAGATGTGAGGCCCAATCTGTGCTATGGACAATTACGTCATCCAGGTAAGCCGCAGCATACTTCCGATGGGGCCTCAGCATCTGGTCCATTTTCCGCTGGAATGTGGCCGGCGCATTCTGTAACCCGAACGGCATTCTTTTATATTGGAACGCCCCGTCTGGGGTTACAAATGCGGTTTTCTCTTTGGCCGACTTGGCCAGGGGGATTTGCCAATACCCTTTTGTGAGGTCAAGAGTCGTCATGTATCGGGCTGTCCCCAGCCGGTCGATCAACTCATCTATACGTGGCATGGGGTAGGTGTCAAATTTTGTAACTTTGTTCAACTGACGAAAATCGTTACAAAATCGCCAGCTCCCATCCGGTTTAGGCACCAACACGATGGGACTAGACCAATCACTTTGGGACTCCTCTATCACCCCTAAGTTCAGCATTTTCTGTACTTCCTCCCGTATTGCCTCCCGTCGAGCCTCTGGGATCCTATAGGGTTTTAACTTCACCCTTTCACCGGGCGGGGTAATGATGTCATGCTCTACCCCAGATGTTTGTCCCGGCAGCTCAGAGAATACCTCCTTGTTGCGAAGCACAAACTCCTTAACCTCCTGTTGTTGGGGTTGTGACAAGGTGGCTGCTATTCCAACCTCAGGAATCACGCAACCAGTTTGAGCTGGTGACCAAGTGTCTGCGACTAGGGACTCTCTATCCCTCCAGGCTTTCAACAGATTAACGTGATAGATCTGTTCGGGCTTTCGCCTTCCTGGTTGTCTGACCTTGTAATTCACTTCGCTCACTTTTTCCATTATCTCGTAGGGGCCTTGCCATTTGGCAAGGAATTTACTTTCAACCGTAGGGACAAGTACCAATATCCTATCCCCCGGGGAAAAGGTACGGGTCTTGGCTCCACGGTTGTACACTCTCTGCTGTGCCAACTGCGCTTGGGCCAAATGTTCCTTCACGATGGGCATTACCTGTGCAATTCGATCTTGCATCAGGGCGACATGCTCAATCACACTCCTGTGGGGAGAACTCTCACTTTCCCAAGTTTCCTTGGCAATATCCAACAGCCCTCTTGGGTGTCTCCCATACAGTAACTCAAAGGGGGAGAATCCCGTAGAGGATTGGGGCACCTCCCTAATAGCAAACATCAAATAAGGAAGTAAACAGTCCCAATCCTTTCCATCTCTATCCACCACTTTCTTCAACATTTGTTTTAGGGTTTTGTTGAATCTTTCAACCAGCCCATCGGTTTGGGGGTGATACACAGACGTACGCAATTGCGTCACTTTGAACAATTTACACAGCTCTTTCATAACCCGGGACATAAAGGGTGTACCTTGGTCCGTAAGCAGTTCTTTACAAATACCCACCCGGCTAAAAACAAGAGATAGCTCTTTGGCTATGGTTTTGGCCGAGGTATTTCGGAGAGGGATCGCTTCTGGATAACGGGTGGCATAGTCCATTATAACTAATATGTACTGGTGCCCCCTAGCGGACTTGATTATAGGACCTACCAAATCCATGGCGATCCTCTCAAACGGGACCTCAATGATGGGTAGAGGGACCAGCGGGCTACGGAAATGTGGCATCGGGGCCAACCTCTGACACACAGGGCAGGAGGAACAATAATTTTCTACGTCCTTCATCACCCCCGGCCAATAGAATCTCTGTAATACCCTCTCTCGGGTTTTCTCTGTCCCCAGATGACCTCCAAGAATGTGCCCATGGGCCAACTCCAACACCAACTTCCTGTAAGGTTTGGGCACCACAAGCTGCTCAACGGTTTCTTCTGCCCTTTTTGCCACCCGATACAGTAGGTCCTTCTCTACGCTGAAGTATGGGTAAGTGCAGGTATTATCTGGGTTCACTAACTCACCATCTATTTTCACTACGTTTTCCCGTGCCTTTATTAGGGCGGGGTCTTTCAACTGTTCTGTGGCAAAGTTTTCCCTGTGAACCTCAAGATCAGAAAACTCCACAGACGGTAGGTTTTCGTCTGAGGAGGTGGGCTCCTCTCCAGTTTCTTGAGTCTCCCCTGCCAATACTGATAAGGGAAATTCCGGAGAGTCCTCACCACTCTCAGGGGAGTTCTGGCTATCACATTCCTGGTACATAGGGGCACCAGTGAGGGGCTCAGGATCATCCCACAGTTCCCAGAACTTCGGAAAATCCCTTCCCACAATGGCGTCATGCGGTAACTGAGATACTAAGCCCACTGGATGAGAGAGGGTACCTTTGGGGGTCTCGAAACACACTGTAGTCACTGGATACTCTCGGGTGTCCCCATGCACACAAATAACAGCTACCTTGCTATTCCCAGAGACCTCTGTTTTAACTAACTCAGCCTTTATCAGGGTCACAAGGCTACCTGAATCCAGCAATACCACAACATTTCTACCATTAACACACATTTTGCATAAATGTTTCTCAGTTCCTCGAATGGCAGTGCATGCGACTGTCGCACACAGCGACTGACGTCTGCCCGTCAGAAAGTCACACTGCATGGGTTCCTCCACAACCGGGCAATTGGCTGCAATATGTCCCGCTTGCCGGCAGCGGTAGCAAACGATCCTTCTTGCCGCCTCTTGAGCCGCTGATTTCCCAGGCTGTTCTCGCCAAACTTGGGGTAGAGCTCCCACCCTCTCACTCTCTCCACCCTCACCCCTTGGAATCCTCTTATCCGCCCCTGGGGATGGTCTGGTCTTAGGGTGGAAAGTCCGAGTGTCTCTGGAAGAGGCCGTCAGGTTCTCTGTAGCCAAGTATTTCTCCACACGATCCACAAGACCATCGGCCGTCTCTGGGTCTCCATGGCTTACCCACTTTTGGATGGCAGTAGGAAGAGCTCTCAAAAACCGATCCATTACAACACGTTCCACAATCTTTGGTGCGGACAAAGTCTCTGGCTGTAGCCACTTTCTGCTCAGGTGAATGAGATCATACATTTGAGACCTGGGGGGTTTTCCAAGCTGGAAAGTCCAGTTATGCACACGCTGAGCCCGGACAGCCTGGGTGACACCCAGCCTTGCCAATATTTCAGCTTTTAGCATCACATAGTCTTTTGCTTGGTTAGGCTCTAGGTCATAGTAAGCTTTCTGCGATTCACCAGTTAACAGAGGAGCCACCAGTCCAGCCCACTGCTCCTCAGGCCACTTTTCTCTTTCAGCGGTCCTTTCAAATGTGGTCAAAAATACCTCTGGATCATCCTCTCCAGTCATTTTTGTCAATAAACGACTCACCCCAAAGGACGCGGTATTAGTGGGACGGCTTTCCTCACTGGTCTGCGGACGTTGCTGCATTACTGCTTCCATTTGTTGTAGTCTCTGCTCTTGCTTCTGTAACAGGTCTATGAAGCGGGCCTCAGATTGCTGCTGGGCTCGTTGCTGAGCCTCCAGACTCTGTTGCAAAGTTGCGTTTGTCTGCTGCTGGGCTGCAAGGCTCCTTTGCAAACCTGCATTTGTCTGCTGTTGATTGGCATTTGCTAGAGCCAGCTGCTTCAGTATCTCCTCCATGCTGGCTTAAAAAAAACTGCCCGCATTCTCCACCAACTGTGAGGGGGTTAGCTCGGCAGCGGGTGTGTGTGACCCCCGGGATGGGCTCCCCACACAAAACAGGCCCAGCAAACGGAGGTTGTGGTTTTCAAAATCAAAAAAAAGGTGCGGTTTATTTTCTATTTACAGTGACAAAACACAGCAAAGCAAAAGAAACATAACCAAAATAAATCCTGGTCAAGTTGACCTCTGACTAAACATACAGGTTTCCTAACTAACAACTGGGATCAGCCTAGTGCTGTCCTAGTCCCTAAGTCCCTGGTTTAGTAAAAGTCCAAACAAATAGCCACACAGGCTTTGTCTCACCGCACAGGGGTTCACTCTCCCTAGACAGTCCACACAGGTCTGGTTCCAGGCATGAGCTAACATCTAATGAAGCTGGGAGTTCTTATAGAGGCCTAAATGAGCTGACAAGCTTCAGCTGGCCTCATCAACTCCCTGTCTGTACGACGCCCCACACTCTCCCTAGAGGTATGAGTCATCCATGAGCCTACTAGCCTCAGCTGGGCTTATACAACTCTCCACCCTAGTTGTATAAGTCAGCATAAAGCCTGAATCTGGGCGAAATATATCTACCCCCCTGGATGCAACCAGGTGACTTTACCTTCCTGCTGTCACATATGTATATAGATCATCACTGATGTACTATGGACCATCACTGATGTACTATAGATCATCACTGATGTACTATGGACCATCACTGGTGTACTATGGATCATCACTGGTGTACTGTGGATCATCACTGGTGTACTATGGACCATCCCTGATGTACTGTGGATCATCACTGATGTACTGTGGATCATCACTGATGTACTATAGTTCATCACTGATGTACTATGGGCCATCACTGGTGTACTATGGATCATCACTGGTGTACTATGGATCATCACTGATGTACTATGGACCATCCCTGATGTACTGTGGATCATCACTGATGTACTATAGTTCATCACTGATGTACTATGGGCCATCACTGGTGTACTATGGATCATCACTGGTGTACTATGGATCATCACTGATGTACTATGGACCATCCCTGATGTACTATAGATCATCACTGATGTACTGTGGATCATCATTGATGTACTATGGATCATCACTGATGTACTATGGGCCATCACTGGTGTACTACGGGCCATCACTGGTGTACTATGGATCATCACTGGTGTACTATGGATCATCACTGGTGTACTATGGACCATCACTGATGTACTGTGGACCACCACTGATGTACTGTGGATCATCACTGATGTACTGTGGATCATCCCTGGTGTACTATGGAACATTACTGGTGTACTATGGATCATCACTGGTGTACTATGGATCATCACTGATGTACTATGGGCCATCACTGATGTACTATGGATCATCACTGATATACTGTGGACCATCCCTGATGTACTGTGGATCATCACTGATGTACTGTGTATCATCACTGAAGTATTGTGGATCATCACTGATGTACTGTGGATCATCACTGATGTACTGTGGATCATAACTGATGTACTGTGGATCATCACTGGTGTACTATGGATCATCACTGATGTACTATGGATCATCACTGATGTACTATGGACCATCACTGATGTACTATGGGCCATCACTGGTGTACTATGGATCATCACTGATGTACTGTGGATCATCACTGATGTACTGTGGGCCATCACTGATGTACTATGGATCATCACTGATATACTGTGGACCATCCCTGATGTATTGTGGATCATCACTGATGTACTGTGGATTATCACTGATGTACTATTAATTATCACTGAAGTACTATGGGCCATCACTGGTGTACTATGGATCATCACTGGTGTACTATGGATCATCACTGATGTACTATGGATCATCACTGATGTACTATGGATCATGACTGGTGTACTATGGATCATCACTGATGTACTGTGGACCATCCCTGATGTACTGTGGATCATCACTGATGTACTGTGGATCATCACTGATGTACTGTGGATCATCACTGATGTACTGAGGATCATCACTGATGTACTATGGATCATCACTGATGTACCTTGGATCATCACTGATGTACTGTGAATCATCACTGATGTACTGTGGATCATCACTGATGTACTATAGATCATCACTGTAGTACTATGGGCCATGACTGGTGTACTATGGATCATCACTGATGTACTATGGATCATCACTGATGTATTATGGATCATCACTGATGTACTATGAGCCATCACTGATGTACTATGGATCATCACTGGTGTACTATGGATCATCACTGATGTACTATGAGCCATCACTGATGTACTATGGATCATCACTGGTGTACTATGGATCATCACTGATGTACTATGGATCATCACTGATGTACTATGAGCCATCACTGATGTACTATGGGCCATCCCTGGTGTACTATGGATCATCACTGATGTACTGTGGATCATCACTGATGTACTATGGGACATCACTGGTGTACTATGGGCAATCACAGGTGTACTATGGATCATCACTGGTGTACTATGGGCCATCACTGGTGTACTATGGGCCATCACTGGTGTACTATGGATCATCACTGGTGTACTATGGACCATCACTGATGTACTATGGCTCATCACTGATATACTGTGGACCATCCCTGATATACTGTGGATCATCCCTGATGTACTGTGGATCATCACTGATCTACTGTGGGCCATCACAGGTGTACTGTGGGCCATCACAGGTGTACTATGGAGCATCACTGATGTACTATGGATCATCACTGGTGTACTATGGATCATCACTGATGTACTGTGGACCATCCCTGATGTACTATAGATCATCACTGATGTACTGTGGATCATCACTGATGTACTATGGGCCATCACTGGTGTACTATGGGCCATCACTGGTGTACTATGGATCATCACTGGATTAATATGGATCATCCCTGGTGTACTATGGACCATCACTGATGAGCTTTGGGCCATCACTGGTGTACTATGGATCATCACTGATGTACTGTGGACCATCCCTGATGTACTGTGGATCATCACTGATGTACTATGGATCATCACTGATGTACTATGGACCATCACTGGTGTACTATGGATCATCACTGATGTACTGTGGGTCATCACTGATGTACTGTGGGCCATCACTGATGTACTATGGATCATCACTGATATACTGTGGACAATCCCTGATGTATTGTGGATCATCACTGATGTACTGTGGATCATCACTGATGTACTATAGATCATCACTGAAGTACTATGGGCCATCACTGGTGTACTATGGATCATCACTGGTGTACTATGGGCCATCACTGGTGTACTATGGATCATCACTGATGTACTATGGATCATCACTGATGTACTATGGATCATGACTGGTTTACTATGGATCATCACTGATGTACTGTGGATCATCACTGATGTACTGTGGATCATCATTGATGTACTGAGGATCATCACTGATGTCCTGTGGATCATCACTGATGTACTGTGGATCATCACTGATGTACTGTGGATCATCACTGATGTACTGTGGATCATCATTGATGTACTGAAGATCATCACTGATGTACTATGAGCCATCACTGATGTACTATGGATCATCACTGGTGTACTATGGATCATCACTGATGTACTATGGATCATCACTGATGTACTATGAGCCATCACTGATGTACTATGGATCACCACTGGTGTACTATGGATCATCACTGATGTACTATGGATCATCACTGATGTACTATGAGCCATCACTGATGTACTATGGGCCATCCCTGGTGAACTGTGGATCATCACTGATGTACTGTGGATCATCACTGATGTACTATAGATCATCACTGTAGTACTATGGGCCATGACTGGTGTACTATGGATCATCACTGATGTACTATGGATCATCACTGATGTATTATGGATCATCACTGATGTACTATGAGCCATCACTGATGTACTATGGATCATCACTGGTGTACTATGGATCATCACTGATGTACTATGAGCCATCACTGATGTACTATGGATCATCACTGGTGTACTATGGATCATCACTGATGTACTATGGATCATCACTGATGTACTATGAGCCATCACTGATGTACTATGGGCCATCCCTGGTGTACTATGGATCATCACTGAAGTACTGTGGATCATCACTGATGTACTATGGGACATCACTGGTGTACTATGGGCCATCACTGGTGTACTATGGATCATCACTGGTGTACTATGGGCCATCACTGGTGTACTATGGGCCATCACTGGTGTACTATGGATCATCACTGGTGTACTATGGACCATCACTGATGTACTATGGCTCATCACTGATATACTGTGGACCATCCCTGATATACTGTGGATCATCCCTGATGTACTGTGGATCATCACTGATCTACTGTGGGCCATCACAGGTGTACTGTGGGCCATCACAGGTGTACTATGGAGCATCACTGATGTACTATGGATCATCACTGGTGTACTATGGATCATCACTGATGTACTGTGGACCATCCCTGATGTACTATAGATCATCACTGATGTACTGTGGATCATCACTGATGTACTATGGGCCATCACTGGTGTACTATGGGCCATCACTGGTGTACTATGGATCATCACTGGATTACTATGGATCATCCCTGGTGTACTATGGACCATCACTGATGTGCTTTGGGCCATCACTGGTGTACTATGGATCATCACTGATGTACTGTGGACCATCCCTGATGTACTGTGGATCATCACTGATGTACTATGGATCATCACTGATGTACTATGGACCATCACTGGTGTACTATGGACCATCACTGGTGTACTATGGATCATCACTGATGTACTGTGGGTCATCACTGATGTACTGTGGGCCATCACTGATGTACTATGGATCATCACTGATATACTGTGGACAATCCCTGATGTATTGTGGATCATCACTGATGTACTGTGGATCATCACTGATGTACTATAGATCATCACTGAAGTACTATGGGCCATCACTGGTGTACTATGGATCATCACTGGTGTACTATGGGCCATCACTGGTGTACTATGGATCATCACTGATGTACTATGGATCATCACTGATGTACTATGGATCATGACTGGTTTACTATGGATCATCACTGATGTACTGTGGACCATCCCTGATGTCCTGTGGATCATCACTGATGTACTATGGATCATCACTGATGTACTGTGGATCATCACTGATGTACTGTGGATCATCATTGATTTACTGAGGATCATCACTGATGTCCTGTGGATCATCACTGATGTACTGTGGATCATCACTGATGTACTGTGGATCATCACTGATGTACTGTGGATCATCATTGATGTACTAAGGATCAACACTGATGTACTATGAGCCATCACTGTTGTACTATGGATCATCACTGGTGTACTATGGATCATCACTGATGTACTATGGATCATCACTGATGTACTATGAGCCATCACTGATGTACTATGGATCATCACTGGTGTACTATGGATCATCACTGATGTACTATGGATCATCACTGATGTACTATGAGCCATCACTGATGCACTATGGGCCATCCCTGGTGTACTATGAATCATCACTGATGTACTGTGGATCATCACTGATGTACTATGGGACATCACTGGTATACTATGGGCCATCTCTGGTGTACTATGGATCATCACTGGTGTACTATGGACCATCACTGATTTACTATGGACCATCACTAATGTACTGTGGATCATCACTGATGTACTATGGGTCATCCCTGGTGTACTATGGATCATCACTGGTGTAATATGGATCATCACTGATGTACTATGGGCCATCACTGATGTACTATGGATCATCACTGATGTACTGTGGACCATCCCTGATGTACTGTGGATCATCACTGATGTACTATGGACCATCCCTGATGTACTATGGACCATCCCTGATGTACTGTGAATCATCACTGGTGTACTGTGGATCATCACTGATGTACTATAGATCATCACTGATGTACTGTGGATCATCACTGATGTACTATGGGCCATCACTGGTGTACTATGGACCATCCCTGATGTACTGTGGATCATCACTGATGTACTATGGATCATCACTGATGTACTGTGGATCATCACTGATGTACTATGGTTCATCACTGATGTACTATGGGCCATCACTGGTGTACTATGGATCATCACTGGTGTACTATGGATCATGACTGATGTACTATGGACCATCCCTGATGTACTGTGGATCATCTCTGATGTACTACAGTTCATCACTGATGTACTATGGGCCATCACTGGTGTACTATGGATCATCACTGGTGTACTATGGATCATCACTGATGTACTATGGACCATCCCTGATGTACTGTGGATCATCACTGATGTACTGTGGATCATCACTGATGTACTATGGATCATCACTGATGTACTATGGGCCATCACTGGTGTACTATGGGCCATCACTGGTGTACTATGGATCACCACTGGTGTACTATGGACCATCACTGATGTACTATGGACCATCACTGATGTACTATGGATCATCACTGATATACTGTGGACCATCACTGATGTACTGTGGACCATCCCTGATGTACTGTGGATCATCACTGAAGTATTGTGGATCATCACTGATGTACTGTGGATCATCACTGATGTACTGTGGATCATCACTAATGTACTGTGGATCATAACTGATGTACTGTGGATCATCACTGGTGTACTATGGACCATCCCTGATGTACTGTGGATCATCACTGATGTACTGTGGATCATCACTGATGTACTATAGTTCATCACTGATGTATTATGGGCCATCACTGGTGTACTATGGATCATCACTGGTGTACTATGGATCATCACTGATGTACTATGGACCATCCCTGATGTACTGTGGATCATCACTGATGTACTGTGGATCATCACTGATGTACTATGGATCATCACTGATGTACTATGGGCCATCACTGGTGTACTATGGATCATCACTGATGTACTATGGATCATCACTGATGTACTATGGACCATCACTGGTGTACTATGGACCATCACTGGTGTACTATGGATCATCACTGATGTACTGTGGATCATCACTGATGTACTGTGGGCCATCACTGATGTACTATGGATCATCACTGATATACTGTGGACAATCCCTGATGTATTGTGGATCATCACTGATGTACTGTGGATCATCACTGATGTACTATAGATCATCACTGAAGTACTATGGGCCATCACTGGTGTACTATGGATCATCACTGGTGTACTATGGGCAATCACTGGTGTACTATGGATCATCACTGATGTACTATGGATCATCACTGATGTACTATGGATCATGACTGGTTTACTATGGATCATCACTGATGTACTGTGGACCATCCCTGATGTCCTGTGGATCATCACTGATGTACTGTGGATCATCACTGATGTACTGTGGGCCATCACTGGTGTACTATGGATCATCACTGGTGTACTATGGATCATCACTGATGTACTATGGACCATCCCTGATGTACTGTGGATCATCACTGATGTACTGTGGATCATCACTGATGTACTATGGGCCATCACTGGTGTACTATGGATCATCACTGGTGTACTATGGATCATGACTGATGTACTATGGACCATCCCTGATGTACTGTGGATCATCTCTGATGTACTATAGTTCATCACTGATGTACTATGGGCCATCACTGGTGTACTATGGATCATCACTGGTGTACTATGGATCATCACTGATGTACTATGGACCATCCCTGATGTACTGTGGATCATCACTGATGTACTGTGGATCATCACTGATGTACTATGGATCATCACTGATGTACTATGGGCCATCACTGGTGTACTATGGGCCATCACTGGTGTACTATGGATCATCACTGGTGTACTATGGACCATCACTGACGTACTATGGACCATCACTGATGTACTATGGATCATCACTGATATACTGTGGACCATCACTGATGTACTGTGGACCATCCCTGATGTATTGTGGATCATCACTGATGTACTGTGGATCATCACTGATGTACTGTGGATCATCACTAATGTACTGTGGATCATAACTGATGTACTGTGGATCATCACTGGTGTACTATGGACCATCCCTGATGTACTGTGGATCATCACTGATGTACTGTGGATCATCACTGATGTACTATAGTTCATCACTGATGTACTATGGGCCATCACTGGTGTACTATGGATCATCACTGGTGTACTATGGATCATCACTGATGTACTATGGACCATCCCTGATGTACTGTGGATCATCACTGATGTACTGTGGATCATCACTGATGTACTATGGATCATCACTGATGTACTATGGGCCATCACTGGTGTACTATGGATCATCACTGATGTACTATGGATCATCACTGATGTACTATGGACCATCACTGGTATACTATGGACCATCACTGGTGTACTATGGATCATCACTGATGTACTGTGGATCATCACTGATGTACTGTGGGCCATCACTGATATACTGTGGACAATCCCTGATGTATTGTGGATCATCACTGATGTACTGTGGATCATCACTGATGTACTATAGATCATCACTGAAGTACTATGGGCCATCACTGGTGTACTATGGATCATCACTGGTGTACTATGGGCCATCACTGGTGTACTATGGATCATCACTGATGTACTATGGATCATCACTGATGTACTATGGATCATGACTGGTTTACTATGGATCATCACTGATGTACTGTGGACCATCCCTGATGTCCTGTGGATCATCACTGATGTACTGTGAATCATCACTGATGTACTGTGGATCATCACTGATGTACTGTGGATCATCATTGATGTACTGAGGATCATCACTGATGTACTATGGATCATCACTGATGTACCGTGGATCATCACTGATGTACTGTGGATCATCACTGATGTACTGTGGATCATCACTGATGTACTATAGATCATCACTGAAGTACTATGGGCCATCACTGGTGTACTATGGATCATCACTGATGTATTATGGATCATCACTGATGTACTATGAGCCATCACTGATGTACTATGGATCATCACTGGTGTACTATGGATCATCACTGATGTACTATGGATCATCACTGATGTACTATGAGCCATCACTGATGTACTATGGATCATCACTTTTGTACTATGGATCATCACCGATGTACTTTGGATCATCACTGATGTACTATGAGCCATCACTGATGTACTATGGGCCATCCCTGGTGTACTATGGATCATCACTGATGTACTGTGGATCATCACTGATGTACTATGGGACATCACTGGTATACTATGGGCCATCTCTGGTGTACTATGGATCATCACTGGTGTACTATGGGCCATCACTGGTGAACTATGGATCATCACTGGTGTACTATGGACCATCACTGATTTACTATGGACCATCACTGATGTACTGTGGATCATCACTGATGTACTGTGGGTCATCCCTGGTGTACTATGGATCATCACTGGTGTAATATGGATCATCACTGATGTACTATGGGCCATCACTGATGTACTATGGATCATCACTGATGTACTGTGGACCATCCCTGATGTACTGTGGATCATCACTGATGTACTATGGACCATCCCTGATGTACTATGGACCATCCCTGATGTACTGTGAATCATCACTGGTGTACTGTGGATCATCACTGATGTACTATAGATCATCACTGATGTACTATAGATCATCACTGATGTACTGTGGATCATCACTAATGTACTATGGGCCATCACTGGTGTACTATGGACCATCCCTGATGTACTGTGGATCATCACTGATGTACTATGGATCATCACTGATGTACTGTGGATCATCACTGATGTACTATAGTTCATCACTGATGTACTATGGGCCATCACTGGTGTACTATGGATCATCACTGGTGTACTATGGATCATGACTGATGTACTATGGACCATCCCTGATGTACTGTGGATCATCTCTGATGTACTATAGTTCATCACTGATGTACTATGGGCCATCACTGGTGTACTATGGATCATCACTGGAGTACTATGGATCATCACTGATGTACTATGGACCATCCCTGATCCACTGTGGATCATCACTGATGTACTGTGGATCATCACTGATGTACTATGGATCATCACTGATGTACTATGGGCCATCACTGGTGTACTATGGGCCATCACTGGTGTACTATGGATCATCACTGGTGTACTAGGGACTATCACTGATGTACTATGGACCATCACTGATGTACTATGGATCATCACTGATATACTGTGGACCATCACTGATGTACTGTGGACCATCCCTGATGTACTGTGGATCATCACTGAAGTATTGTGGATCATCACTGATGTACTGTGGATCATCACTGATGTACTGTGGATCATCACTGATGTACTGTGGATCATCACTAATGTACTGTGGATCATAACTGATGTACTGTGGATCATCACTGGTGTACTATGGACCATCCCTGATGTACTGTGGATCATCACTGATGTACTGTGGATCATCACTGATGTACTATAGTTCATCACTGATGTACTATGGGCCATCACTGGTGTACTATGGATCATCACTGGTGTACTATGGATCATCACTGATGTACTATGGACCATCCCTGATGTACTGTGGATCATCACTGATGTACTGTGGATCATCACTGATGTACTATGGATCATCACTGATGTACTATGGGCCATCACTGGTGTACTATGGATCATCACTGGTGTACTATGGATCATCACTGATGTAATATGGACCATCCCTGATGTACTGTGGATCATCACTGATGTACTGTGGATCATCACTGATGTACTATGGATCATCACTGATGTACTATGGATCATCACTGATATACTGTGGACCATCCCTGATGTACTGTGGATCATCACTGATGTACTGTGGATCATCACTGAAGTATTGTGGATCATCACTGATGTACTGTGGATCATCACTGATGTACTGTGTATCATAACTGATGTACTGTGGATCATCACTGATGTACTATAGATCATCACTGATGTACTATGGACCATCACTGATGTACTATAGATCATCACTGATGTACTATGGACCATCACTGGTGTACTATGGATCATCACTGGTGTACTGTGGATCATCACTGGTGTACTATGGACCATCCCTGATGTACTGTGGATCATCACTGATGTACTGTGGATCATCACTGATGTACTATAGTTCATCACTGATGTACTATGGGCCATCACTGGTGTACTATGGATCATCACTGGTGTACTATGGATCATCACTGATGTACTATGGACCATCCCTGATGTACTGTGGATCATCACTGATGTACTGTGGATCATCACTGATGTACTATGGATCATCACTGATGTACTATGGATCATCACTGATGTACTATTGTTCATCACTGATGTACTATAGGCCATCACTGATGTACTATGGACCATCCCTGGTGTACTATGGATCATCACTGATGTACTATGGACCATCCCTGATGTACTGTGGATCATCACTGATGTACTATAGTTCATCACTGATGTACTATGGGCCATCACTGGTGTACTATGGATCATCACTGGTGTACTATGGATCATCACTGATGTACTATGGACCATCCCTGATGTACTGTGGATCATCACTGATGTACTGTGGATCATCACTGATGTACTATGGATCATCACTGATGTACTATGGGCCCTCACTGGTGTACTATGGGCCATCACTGGTGTACTATGGATCATCACTGGTGTACTATGGATCATCACTGGTGTACTATGGACCATCACAGATGTACTATGGACCATCACTGATGTACTATGGATCATCACTGATATACTGTGGACCATCCCTGATGTACTGTGGATCATCACTGATGTACTGTGGATCATCACTGAAGTATTGTGGATCATCACTGATGTACTGTGGATCATCACTAATGTACTGTGGATCATAACTGATGTACTGTAGATCATCACTGATGTACTATAGATCATCACTGGTGTACTATGTATATAGATCATCACTGATGTACTATGGACCATCACTGGTGTATAGGGATGAGCTTCGAGTTCGAGTCGAACTCATGTTCGACTCGAACATTGCCTGTTCGCCCGTTCGCCGAACAGCGAACAAATTGGGGTGTTCGCGGCAAATTCGAAAAATCTATGGGAGAAATCTAAAGTGCTAATTATAAAGGCTTATATGCAAGTTATTGTCCTAAAAAGTGTTTGGGGACCCGGGTCCTGCCCCAGGGGACATGTATCAATGCAAAAAGAAGTTTTAAAAACGGCCGTTTTTTCGGGAGCAGTGATTTTAATAATGCTTAAAATGAAAAAATAAAAGTGAAATATTCCTTTAAATTTCGTACCTGGGGGGTGTGTATGATATGCATGTAAAGTGGCGCATGTTTCCCGTGCTTAGAACTGTCCCTGCAAAAAGTGTCATTTTTGAAAGAAAAAAATGCATTTAAAACTGACTCGCGGCTATTAATGAATTGTCGGCTCCCGGCAATACATACAAAAGTCATTGATAAAAAAAAAAAAAAAAAAGCGTGGGGGTTCCCCAGAATTCAATTACCAGGCCCTTCAGGTCTGGAATGGATATTAAGGGGAACCCCGCCGCAAATAAAAAAAAAATTGACGTGGGGTTCCCCCAAATATCCATTCCAGGCCCTTCAGATCTGGCATGGATTTTAAGGGGAACTCCACCCCAAATTAAAAAAAAAATGGCGTGGAGTCCCCCTAAAAATCCATACCAGACCCCTTATCCGAGCATGCAACCTGGCCGGCCGCAGGGGAAAAGGGGGGGACGAGAGAGCGGCCCCCCCTCCCTCCTGAACCGTACCAAGCCACATGCCCTCAACATGGGGAGGATGTCCCCATGTTGATGGGGACAAGGGCCTCATCCCCACAACCCTTGCCCGGTGGTTGTGGGGGTCTGCGGGCGGGGGGCTTATCGGAATCTGGAAGAACCCTTTAACAAAGGGGACCCCCAGATCCCGGCCCCCCCCCCCTATGTGAATTGGTAAGGGGTACATTGTACCCCTACCATTTCACGAAGAAAGCGTAAAAAAATGTTTAAAAAAACACACAAACACCTTGAAAAAGTCCTTTATTTAAAAAAAAAAAAAAAAAAAACATTCCAGCGGTGAAATCCAGTGTCCCGCGGCGATCCCGATGTCCAGCGCTGTCCTTCATTGGTTGTGCCTGAGCGGACCTGATGGGGAACTCCCTCTCAGTATTTTAAATGTATAGACCCGCCCCTTCTAAAGTTCCCCATCAGGTCCGCTCAGCGGACCAGATGCGGAACATGAGAAGGGGCGGGTCTATACATGTATTACCAAAGTGAGAGCAGTTCCCCATCACGTCCGCCCCCTCGGTATGTCGGACCCGCCTACATCATTGGCTTGAGCGGGGAACTTCCTTCACTGTGTAATTTAAATTTACATAGTTCCCCGCTCAAGCCAATGACGTAGGCGGGTCTGACATACCGAGGGGGCGGACCTGATGGGGAACTGCTCTCACTTTGGTAATACATGTATAGACCCGCCCCTTCTCATGTTCCGCATCTCGTCCGCTGAGCGGACCTGATGGGGAACTTTAGAAGGGGCGGGTCTATACATTTAAAATACTGAGAGGGAGTTCCCCATCAGGTCCGCTCAGGCACAACCAATGAAGGACAGCGCTGGACATCGGGATCGCCGCAGGACACTGGATTTCACCGCTGGAATGTTTTTTTTTTTTTTTTTAAATAAAGGACTTTTTCAAGGTGTTTGTGTGTTTTTTTAAACATTTTTTTTACGCTTTCTTCGTGAAATGGTAGGGGTACAATGTACCCGTTACCAATTCACATAGGGGGGGGGCGGGATCTGGGGGTCCCCTTTGTTAAAGGGGTCTTCCAGATTCCGATAAGCCCCCCGCCCGCAGACCCCCACAACCACCGGGCAAGGGTTGTGGGGATGAGGCCCTTGTCCCCATCAACATGGGGACATCCTCCCCATGTTGAGGGCATGTGGCCTGGTACGGTTCAGGAGGGAGGGGGGGCCGCTCTCTCGTCCCCCCCTTTTCCCCTGCGGCCGGCCAGGTTGCGTGCTCGGATAAGGGGTCTGGTATGGATTTTTAGGGGGACTCCACGCCATTTTTTTTTTAAACTTGGGGTGGAGTTCCCCTTAAAATCCATGCCAGATCTGAAGGGCCTGGTAATTGAATTCTGGGGAACCCCACGTCCTTTTTTTTTTTTTTTTTCTCAATGACTTTTGTATGTATTGCCGGGAGCCGACAATTCATTAATAGCCGCGAGTCAGTTTTAAATGCATTTTTTTTCTTTCAAAAATGACATTTTTTGCAGGGACAGTTCTAAGCACGGGAAACATGCGCCACTTCACATGCATATCATACACACCCCCCAGGTACGAAATTTAAAGGAATATTTCACTTTTATTTTTTCATTTTAAGCATTATTAAAATCACTGCTCCCGAAAAAACGGCCGTTTTTAAAACTTCTTTTTGCATTGATACATGTCCCCTGGGGCAGGACCCAGGTCCCCAAATACTTTTTAGGACAATAACTTGCATATTAGCCTTTATAATTAACACTTTAGATTTCGAACGTTCGAGTCCATTGTATTTAATAGGGTTCTAAAGTTTACACGAACATTTTGTCTGTTCGCAGGTTCTGGTGCGAACCGAACAGGGGGGTGTTCGGCTCATCCCTGCTGGTGTACTATGGATCATCACTGGTGTACTGTGGATCATCACTGGTGTACTATGGACCATCCCTGATGTACTGTGGATCATCACTGATGTACTGTGGATCATCACTGATGTACTATAGTTCATCACTGATGTACTATGGGCCATCACTGGTGTACTATGGATCATCACTGGTGTACTATGGATCATCACTGATGTACTATGGACCATCCCTGATGTACTGTGGATCATCACTGATGTACTATAGTTCATCACTGATGTACTATGGGCCATCACTGGTGTACTATGGATCATCACTGGTGTACTATGGATCATCACTGATGTACTATGGACCATCCCTGATGTACTATAGATCATCACTGATGTACTGTGGATCATCATTGATGTACTATGGATCATCACTGATGTACTATGGGCCATCACTGGTGTACTACGGGCCATCACTGGTGTACTATGGATCATCACTGGTGTACTATGGATCATCACTGGTGTACTATGGACCATCACTGATGTACTGTGGACCACCACTGATGTACTGTGGATCATCACTGATGTACTGTGGATCATCCCTGGTGTACTATGGAACATTACTGGTGTACTATGGATCATCACTGGTGTACTATGGATCATCACTGATGTACTATGGACCATCACTGATGTACTATGGATCATCACTGATATACTGTGGACCATCCCTGATGTACTGTGGATCATCACTGATGTACTGTGGATCATCACTGAAGTATTGTGGATCATCACTGATGTACTGTGGATCATCACTGATGTACTGTGGATCATAACTGATGTACTGTGGATCATCACTGGTGTACTATGGATCATCACTGATGTACTATGGATCATCACTGATGTACTATGGACCATCACTGATGTACTATGGGCCATCACTGGTGTACTATGGATCATCACTGATGTACTGTGGATCATCACTGATGTACTGTGGGCCATCACTGATGTACTATGGATCATCACTGATATACTGTGGACCATCCCTGATGTATTGTGGATCATCACTGATGTACTGTGGATCATCACTGATGTACTATTAATTATCACTAAAGTACTATGGGCCATCACTGGTGTACTATGGATCATCACTGGTGTACTATGGATCATCACTGATGTACTATGGATCATCACTGATGTACTATGGATCATGACTGGTGTACTATGGATCATCACTGATGTACTGTGGACCATCCCTGATGTACTGTGGATCATCACTGATGTACTGTGGATCATCACTGATGTACTGTGGATCATCACTGATGTACTGAGGATCATCACTGATGTACTATGGATCATCACTGATGTACCTTGGATCATCACTGATGTACTGTGAATCATCACTGATGTACTGTGGATCATCACTGATGTACTATAGATCATCACTGTAGTACTATGGGCCATGACTGGTGTACTATGGATCATCACTGATGTACTATGGATCATCACTGATGTATTATGGATCATCACTGATGTACTATGAGCCATCACTGATATACTGTGTACCATCCCTGATGTACTGTGGATCATCACTGATGTACTGTGGATCATCACTGAAGTATTGTGGATCATCACTGATGTACTGTGGATCATCACTGATGTACTGTGTATCATAACTGATGTACTGTGGATCATCACTGATGTACTATAGATCATCACTGATGTACTATGGACCATCACTGATGTACTATAGATCATCACTGATGTACTATGGACCATCACTGGTGTACTATGGATCATCACTGGTGTACTGTGGATCATCACTGATGTACTGTGGATCATCACTGATGTACTGTGGATCATCACTGATGTACTGAGGATCATCACTGATGTACTATGGATCATCACTGATGTACCTTGGATCATCACTGATGTACTGTGAATCATCACTGATGTACTGTGGATCATCACTGATGTACTATAGATCATCACTGTAGTACTATGGGCCATGACTGGTGTACTATGGATCATCACTGATGTACTATGGATCATCACTGATGTATTATGGATCATCACTGATGTACTATGAGCCATCACTGATGTACTATGGATCATCACTGGTGTACTATGGATCATCACTGATGTACTATGAGCCATCACTGATGTACTGTGGATCATCACTGATGTACTGTGGATCATCACTGATGTACTATGGATCATCACTGATGTACTATGGGCCATCACTGGTGTACTATGGGCCATCACTGGTGTACTATGGATCATCACTGGTGTACTATGGACCATCACTGATGTACTATGGACCATCACTGATGTACTATGGATCATCACTGATATACTGTGGACCATCACTGATGTACTGTGGACCATCCCTGATGTACTGTGGATCATCACTGAAGTATTGTGGATCATCACTGATGTACTGTGGATCATCACTGATGTACTGTGGATCATCACTGATGTACTGTGGATCATCACTAATGTACTGTGGATCATAACTGATGTACTGTGGATCATCACTGGTGTACTATGGACCATCCCTGATGTACTGTGGATCATCACTGATGTACTGTGGATCATCACTGATGTACTATAGTTCATCACTGATGTACTATGGGCCATCACTGGTGTACTATGGATCATCACTGGTGTACTATGGATCATCACTGATGTACTATGGACCATCCCTGATGTACTGTGGATCATCACTGATGTACTGTGGATCATCACTGATGTACTATGGATCATCACTGATGTACTATGGGCCATCACTGGTGTACTATGGATCATCACTGGTGTACTATGGATCATCACTGATGTACTATGGACCATCCCTGATGTACTGTGGATCATCACTGATGTACTGTGGATCATCACTGATGTACTATGGATCATCACTGATGTACTATGGATCATCACTGATATACTGTGGACCATCCCTGATGTACTGTGGATCATCACTAATGTACTGTGGATCATCACTGAAGTATTGTGGATCATCACTGATGTACTGTGGATCATCACTGATGTACTGTGTATCATAACTGATGTACTGTGGATCATCACTGATGTACTATAGATCATCACTGATGTACTATGGACCATCACTGATGTACTATAGATCATCACTGATGTACTATGGACCATCACTGGTGTACTATGGATCATCACTGGTGTACTGTGGATCATCACTGGTGTACTATGGGCCATCCCTGATGTACTGTGGATCATCACTGATGTACTGTGGATCATCACTGATGTACTATAGTTCATCACTGATGTACTATGGGCCATCACTGGTGTACTATGGATCATCACTGGTGTACTATGGATCAACACTGATGTACTATGGACCATCCCTGATGTACTGTGGATCATCACTGATGTACTGTGGATCATCACTGATGTACTATGGATCATCACTGATGTACTATGGATCATCACTGATGTACTATTGTTCATCACTGATGTACTATGGGCCATCACTGATGTACTATGGACCATCCCTGGTGTACTATGGATCATCACTGATGTACTATGGACCATCCCTGATGTACTGTGGATCATCACTGATGTACTATAGTTCATCACTGATGTACTATGGGCCATCACTGGTGTACTATGGATCATCACTGGTGTACTATGGATCATCACTGATGTACTATGGACCATCCCTGATGTACTGTGGATCATCACTGATGTACTGTGGATCATCACTGATGTACTATGGATCATCACTGATGTACTATGGGCCCTCACTGGTGTACTATGGGCCATCACTGATGTACTATGGATCATCACTGATGTACTATGGGCCCTCACTGGTGTACTATGGGCCATCACTGGTGTACTATGGATCATCACTGGTGTACTATGGATCATCACTGATATACTGTGGACCATCCCTGATGTACTGTGGATCATCACTGATGTACTGTGGATCATCACTGAAGTATTGTGGATCATCACTGATGTACTGTGGATCATCACTAATGTACTGTGGATCATAACTGATGTACTGTAGATCATCACTGATGTACTATAGATCATCACTGGTGTACTATGTATATAGATCATCACTGATGTACTATGGACCATCACTGATGTACTATAGATCATCACTGATGTACTATGGACCATCACTGGTGTACTATGGATCATCACTGGTGTACTGTGGATCATCACTGGTGTACTATGGACCATCCCTGATGTACTGTGGATCATCACTGATGTACTGTGGATCATCACTGATGTACTATAGTTCATCACTGATGTACTATGGGCCATCACTGGTGTACTATGGATCATCACTGGTGTACTATGGATCATCACTGATGTACTATGGACCATCCCTGATGTACTGTGGATCATCACTGATGTACTATAGTTCATCACTGATGTACTATGGGCCATCACTGGTGTACTATGGATCATCACTGGTGTACTATGGATCATCACTGATGTACTATGGACCATCCCTGATGTACTATAGATCATCACTGATGTACTGTGGATCATCATTGATGTACTATGGATCATCACTGATGTACTATGGGCCATCACTGGTGTACTACGGGCCATCACTGGTGTACTATGGATCATCACTGGTGTACTATGGATCATCACTGGTGTACTATGGACCATCACTGATGTACTGTGGACCACCACTGATGTACTGTGGATCATCACTGATGTACTGTGGATCATCCCTGGTGTACTATGGAACATTACTGGTGTACTATGGATCATCACTGGTGTACTATGGATCATCACTGATGTACTATGGGCCATCACTGATGTACTATGGATCATCACTGATATACTGTGGACCATCCCTGATGTACTGTGGATCATCACTGATGTACTGTGGATCATCACTGAAGTATTGTGGATCATCACTGATGTACTGTGGATCATCACTGATGTACTGTGGATCATAACTGATGTACTGTGGATCATCACTGGTGTACTATGGATCATCACTGATGTACTATGGATCATCACTGATGTACTATGGACCATCACTGATGTACTATGGGCCATCACTGGTGTACTATGGATCATCACTGATGTACTGTGGATCATCACTGATGTACTGTGGGCCATCACTGATGTACTTTGGATCATCACTGATATACTGTGGACCATCCCTGATGTATTGTGGATCATCACTGATGTACTGTGGATCATCACTGATGTACTATTAATTATCACTGAAGTACTATGGGCCATCACTGGTGTACTATGGATCATCACTGGTGTACTATGGATCATCACTGATGTACTATGGATCATGACTGGTGTACTATGGATCATCACTGATGTACTGTGGACCATCCCTGATGTACTGTGGATCATCACTGATGTACTGTGGATCATCACTGATGTACTGTGGATCATCACTGATGTACTGAGGATCATCACTGATGTACTATGGATCATCACTGATGTACCTTGGATCATCACTGATGTACTGTGAATCATCACTGATGTACTGTGGATCATCACTGATGTACTATAGATCATCACTGTAGTACTATGGGCCATGACTGGTGTACTATGGATCATCACTGATGTACTATGGATCATCACTGATGTATTATGGATCATCACTGATGTGCTATGAGCCATCACTGATGTACTATGGATCATCACTGGTGTACTATGGATCATCACTGATGTACTATGAGCCATCACTGATGTACTATGGATCATCACTGGTGTACTATGGATCATCACTGATGTACTATGGATCATCACTGATGTACTATGAGCCATCACTGATGTACTATGGGCCATCCCTGGTGTACTATGGATCATCACTGATGTACTGTGGATCATCACTGATGTACTATGGGACATCACTGGTGTACTATGGGCAATCACAGGTGTACTATGGATCATCACTGGTGTACTATGGGCCATCACTGGTGTACTATGGGCCATCACTGGTGTACTATGGATCATCACTGGTGTACTATGGACCATCACTGATGTACTATGGCTCATCACTGATATACTGTGGACCATCCCTGATATACTGTGGATCATCCCTGATGTACTGTGGATCATCACTGATCTACTGTGGGCCATCACAGGTGTACTGTGGGCCATCACAGGTGTACTATGGAGCATCACTGATGTACTATGGATCATCACTGGTGTACTATGGATCATCACTGATGTACTGTGGACCATCCCTGATGTACTATAGATCATCACTGATGTACTGTGGATCATCACTGATGTACTATGGGCCATCACTGGTGTACTATGGGCCATCACTGGTGTACTATGGATCATCACTGGATTACTATGGATCATCCCTGGTGTACTATGGACCATCACTGATGAGCTTTGGGCCATCACTGGTGTACTATGGATCATCACTGATGTACTGTGGACCATCCCTGATGTACTGTGGATCATCACTGATGTACTATGGATCATCACTGATGTACTATGGACCATCACTGGTGTACTATGGACCATCACTGGTGTACTATGGATCATCACTGATGTACTGTGGGTCATCACTGATGTACTGTGGGCCATCACTGATGTACAATGGATCATCACTGATATACTGTGGACAATCCCTGATGTATTGTGGATCATCACTGATGTACTGTGGATCATCACTGATGTACTATAGATCATCACTGAAGTACTATGGGCCATCACTGGTGTACTATGGATCATCACTGGTGTACTATGGGCCATCACTGGTGTACTATGGATCATCACTGATGTACTATGGATCATCACTGATGTACTATGGATCATGACTGGTTTACTATGGATCATCACTGATGTACTGTGGACCATCCCTGATGTCCTGTGGATCATCACTGATGTACTATGGATCATCACTGATGTACTGTGGATCATCACTGATGTACTGTGGATCATCATTGATGTACTGAGGATCATCACTGATGTCCTGTGGATCATCACTGATGTACTGTGGATCATCACTGATGTACTGTGGATCATCACTGATGTACTGTGGATCATCATTGATGTACTGAGGATCATCACTGATGTACTATGAGCCATCACTGATGTACTATGGATCATCACTGGTGTACTATGGATCATCACTGATGTACTATGGATCATCACTGATGTACTATGCGCCATCACTGATGTACTATGGATCATCACTGGTGTACTATGGATCATCACTGATGTACTATGGATCATCACTGATGTACTATGAGCCATCACTGATGTACTATGGGCCATCCCTGGTGTACTGTGGATCATCACTGATGTACTGTGGATCATCACTGATGTACTATAGATCATCACTGTAGTACTATGGGCCATGACTGGTGTACTATGGATCATCACTGATGTACTATGGATCATCACTGATGTATTATGGATCATCACTGATGTACTATGAGCCATCACTGATGTACTATGGATCATCACTGGTGTACTATGGATCATCACTGATGTACTATGAGCCATCACTGATGTACTATGGATCATCACTGGTGTACTATGGATCATCACTGATGTACTATGGATCATCACTGATGTACTATGAGCCATCACTGATGTACTATGGGCCATCCCTGGTGTACTATGGATCATCACTGATGTACTGTGGATCATCACTGATGTACTATGGGACATCACTGGTGTACTATGGGCCATCACTGGTGTACTATGGATCATCACTGGTGTACTATGGGCCATCACTGGTGTACTATGGGCCATCACTGGTGTACTATGGATCATCACTGGTGTACTATGGACCATCACTGATGTACTATGGCTCATCACTGATATACTGTGGACCATCCCTGATATACTGTGGATCATCCCTGATGTACTGTGGATCATCACTGATCTACTGTGGGCCATCACAGGTGTACTGTGGGCCATCACAGGTGTACTATGGAGCATCACTGATGTACTATGGATCATCACTGGTGTACTATGGATCATCACTGATGTACTGTGGACCATCCCTGATGTACTATAGATCATCACTGATGTACTGTGGATCATCACTGATGTACTATGGGCCATCACTGGTGTACTATGGGCCATCACTGGTGTACTATGGATCATCACTGGATTACTATGGATCATCCCTGGTGTACTATGGACCATCACTGATGTGCTTTGGGCCATCACTGGTGTACTATGGATCATCACTGATGTACTGTGGACCATCCCTGATGTACTGTGGATCATAACTGATGTACTATGGATCATCACTGATGTACTATGGACCATCACTGGTGTACTATGGACCATCACTGGTGTACTATGGATCATCACTGATGTACTGTGGGTCATCACTGATGTACTGTGGGCCATCACTGATGTACTATGGATCATCACTGATATACTGTGGACAATCCCTGATGTATTGTGGATCATCACTGATGTACTGTGGATCATCACTGATGTACTATAGATCATCACTGAAGTACTATGGGCCATCACTGGTGTACTATGGATCATCACTGGTGTACTATGGGCCATCACTGGTGTACTATGGATCATCACTGATGTACTATGGATCATCACTGATGTACTATGGATCATGACTGGTTTACTATGGATCATCACTGATGTACTGTGGACCATCCCTGATGTCCTGTGGATCATCACTGATGTACTATGGATCATCACTGATGTACTGTGGATCATCACTGATGTACTGTGGATCATCATTGATGTACTGAGGATCATCACTGATGTCCTGTGGATCATCACTGATGTACTGTGGATCATCACTGATGTACTGTGGATCATCACTGATGTACTGTGGATCATCATTGATGTACTGAGGATCATCACTGATGTACTATGAGCCATCACTGATGTACTATGGATCATCACTGGTGTACTATGGATCATCACTGATGTACTATGGATCATCACTGATGTACTATGAGCCATTACTGATGTACTATGGATCATCACTGGTGTACTATGGATCATCACTGATGTACTATGGATCATCACTGATGTACTATGAGCCATCACTGATGTACTATGGGCCATCCCTGGTGTACTATGAATCATCACTGATGTACTGTGGATCATCACTGATGTACTATGGGACATCACTGGCATACTATGGGCCATCTCTGGTGTACTATGGATCATCACTGGTGTACTATGGACCATCACTGATTTACTATGGACCATCACTGATGTACTGTGGATCATCACTGATGTACTATGGGTCATCCCTGGTGTACTATGGATCATCACTGGTGTAATATGGATCATCACTGATGTACTATGGGCCATCACTGATGTACTATGGATCATCACTGATGTACTGTGGACCATCCCTGATGTACTGTGGATCATCACTGATGTACTATGGACCATCCCTGATGTACTATGGACCATCCCTGATGTACTGTGAATCATCACTGGTGTACTGTGGATCATCACTGATGTACTATAGATCATCACTGATGTACTGTGGATCATCACTGATGTACTATGGGCCATCACTGGTGTACTATGGACCATCCCTGATGTACTGTGGATCATCACTGATGTACTATGGATCATCACTGATGTACTGTGGATCATCACTGATGTACTATAGTTCATCACTGATGTACTATGGGCCATCACTGGTGTACTATGGATCATCACTGGTGTACTATGGATCATGACTGATGTACTATGGACCATCCCTGATGTACTGTGGATCATCTCTGATGTACTATAGTTCATCACTGATGTACTATGGGCCATCACTGGTGTACTATGGATCATCACTGGTGTACTATGGATCATCACTGATGTACTATGGACCATCCCTGATGTACTGTGGATCATCACTGATGTACTGTGGATCATCACTGATGTACTATGGATCATCACTGATGTACTGTGGGCCATCACTGTTGTACTATGGGCCATCACTGGTGTACTATGGATCATCACTGGTGTACTATGGACCATCACTGATGTACTATGGACCATCACTGATGTACTATGGATCATCACTGATATACTGTGGACCATCACTGATGTACTGTGGACCATCCCTGATGTACTGTGGATCATCACTGAAGTATTGTGGATCATCACTGATGTACTGTGGATCATCACTGATGTACTGTGGATCATCACTAATGTACTGTGGATCATAACTGATGTACTGTGGATCATCACTGGTGTACTATGGACCATCCCTGATGTACTGTGGATCATCACTGATGTACTGTGGATCATCACTGATGTACTATAGTTCATCACTGATGTACTATGGGCCATCACTGGTGTACTATGGATCATCACTGGTGTACTATGGATCATCACTGATGTACTATGGACCATCCCTGATGTACTGTGGATCATCACTGATGTACTGTGGATCATCACTGATGTACTATGGATCATCACTGATGTACTATGGGCCATCACTGGTGTACTATGGATCATCACTGATGTACTATGGATCATCACTGATGTACTATGGACCATCACTGGTGTACTATGGACCATCACTGGTGTACTATGGATCATCACTGATGTACTGTGGATCATCACTGATGTACTGTGGGCCATCACTGATGTACTATGGATCATCACTGATATACTGTGGACAATCCCTGATGTATTGTGGATCATCACTGATGTACTGTGGATCATCACTGATGTACTATAGATCATCACTGAAGTACTATGGGCCATCACTGGTGTACTATGGATCATCACTGGTGTACTATGGGCCATCACTGGTGTACTATGGATCATCACTGATGTACTATGGATCATCACTGATGTACTATGGATCATGACTGGTTTACTATGGATCATCACTGATGTACTGTGGACCATCCCTGATGTCCTGTGGATCATCACTGATGTACTGTGGATCATCACTGATGTACTGTGGGCCATCACTGGTGTACTATGGATCATCACTGGTGTACTATGGATCATCACTGATGTACTATGGACCATCCCTGATGTACTGTGGATCATCACTGATGTACTCTGGATCATCACTGATGTACTATGGGCCATCACTGGTGTACTATGGATCATCACTGGTGTACTATGGATCATGACTGATGTACTATGGACCATCCCTGATGTACTGTGGATCATCTCTGATGTACTATAGTTCATCACTGATGTACTATGGGCCATCACTGGTGTACTATGGATCATCACTGGTGTACTATGGATCATCACTGATGTACTATGGACCATCCCTGATGTACTGTGGATCATCACTGATGTACTGTGGATCATCACTGATGTACTATGGATCATCACTGATGTACTATGGGCCATCACTGGTGTACTATGGGCCATCACTGGTGTACTATGGATCATCACTGGTGTACTATGGACCATCACTGATGTACTATGGACCATCACTGATGTACTATGGATCATCACTGATATACTGTGGACCATCACTGATGTACTGTGGACCATCCCTGATGTACTGTGGATCATCACTGAAGTATTGTGGATCATCACTGATGTACTGTGGATCATCACTGATGTACTGTGGATCATCACTAATGTACTGTGGATCATAACTGATGTACTGTGGATCATCACTGGTGTACTATGGACCATCCCTGATGTACTGTGGATCATCACTGATGTACTATAGTTCATCACTGATGTACTATGGGCCATCACTGGTGTACTATGGATCATCACTGGTGTACTATGGATCATCACTGATGTACTATGGACCATCCCTGATGTACTGTGGATCATCACTGATGTACTGTGGATCATCACTGATGTACTATGGATCATCACTGATGTACTATGGGCCATCACTGGTGTACTATGGATCATCACTGATGTACTATGGATCATCACTGATGTACTATGGACCATCACTGGTGTACTATGGACCATCACTGGTGTACTATGGATCATCACTGATGTACTGTGGATCATCACTGATGTACTGTGGGCCATCACTGATGTACTATGGATCATCACTGATATACTGTGGACAATCCCTGATGTATTGTGGATCATCACTGATGTACTGTGGATCATCACTGATGTACTATAGATCATCACTGAAGTACTATGGGCCATCACTGGTGTACTATGGATCATCACTGGTGTACTATGGGCCATCACTGGTGTACTATGGATCATCACTGATGTACTATGGATCATCACTGATGTACTATGGATCATGACTGGTTTACTATGGATCATCACTGATGTACTGTGGACCATCCCTGATGTCCTGTGGATCATCACTGATGTACTATGGATCATCACTGATGTACTGTGGATCATCACTGATGTACTGTGGATCATCATTGATGTACTGAGGATCATCACTGATGTCCTGTGGATCATCACTGATGTACTGTGGATCATCACTGATGTACTGTGGATCATCATTGATGTACTGAGGATCATCACTGATGTACTATGAGCCATCACTGATGTACTATGGATCATCACTGGTGTACTATGGATCATCACTGATGTACTATGGATCATCACTGATGTACTATGAGCCATTACTGATGTACTATGGATCATCACTGGTGTACTATGGATCATCACTGATGTACTATGGATCATCACTGATGTACTATGAGCCATCACTGATGTACTATGGGCCATCCCTGGTGTACTATGAATCATCACTGATGTACTGTGGATCATCACTGATGTACTATGGGACATCACTGGTATACTATGGGCCATCTCTGGTGTACTATGGATCATCACTGGTGTACTATGGACCATCACTGATTTACTATGGACCATCACTGATGTACTGTGGATCATCACTGATGTACTATGGGTCATCCCTGGTGTACTATGGATCATCACTGGTGTAATATGGATCATCACTGATGTACTATGGGCCATCACTGATGTACTATGGATCATCACTGTTGTACTGTGGACCATCCCTGATGTACTGTGGATCATCACTGATGTACTATGGACCATCCCTGATGTACTATGGACCATCCCTGATGTACTGTGAATCATCACTGGTGTACTGTGGATCATCACTGATGTACTATAGATCATCACTGATGTACTGTGGATCATCACTGATGTACTATGGGCCATCACTGGTGTACTATGGACCATCCCTGATGTACTGTGGATCATCACTGATGTACTATGGATCATCACTGATGTACTGTGGATCATCACTGATGTACTATAGTTCATCACTGATGTACTATGGGCCATCACTGGTGTACTATGGATCATCACTGGTGTACTATGGATCATGACTGATGTACTATGGACCATCCCTGATGTACTGTGGATCATCTCTGATGTACTATAGTTCATCACTGATGTACTATGGGCCATCACTGGTGTACTATGGATCATCACTGGTGTACTATGGATCATCACTGATGTACTATGGACCATCCCTGATGTACTGTGGATCATCACTGATGTACTATGGATCATCACTGATGTACTATGGATCATCACTGATGTACTATGGGCCATCACTGGTGTACTATGGGCCATCACTGGTGTACTATGGATCATCACTGGTGTACTATGGACCATCACTGATGTATTATGGACCATCACTGATGTACTATGGATCATCACTGATATACTGTGGACCATCACTGATGTACTGTGGACCATCCCTGATGTACTGTGGATCATCACTGAAGTATTGTGGATCATCACTGATGTACTGTGGATCATCACTAATGTACTGTGGATCATAACTGATGTACTGTGGATCATCACTGGTGTACTATGGACCATCCCTGATGTACTGTGGATCATCACTAATGTACTGTGGATCATCACTGATGTACTATAGTTCATCACTGATGTACTATGGGCCATCACTGGTGTACTATGGATCATCACTGGTGTACTATGGATCATCACTGATGTACTATGGACCAACCCTGATGTACTGTGGATCATCACTGATGTACTGTGGATCATCACTGATGTACTATGGATCATCACTGATGTACTATGGGCCATCACTGGTGTACTATGGATCATCACTGATGTACTATGGATCATCACTGATGTACTATGGACCATCACTGGTGTACTATGGACCATCACTGGTGTACTATGGATCATCACTGATGTACTGTGGATCATCACTGATGTACTGTGGGCCATCACTGATGTACTATGGATCATCACTGATATACTGTGGACAATCCCTGATGTATTGTGGATCATCACTGATGTACTGTGGATCATCACTGATGTACTATAGATCATCACTGAAGTACTATGGGCCATCACTGGTGTACTATGGATCATCACTGGTGTACTATGGGCCATCACTGGTGTACTATGGATCATCACTGATGTACTATGGATCATCACTGATGTACTATGGATCATGACTGGTTTACTATGGATCATCACTGATGTACTGTGGACCATCCCTGATGTCCTGTGGATCATCACTGATGTACTGTGGATCATCACTGATGTACTGTGGGCCATCACTGGTGTACTATGGATCATCACTGGTGTACTATGGATCATCACTGATGTACTATGGACCATCCCTGATGTACTGTGGATCATCACTGATGTACTGTGGATCATCACTGATGTACTATGGGCCATCACTGGTGTACTATGGATCATCACTGGTGTACTATGGATCATGACTGATGTACTATGGACCATCCCTGATGTACTGTGGATCATCTCTGATGTACTATAGTTCATCACTGATGTACTATGGGCCATCACTGGTGTACTATGGATCATCACTGGTGTACTATGGATCATCACTGATGTACTATGGACCATCCCTGATGTACTGTGGATCATCACTGATGTACTGTGGATCATCACTGATGTACTATGGATCATCACTGATGTACTATGGGCCATCACTGGTGTACTATGGGCCATCACTGGTGTACTATGGATCATCACTGGTGTACTATGGACCATCACTGATGTACTATGGACCATCACTGATGTACTATGGATCATCACTGATATACTGTGGACCATCACTGATGTACTGTGGACCATCCCTGATGTACTGTGGATCATCACTGAAGTATTGTGGATCATCACTGATGTACTGTGGATCATCACTGATGTACTGTGGATCATCACTAATGTACTGTGGATCATAACTGATGTACTGTGGATCATCACTGGTGTACTATGGACCATCCCTGATGTACTGTGGATCATCACTGATGTACTATAGTTCATCACTGATGTACTATGGGCCATCACTGGTGTACTATGGATCATCACTGGTGTACTATGGATCATCACTGATGTACTATGGACCATCCCTGATGTACTGTGGATCATCACTGATGTACTATGGATCATCACTGATGTACTATGGGCCATCACTGGTGTACTATGGATCATCACTGATGTACTATGGATCATCACTGATGTACTATGGACCATCACTGGTGTACTATGGACCATCACTGGTGTACTATGGATCATCACTGATGTACTGTGGATCATCACTGATGTACTGTGGGCCATCACTGATGTACTATGGATCATCACTGATATACTGTGGACAATCCCTGATGTATTGTGGATCATCACTGATGTACTGTGGATCATCACTGATGTACTATAGATCATCACTGAAGTACTATGGGCCATCACTGGTGTACTATGGATCATCACTGGTGTACTATGGGCCATCACTGGTGTACTATGGATCATCACTGATGTACTATGGATCATCACTGATGTACTATGGATCATGACTGGTTTACTATGGATCATCACTGATGTACTGTGGACCATCCCTGATGTCCTGTGGATCATCACTGATGTACTGTGGATCATCACTGATGTACTGTGGATCATCACTGATGTACTGTGGATCATCATTGATGTACTGAGGATCATCACTGATGTACTATGGATCATCACTGATGTACCGTGGATCATCACTGATGTACTGTGGATCATCACTGATGTACTGTGGATCATCACTGATGTACTATAGATCATCACTGAAGTACTATGGGCCATCACTGGTGTACTATGGATCATCACTGATGTATTATGGATCATCACTGATGTACTATGAGCCATCACGGATGTACTATGTATCATCACTGGTGTACTATGGATCATCACTGATGTACTATGGATCATCACTGATGTACTATGAGCCATCACTGATGTACTATGGATCATCACTGGTGTACTATGGATCATCACTGATGTACTATGGATCATCACTGATGTACTATAAGCCATCACTGATGTACTATGGGCCATCCCTGGTGTACTATGGATCATCACTGATGTACTGTGGATCATCACTGATGTACTATGGGACATCACTGGTATACTATGGGCCATCTCTGGTGTACTATGGATCATCACTGGTGTACTATGGACCATCACTGATTTACTATGGACCATCACTGATGTACTGTGGATCATCACTGATGTACTGTGGGTCATCCCTGGTGTACTATGGATCATCACTGGTGTAATATGGATCATCACTGATGTACTATGGGCCATCACTGATGTACTATGGATCATCACTGATGTACTGTGGACCATCCCTGATGTACTGTGGATCATCACTGATGTACTATGGACCATCCCTGATGTACTATGGACCATCCCTGATGTACTGTGAATCATCACTGGTGTACTGTGGATCATCACTGATGTACTATAGATCATCACTGATGTACTATAGATCATCACTGATGTACTGTGGATCATCACTGATGTACTATGGGCCATCACTGGTGTACTATGGACCATCCCTGATGTACTGTGGATCATCACTGATGTATTATGGATCATCACTGATGTACTGTGGATCATCACTGATGTACTATAGTTCATCACTGATGTACTATGGGCCATCACTGGTGTACTATGGATCATCACTGGTGTACTATGGATCATGACTGATGTACTATGGACCATCCCTGATGAACTGTGGATCATCTCTGATGTACTATAGTTCATCACTGATGTACTATGGGCCATCACTGGTGTACTATGGATCATCACTGGTGTACTATGGATCATCACTGATGTACTATGGACCATCCCTGATGTACTGTGGATCATCACTGATGTACTGTGGATCATCACTGATGTACTATGGATCATCACTGATGTACTATGGGCCATCACTGGTGTACTATGGGCCATCACTGGTGTACTATGGATCATCACTGGTGTACTATGGACCATCACTGATGTACTATGGACCATCACTGATGTACTATGGATCATCACTGATATACTGTGGACCATCACTGATGTACTGTGGACCATCCCTGATGTACTGTGGATCATCACTGAAGTATTGTGGATCATCACTGATGTACTGTGGATCATCACTGATGTACTGTGGATCATCACTGATGTACTGTGGATCATCACTAATGTACTGTGGATCATAACTGATGTACTGTGGATCATCACTGGTGTACTATGGACCATCCCTGATGTACTGTGGATCATCACTGATGTACTGTGGATCATCACTGATGTACTATAGTTCATCACTGATGTACTATGGGCCATCACTGGTGTACTATGGATCATCACTGGTGTACTATGGATCATCACTGATGTACTATGGACCATCCCTGATGTACTGTGGATCATCACTGATGTACTGTGGATCATCACTGATGTACTATGGATCATCACTGATGTACTATGGGCCATCACTGGTGTACTATGGATCATCACTGGTGTACTATGGGTCATCACTGATGTACTATGGACCATCCCTGATGTACTGTGGATCATCACTGATGTACTGTGGATCATCACTGATGTACTATGGATCATCACTGATGTACTGTGGATCATCACTGATGTACTATAGTTCATCACTGATGTACTATGGGCCATCACTGGTGTACTATGGATCATCACTGGTGTACTATGGATCATCACTGATGTACTATGGACCATCCCTGATGTACTGTGGATCATCTCTGATGTACTATAGTTCATCACTGATGTACTATGGGCCATCACTGGTGTACTATGGATCATCACTGGTGTACTATGGATCATCACTGATGTACTATGGACCATCCCTGATGTACTGTGGATCATCACTGATGTACTGTGGATCATCACTGATGTACTATGGATCATCACTGATGTACTATGGGCCATCACTGGTGTACTATGGGCCATCACTGGTGTACTATGGATCATCACTGGTGTAATATGGACCATCACTGATGTACTATGGACCATCACTGATGTACTATGGATCATCACTGATATACTGTGGACCATCCCTGATGTACTGTGGATCATCACTGATGTACTGTGGATCATCACTGAAGTATTGTGGATCATCATTGATGTACTGTGGATCATCACTGATGTACTGTGTATCATAACTGAGGTACTGTGGATCATCACTGATGTACTATAGATCATCACTGTTGTACTATAGATCATCACTGATGTACTATGGACCATCACTGGTGTACTGTGGATCATCACTGGTGTACTATGGACCATCCCTGATGTACTGTGGATCATCACTGATGTACTGTGGATCATCACTGATGTACTATAGTTCATCACTGATGTACTATGGGCCATCACTGGTGTACTATGGATCATCACTGGTGTACTATGGATCATCACTGATGTACTATGGACCATCCCTGATGTACTGTGGATCATCACTGATGTACTATGGATCATCACTGATGTACTGTGGATCATCACTGATGTACTATAGTTCATCACTGATGTACTATGGGCCATCACTGGTGTACTATGGATCATCACTGGTGTACTATGGATCATGACTGATGTACTATGGACCATCCCTGATGTACTGTGGATCATCTCTGATGTACTATAGTTCATCACTGATGTACTATGGGCCATCACTGGTGTACTATGGATCATCACTGGTGTACTATGGATCATCACTGATGTACTATGGACCTTCCCTGATGTACTGTGGATCATCACTGATGTACTGTGGATCATCACTGATGTACTATGGATCATCACTGATGTACTATGGGCCATCACTGGTGTACTATGGGCCATCACTGGTGTACTATGGATCATCACTGGTGTACTATGGACCATCACTGATGTACTATGGACCATCACTGATGTACTATGGATCATCACTGATATACTGTGGACCATCACTGATGTACTGTGGACCATCCCTGATGTACTGTGGATCATCACTGAAGTATTGTGGATCATCACTGATGTACTGTGGATTAGGGATGAGCTTCGTGTTCGAATCGAACATACGTTCGACTCGAACATCGGCTGTTCGATCGTTCGACGAAGATCGAACGATTTGGGCCGTTCGCGCCAAATTCGAGTGACGCGAACGGCCCACAATGCACTACGCCATCGCAGTGTCATCCAGGCGCTGTGATTGGCCAAGCATGCACTGTGACCCCGCATGCTTGGCCAATCACAGCGCCGGCAGCGAGGAGAGCAATGATTGGCCACAGGCAGGATGCCTGTGGCCAATTATTGCTGAGGGTGTTTAGTACACGCCCCACACTATAAAAGGCCGCCAGCACGGCGGCCTAGTGTAGTGTGTTCCGGAGCAGGGATAGAGCAGCATAGGCAGGGACAGTGACTTTTATTTCTTTCTTGCTTAACCTGGATTCCTTTAGTTTAGGGAAAGAGAAGGATAGGTAGGGAGAGTGTCAGTGTGTTTTGTGCTTGTGCTATAGTGTGCTTAAAAAAAACATTTTTTCTAGGGACAGAAAACTGTAGGTAGGGAGAGTGTCAGTTTCTTTCACTGTGTAAGTCCTTGTTTCTAGGGACCTGGAAGGACAGTGAGTGAATTCTCCTTGTGCTATATTGTGCTTAAAAAAAACATTTTTTCTAGGGACAGAAAACTGTAGGTAGGGAGAGTGTCAGTTTCTTTCACTGTGCAAGTCCTTGTTTCCAGGGACCTGGAAGGACAGTGAGTGAATTCTCCTTGTGCTATATTGTGCTTAAAAAAAAACTTTTTTTCTAGGGACAGAAAACTGTAGGTAGGGAGAGTGTCAGTTTCTTTCACTGTGTAAGTCCTTGTTTCTAGGGACCTGGAAGGACAGTGAGTGAATTCTCCTTGTGCTATATTGTGCTTAAAAAAAACATTTTTTCTAGGGACAGAAAACTGTAGGTAGGGAGAGTGTCAGTTTCTTTCACTGTGTAAGTCCTTGTTTCTAGGGACCTGGAAGGACAGTGAGTGAATTCTCCTTGTGCTTTATTGTGCTTAAAAAAAACATTTTTTCTAGGGACAGAAAACTGTAGGTAGGGAGAGTGTCAGTTTCTTTCACTGTGCAAGTCCTTGTTTCTAGGGACTGGGAAGGACAGTGAGTGAATTCTCCTTGTGCTATAGTGTGCTTAAAAAAAACATTTTTTCTAGGGACAGAAAACTGTAGGTAGGGAGAGTGTCAGTTTCTTTCACTGTGTAAGTCCTTGTTTCTAGGGACCTGGAAGGACAGTGAGTGAATTCTCCTTGTGCTTTATTGTGCTTAAAAAAAACATTTTTTCTAGGGACAGAAAACTGTAGGTAGGGAGAGTGTCAGTTTCTTTCACTGTGCAAGTCCTTGTTTCTAGGGACTGGGAAGGACAGTGAGTGAATTCTCCTTGTGCTATAGTGTGCTTAAAAAAAACATTTTTTCTAGGGACAGAAAACTGTAGGTAGGGAGAGTGTCAGTTTCTTTCACTGTGCAAGTCCTTGTTTCCAGGGACCTGGAAGGACAGTGAGTGAATTCTCCTTGTGCTATATTGTGCTTAAAAAAAACATTTTTTCTAGGGACAGAAAACTGTAGGTAGGGAGAGTGTCAGTTTCTTTCACTGTGCAAGTCCTTGTTTCTAGGGACCTGGAAGGACAGTGAGTGAATTCTCCTTGTGCTATATTGTGCTTAAAAAAAACATTTTTTCTAGGGACAGAAAACTGTAGGTAGGGAGAGTGTCAGTTTCTTTCACTGTGCAAGTCCTTGTTTCCAGGGACCTGGAAGGACAGTGAGTGAATTCTCCTTGTGCTATATTGTGCTTAAAAAAAACATTTTTTCTAGGGACAGAAAACTGTAGGTAGGGAGAGTGTCAGTTTCTTTCACTGTGCAAGTCCTTGTTTCTAGGGACTGGGAAGGACAGTGAGTGAATTCTCCTTGTGCTATATTGTGCTTAAAAAAACATTTTTTCTAGGGACAGAAAACTGTAGGTAGGGAGAGTGTCAGTTTCTTTCACTGTGCAAGTCCTTGTTTCTAGGGACCTGGAAGGACAGTGAGTGAATTCTCCTTGTGCTATATTGTGCTTAAAAAAAAACATTTTTTCTAGGGACAGAAAACTGTAGGTAGGGAGAGTGTCAGTTTCTTTCACTGTGCAAGTCCTTGTTTCCAGGGACCTGGAAGGACAGTGAGTGAATTCTCCTTGTGCTATATTGTGCTTAAAAAAAAAAAATTTTCTAGGGACAGAAAACTGTAGGTAGGGAGAGTGTCAGTTTCTTTCACTGTGCAAGTCCTTGTTTCTAGGGACTGGGAAGGACAGTGAGTGAATTCTCCTTGTGCTATAGTGTGCTTAAAAAAAACATTTTTTCTAGGGACAGAAAACTGTAGGTAGGGAGAGTGTCAGTTTCTTTCACTGTGTAAGTCCTTGTTTCTAGGGACCTGGAAGGACAGTGAGTGAATTCTCCTTGTGCTTTATTGTGCTTAAAAAAAATATTTTTTCTAGGGACAGAAAACTGTAGGTAGGGAGAGTGTCAGTTTCTTTCACTGTGCAAGTCCTTGTTTCTAGGGACTGGGAAGGACAGTGAGTGAATTCTCCTTGTGCTATATTGTGCTTAAAAAAAACATTTTTTCTAGGGACAGAAAACTGTAGGTAGGGAGAGTGTCAGTTTCTTTCACTGTGCAAGTCCTTGTTTCTAGGGACTGGGAAGGACAGTGAGTGAATTCTCCTTGTGCTATATTGTGCTTAAAAAAAACATTTTTTCTAGGGACAGAAAACTGTAGGTAGGGAGAGTGTCAGTTTCTTTCACTGTGCAAGTCCTTGTTTCTAGGGACCTGGAAGGACAGTGAGTGAATTCTCCTTGTGCTATATTGTGCTTAAAAAAAACATTTTTTCTAGGGACAGAAAACTGTAGGTAGGGAGAGTGTCAGTTTCTTTCACTGTGCAAGTCCTTGTTTCCAGGGACCTGGAAGGACAGTGAGTGAATTCTCCTTGTGCTATATTGTGCTTAAAAAAAACATTTTTTCTAGGGACAGAAAACTGTAGGTAGGGAGAGTGTCAGTTTCTTTCACTGTGCAAGTCCTTGTTTCTAGGGACTGGGAAGGACAGTGAGTGAATTCTCCTTGTGCTATAGTGTGCTTAAAAAAAACATTTTTTCTAGGGACAGAAAACTGTAGGTAGGGAGAGTGTCAGTTTCTTTCACTGTGTAAGTCCTTGTTTCTAGGGACCTGGAAGGACAGTGAGTGAATTCTCCTTGTGCTTTATTGTGCTTAAAAAAAAAAATTTTCTAGGGACAGAAAACTGTAGGTAGGGAGAGTGTCAGTTTCTTTCACTGTGCAAGTCCTTGTTTCTAGGGACTGGGAAGGACAGTGAGTGAATTCTCCGTGTGCTATAGTGTGCTTAAAAAAAACATTTTTTCTAGGGACAGAAAACTGTAGGTAGGGAGAGTGTCAGTTTCTTTCACTGTGTAAGTCCTTGTTTCTAGGGACCTGGAAGGACAGTGAGTGAATTCTCCTTGTGCTTTATTGTGCTTAAAAAAAAAAAATTTCTAGGGACAGAAAACTGTAGGTAGGGAGAGTGTCAGTTTCTTTCACTGTGCAAGTCCTTGTTTCCAGGGACCTGGAAGGACAGTGAGTGAATTCTCCTTGTGCTATATTGTGCTTAAAAAAAACATTTTTTTCTAGGGACAGAAAACTGTAGGTAGGGAGAGTGTCAGTTTCTTTCACTGTGTAAGTCCTTGTTTCTAGGGACCTGGAAGGACAGTGAGTGAATTCTCCTTGTGCTATATTGTGCTTAAAAAAAACATTTTTTCTAGGGACAGAAAACTGTAGGTAGGGAGAGTGTCAGTTTCTTTCACTGTGTAAGTCCTTGTTTCTAGGGACCTGGAAGGACAGTGAGTGAATTCTCCTTGTGCTTTATTGTGCTTAAAAAAAACATTTTTTCTAGGGACAGAAAACTGTAGGTAGGGAGAGTGTCAGTTTCTTTCACTGTGCAAGTCCTTGTTTCTAGGGACTGAGAAGGACAGTGAGTGAATTCTCCTTGTGCTATAGTGTGCTTAAAAAAAACATTTTTTCTAGGGACAGAAAACTGTAGGTAGGGAGAGTGTCAGTTTCTTTCACTGTGTAAGTCCTTGTTTCTAGGGACCTGGAAGGACAGTGAGTGAATTCTCCTTGTGCTTTATTGTGCTTAAAAAAAACATTTTTTCTAGGGACAGAAAACTGTAGGTAGGGAGAGTGTCAGTTTCTTTCACTGTCAAAGTCCTTGTTTCCAGGGACCTGGAAGGACAGTGAGTGAATTCTCCTTGTGCTATATTGTGCTTAAAAAAAACATTTTTTCTAGGGACAGAAAACTGTAGGTAGGGAGAGTGTCAGTTTCTTTCACTGTGTAAGTCCTTGTTTCTAGGGACCTGGAAGGACAGTGAGTGAATTCTCCTTGTGCTATATTGTGCTTAAAAAAAAACATTTTTTCCAGGGACAGAAAACTGTAGGTAGGGAGAGTGTCAGTTTCTTTCACTGTGTAAGTCCTTGTTTCTAGGGACCTGGAAGGACAGTGAGTGAATTCTCCTTGTGCTTTATTGTGCTTAAAAAAAAACATTTTTTCTAGGGACAGAAAACTGTAGGTAGGGAGAGTGTCAGTTTCTTTCACTGTGCAAGTCCTTGTTTCCAGGGACCTGGAAGGACAGTGAGTGAATTCTCCTTGTGCTATATTGTGCTTAAAAAAAAACATTTTTTCTAGGGACAGAAAACTGTAGGTAGGGAGAGTGTCAGTTTCTTTCACTGTGTAAGTCCTTGTTTCTAGGGACCTGGAAGGACAGTGAGTGAATTCTCCTTGTGCTATATTGTGCTTAAAAAAAACATTTTTTCTAGGGACAGAAAACTGTAGGTAGGGAGAGTGTCAGTTTCTTTCACTGTGTAAGTCCTTGTTTCTAGGGACCTGGAAGGACAGTGAGTGAATTCTCCTTGTGCTTTATTGTGCTTAAAAAAAACATTTTTTCTAGGGACAGAAAACTGTAGGTAGGGAGAGTGTCAGTTTCTTTCACTGTGCAAGTCCTTGTTTCTAGGGACTGGGAAGGACAGTGAGTGAATTCTCCTTGTGCTATAGTGTGCTTAAAAAAACATTTTTTCTAGGGACAGAAAACTGTAGGTAGGGAGAGTGTCAGTTTCTTTCACTGTGTAAGTCCTTGTTTCTAGGGACCTGGAAGGACAGTGAGTGAATTCTCCTTGTGCTTTATTGTGCTTAAAAAAAACATTTTTTCTAGGGACAGAAAACTGTAGGTAGGGAGAGTGTCAGTTTCTTTCACTGTCAAAGTCCTTGTTTCCAGGGACCTGGAAGGACAGTGAGTGAATTCTCCTTGTGCTATATTGTGCTTAAAAAAACATTTTTTCTAGGGACAGAAAACTGTAGGTAGGGAGAGTGTCAGTTTCTTTCACTGTGTAAGTCCTTGTTTCTAGGGACCTGGAAGGACAGTGAGTGAATTCTCCTTGTGCTATATTGTGCTTAAAAAAAAACATTTTTTCTAGGGACAGAAAACTGTAGGTAGGGAGAGTGTCAGTTTCTTTCACTGTGTAAGTCCTTGTTTCTAGGGACCTGGAAGGACAGTGAGTGAATTCTCCTTGTGCTTTATTGTGCTTAAAAAAAAACATTTTTTCTAGGGACAGAAAACTGTAGGTAGGGAGAGTGTCAGTTTCTTTCACTGTGCAAGTCCTTGTTTCCAGGGACCTGGAAGGACAGTGAGTGAATTCTCCTTGTGCTATATTGTGCTTAAAAAAAACATTTTTTCTAGGGACAGAAAACTGTAGGTAGGGAGAGTGTCAGTTTCTTTCACTGTGCAAGTCCTTGTTTCTAGGGACCTGGAAGGACAGTGAGTGAATTCTCCTTGTGCTATATTGTGCTTAAAAAAAACATTTTTTCTAGGGACAGAAAACTGTAGGTAGGGAGAGTGTCAGTTTCTTTCACTGTGCAAGTCCTTGTTTCAAGGGACAGAGAAGGACACCTGAAGGTAGCCCTTATTGCTTTTTTCCCATCTCCCTGCAGGCCATCTATTAGAATGTCTGGAAGGCAAACAAGGAGAGGCAGACAGTCAGGAGGCAATAAAAGAGGGCAAGCAGGCTCTGTGTCTGGGGGCAACAGTGCTGGTCGTGGACGCGGTGCATTGTCATCAGCACATGGCCATGGGACACGCTTGTCCTTCTTTTCCGCAGCTGGACATGTTGAGCCACATCATGCCGAAGACTTGGTTGAGTGGATGACCAAGCCCTCCTCCTCCTCCTCATCCTCTCTCACCCAGGCTCAGGGTATGGGCAAAGCAGCTGCCAAAGCGTCCTCTTCCCTGGTATCAATGTCAGACTCATCATCAGTCACTCCTTCCCTAGACCCACCATGTCCTCCTCCTGAGGAGTCCCCCGAACTGTTTGAGCACAGTGTTGGGTACATGCTCCAGGAGGATGCCCAGCGTTTCGAAGGGTCTGATGATGAAACCCAGCTACAGGAAGGCAGTAGGGTGAGAGCAGACAGAGGGGATGCTCAAGAAGGACACCAATCTGGCAGTCATGTTCCAGCAGCTGCAGCATACTGCCAGATTGGCTCCAGTGATGAGGAGGGAGGGGATGATGAGGTCACTGACTCCACGTGGGTGCCTAATAGGAGAGAGGAGGAGGAGGATGAGGAGGAGGCACATCTCCAACGAGACAGGATGCCCTTTGGTGGCCAGCGTAAGGGCAGTACACCGACGGAATCACACCGCAGAGCTCCGCCTGTGCAGGGCGCTGCCTCTGCCCGTCATTCAAAAAGTTCCTTGGTGTGGGCCTTTTTTGAGGCTAGTGCATCAGATCGCACAGCTGCTGTTTGCAACATATGTCTCAAGCGTATATCGCGTGGCCAAAACATCAGCCGCTTGGGTACCACATGCCTGACCAGACATATGTTGACCTGCCATGCAGCTCGTTGGCAAGCCTACCTCAAAGACCCACACCAAAGAACAAAGCGGACCTCTCCTTGCACCGCATCAGCTGGGATTTCCAACCCCACTATAACTTCAGTCTCTCTGAAACATGCACTGAGAGGAATGAAGGTGTAGAATTAGGTGTGTCACAGCCAAGTACTTGCGGCCACTCTGCTAGCAGTACACCGACGTCCGATTCTAGCAGGCAAATTTCCCTGCCCCAGCTGCTGGACCGTCGAAAGAAGTTCACTCCCAGCCATCCACATGCCCAGCGGTTGAATGCTAGCTTGGCTAAATTGCTAGCGCTTCAACTGCTGCCTTTTCAGTTGGTAGACTCGGCCCCCTTCCGTGAGTTTGTGCAATGTGCGGTTCCTCAGTGGCAGGTTCCCAAACGCCACTTTTTCTCACGGAAGGCTATTCCGGCTCTCTACCGGCATGTGGAAGGCAATGTCTTGGCCTCGCTGGACAGGGCGGTCAGCGGTAAGGTGCATATTACCGCTGACTCATGGTCCAGCAGGCATGGACAGGGACGTTACCTTTCTTTCACGGCCCATTGGGTCACTCTTTTGGCAGCTGGGAAGGATGCAGGACAAGGTGCAGTAGTGTTGGAGGTTGTCCCACCGCCACGCCTCCAAAATGCTACTACTGGTTGTGACACACCTCTCTCCTCCACCCCCTCCTCTTCTTCTTCCTCCATGGCCTCTTCCTGTGGTTTGTCCTATGAACCAGCGGTGCTCCGTAGCCGTTCACGGGGCTACGCAAGTACGCAGGCAAAAAGATGCCATGCCGTGCTTGCGCTGGTGTGTTTGGGGGACAGAAGCCACACTGGGGCAGAGGTCCTGTCTGCTCTGCAGGGCCAGGCCGAGAGGTGGTTGACGCCACGCCAGCTTAAGCCAGGAATGGTGGTTTGCGACAATGGCACCAACCTCCTCTCCGCCCTCCGACAGGGACAACTGACCCATGTGCCCTGTGTGGCTCACGTCCTTAACCTGGTGGTGCAGCGGTTCTTGGGCAGGTACCCGGGCTTACAGGATGTCCTGAGGCAGGCCAGGAAAGTCTGTGTGCATTTCCGCAGATCTTATAATGCCAGTGCTCGCCTGGCTGAGCTGCAAAAGGAGTTGAACCTGCCCAAGAACCGCCTTATATGTGACATGCCCACCAGGTGGAACTCAACGTTGGCCATGCTGCAGCGGCTGCACACGCAGCAGAGGGCCATCAATGAGTACCTGTGCGACTACGGCACCAGGACAGGGTCAGGGGAGCTTGGTTTTTTTTCTCCACGCCAGTGGGGCATGATCAGGGATGCATGCACTGTCCTGGCACCATTTGAGGAGGCCACGAGGATGGTGAGCAGTGACAGTGCATGCATCAGTGACACTGTACCTCTTGTCCACCTGTTGGAGCACACGCTGCGTGGAATAATGGACAGGGCACTTGAGGCAGAACAGAGGCAGGAAGAGGAGGACTTCCTTGCCTCTCAAGGCCCCCTTTACCCAGACAGTGTTCCTTCTGTCCCACCCATCGCACAGGAAGAGGAAGAGGAGGAGGAGGAGGAGGAGGAGGAGGATTGTGTCAGCATGGAGGTGGAGGCTGGCACTCAGCATCATCAGCAGCAGTCTTTTAGGGATGATTTACAGTCCCAAGAAACCAGTGGACTTGTACGTGGCTGGGAGGAGGTGACTGCGGATCATGTCGTCCTTAGTGACCCAGAGGACTCCGGAGCGAATGCCTCAGCAAACCTACGCTGCATGGCCTCCCTGATCCTGCAAAGTCTGCGGAAGGATCCTCGTATTCTTCGGATCAAGGAGAGGGACCATTACTGGCTGGCCACTCTCCTTGATCCACGGTACAAGGGTAAGGTTGCGGACCTTATGTTACCGTCGCAGAGGGAGCAGAGGATGAGACAACTCCGGGAGGCCTTGCAGAAAGGTCTGTGCAACGCGTTCCCAGAGACTGGGAGGTTACAAACTCCTGGTCCAGGACAACGAGTTGCTGAGGCTTCGGCCAGTCAAAGAAGGAGCGGTGGGGAAGGTGGCCGTCTGACCGATGCGTTCAGACAATTCTTTAGTCCACAGCCCCAAAGTATGATTGGTTCCAGCAACCATCGCCAGCGTCTGATAAACATGGTGCAGGAATATCTAGGGGCAAGGTCAGACTTGGACACCTTCCCCACCGAAAATCCTCTGGCTTACTGGGTCTTGAGGATGGATCACTGGCCAGAGCTTGCACAGTATGCAATTGAGCTACTGGCCTGTCCTGCATCCAGCGTTCTTTCGGAACGCACATTCAGTGCTGCTGGAGGATTTGTCACGGATCACAGGGTGCGCCTGTCCACCGACTCGGTTGATCGACTGACTTTCATCAAGATGAACCAGTCTTGGATCACCACCAGCTACCACACACCTGATGCTGATATAACAGACTAATTGATTTTAACATGTCACATCCCTTCAAGACTGATGCTGATGCTGAGTGTCTGTGCTGTTATGTTGACTGGCTATCCTCCTCCTCCGAGTCCTCAATGATACGATTGATGATGATAGCTTGGAAGATCATTTTTGTTTATGGGTGCCGCCACCAGTGGCTAAGGCCCAATTTTTCAGCCCCTGTTTTACAGGGGCGTGTAATTACAATTTTTTTAGCAATAATTTGCCATAGGGCTCATTGCTGTGCTCCAAGTACAGTATCTGTGAGGGGTTGGAGTGTTGTGGCACCAGTGCCTAAGGCCCAATTTTTCAGCCCCTGTTTAACAGGGGCGTGTCATTACAATTTTTGAAGCAATACTTTGCAACAGGGCTCATTGCTGTGCTCCAAGTACAGTATCTGTGAGGGGTTGTAGTATTGTGCCACCAGTGCCTAAGGCCCAATTTTTCAGCCCCTGTTCAACAGGGGCATGTAATTACAATTCTTGATCTAATAATTCACAGCAGGGCCCATTCCTGCACCCACCAAGAGTAACTCTGAGGGCTTACAGTGTTGTGTCAACACCACCACCACCACCAAAGGCCCAATTTTTCAGCCCCTGTTCAACAGGGGCATGCAATTACAATTCTTGATCTAATAATTCACAGCAGGGCCCATTGCTGCACCCACCAAGAGTAACTGTCAGGGCTTACAGTGTTGTGGCACCAGCACCACCATCAAAGGCCCAATTTTTACTACCACTGTTCAACAATTATATGTAATTACAATTCCAGATATAATAGTTGACAGCAGGGCGTTCCAGCACCAACCAAGAGTAACTGTGAGTGCTTACAGTGTTGTGCCAACACCAACAACTAAGGGGCCTATTTCTGCAGAGTATCTACGGCAGGTCCCTACTTTCAAACATCCAACTTACAAACGACTCCTACTTGCAAACGCAAGAAGACAACAGGAAGTGAGAGGAAATCTACCCCTAGGAAGGAAAATTCTCTCCTGTAAGAATTAATATGGGAGAAAGGTGTCTCCTCTGTACTGATGCTTTATCAGCAATCCTTGTTTCAAGAAAAACACCACATTTCAAAAACAGTTGTCATTGGGACGGAAAGTGAGGTGAAATGTTCTGAACAGGGGCACAGACAGCAAAACAAATGTTACAGGGGTGATAACCCTTACCTATGTTTTCCAAAAAGTTTAAAAATAGATTTTTGGGCTGGAGCTACACTTAAACAATGTACCTGTTCAAAATTACAAACAGATTCTACATAAGAACAAACCTACAGTCCCTGTCTTGTATGCACCGCCTGTATACGGCTGTTCAGAGTATATAGGGCCTTTTTTATTTTATGTGCGGGGTTCCCCTTAATATCCATACAAGACCCAAAGGGGCTGGTAATGGGCTGGGGTAGGGGGGGGGGTCATGGGGTAGCTATGCCATTTTTCTTAAAGATTTTCATCCATATTACCGGGACCAGACATTACATTAAAGCCGCAAGCAGTTTTAAATGGCTTTTTTTTCCTTTAGAAGTGTCATTTTGTGCAGGGACAGTTCTAAACACGGGAAACACGTGGCACTTCACAGGCATACTTTAGACACCCCCCAGGTACGATATTTAAAGGACTATTTGACTTTTTTTTTTTCACTTTATGCATCATTAAAATGACTGCTCCCGAAAAACGACCGTTTTTAAAACTTCTTTTTGCATTGATACAGGTCCCCTGGTGCAGAACCCGGGTTCCCAAACCCTTTTTAGGACAATAACATGCATAATAGTTGTTATAATTAGCACTTTAGAATTCGAACGTTCGCATCCATTGTATTTAATAGGGTTCTAATGTTCGTACGAACTTTCGGTCCGTTCGCGGGTTCTGGTGCGAACCGAACCCGGGGGTGTTCGGCTCATCACTACTGTGGATCATCACTGATGTACTGTGGATCATCACTAATGTACTGTGGATCATAACTGATGTACTGTGGATCATCACTGGTGTACTATGGACCATCCCTGATGTACTGTGGATCATCACTGATGTACTGTGGATCATCACTGATGTACTATAGTTCATCACTGATGTACTATGGGCCATCACTGGTGTACTATGGATCATCACTGGTTTACTATGGATCATCACTGATGTACTATGGACCATCCCTGATGTACTGTGGATCATCACTGATGTACTGTGGATCATCACTGATGTACTATGGATCATCACTGATGTACTATGGGCCATCACTGGTGTACTATGGATCATCACTGATGTACTATGGATCATCACTGATGTACTATGGACCATCACTGATGTACTATGGGCCATCACTGGTGTACTATGGATCATCACTGATGTACTGTGGACCATCCCTGATGTACTGTGGACCATCACTGATGTACTGTGGATCATCACTGATGTACTATGGATCATCACTGATGTACTATAGATCATCACTGATGTACTATAGATCATCACTGATGTACTATGGACCATCACTGATGTACTATAGATCATCACTGATGTACTATGGACCATCACTGGTGTACTATGGATCATCACTGGTGTACTGTGGATCATCACTGGTGTACTATGGACCATCCCTGATGTACTGTGGATCATCACTGATGTACTGTGGATCATCACTGATGTACTATAGTTCATCACTGATATACTGTGGGCCATCACTGGTGTACTATGGATCATCACTGGTGTACTATGGATCATCACTGATGTACTATGGACCATCCCTGATGTACTGTGGATCATCACTGATGTACTGTGGATCATCACTGATGTACTATGGATCATCACTGATGTACTGTGGATCATCACTGATGTACTATAGTTCATCACTGATGTACTATGGGCCATCACTGGTGTACTATGGATCATCACTGGTGTACTATGGATCATCACTGATGTACTATGGGCCATCACTGGTGTACTATGGATCATCACTGGTGTACTATGGATCATCACTGATGTACTATAGATCATCACTGATGTACTATAGCTCATCACTGATGTACTATGGACCATCACTGATGTACTATAGATCATCACTGATGTACTATGGACCATCACTGGTGTACTATGGATCATCACTGGTGTACTGTGGATCATCACTGGTGTACTATGGACCATCCCTGATGTACTGTGGATCATCACTGATGTACTGTGTATCATCACTGATGTACTATAGTTCATCACTGATGTACTATGGGCCATCACTGGTGTACTATGGATCATCACTGGTGTACTATGGATCATCACTGATGTACTATGGACCATCCCTGATGTACTGTGGATCATCACTGATGTACTGTGGATCATCACTGATGTACTATGGATCATCACCGATGTACTGTGGATCATCACTGATGTACTATAGTTCATCACTGATGTACTATGGGCCATCACTGGTGTACTATGGATCATCACTGGTGTACTATGGATCATCACTGATGTACTATGGACCATCCCTGATGTACTGTGGATCATCACTGATGTACTATAGTTCATCACTGATGTACTATGGGCCATCACTGGTGTACTATGGATCATCACTGGTGTAATATGGATCATCACTGATGTACTATGGACCATCCCTGATGTACTGTGGATCATCACTGATGTACTGTGGATCATCACTGATGTACTATGGATCATCAGTGATGTACTATGGGCCATCACTTGTGTACTATGGGCCATCACTGGTGTACTATGGATCATCACTGGTGTACTATGGACCATCACTGATGTACTATGGACCATCACTGATGTACTATGGATCATCACTGATATACTGTGGACCATCCCTGATGTACTGTGGATCGATGGCCTTGCAGAGGTACAAAGTGGGCCATTTTGGTCAAACGATCAACCACAACGAAAATGGTAGTGAAGTCTTCAGATGGGGGAAGTTCTACTATAAAATCCATGGAGATCATGCTCCATGGTTTCTCAGGTACAGGAAGGGGCCAATTATGGATACCATCCTTCTTTCTTGCCTGAGCTGCCTATTGATTCTTCTGTACCTGCCGTACAAGACAGGTTGAACTTCCTTAACTCCAACTACCAATTACTGCAGGATACAATCTCCAAGACCCAGGCAGATAATAAAAAGTTCTTCGACAAGAAGAGAAGAGGCAATTTGAATCTTGAACCTTTTCCAGTACCTCGCTGCCTGTCTGCTACCGAACCCGGCCACCCTTGTGATCCTGCACCAGCCTCCTGCTTGGCTTAACGCTGTCTCCAGTGCCTGTGCTAGCTGTCCATCCTACCAGCTTTCCTGAGTCCAGTTCCTTACCAGATGCTCTGCCTGCATCTCCACGTCTGCAACTCAGCTGACAAGTTCTGCACGCAACTACAAGCACTCGTGTAACTCCTCACACTAGGTCTGTCCCATCCTCAGTGGGGCTTGGGTTGGAGATACAAGGGAGGCCGACCTCGTCATTCCAGACTTCTACCACGTACGTGACAGTACCAGTCAGCCAGAGATGGAGTCTGGAAGGGAGGCCTCTCCACCGAAGGACATTTACCAAACTATTTCTGCGCTCTCAAATATTGTGCAGAAGTTACAAGAGCGGGTCACTTTGGGATTCACAAGACGGCTAATTTGATCTCCCGTACATTCTAGTGGCCAGCTTATCACCCACAAACTAATGGACAGACTGAAAGGGTCAATCAAACCCTTGAACAGTACCTACGATGCTTTTCTTCTTTTGCGCAGGATGACTGGCTATCACTTCTCCCACTCGCGGAATTTTCATACAATAATTCCACCCATTCGGCAACCAAACAGTCACCTTTTTTCGTCAATTATGGATACCATCCTTCTTTCTTGCCTGAGCTGCCTATTGATTCTTCTGTACCTGCCGTACAAGACAGGTTGAACTTCCTTAACTCCAACTACCAATTACTGCAGGATACAATCTCCAAGACCCAGGCAGATAATAAAAAGTTATTCGACAAGAAGAGAAGAGGCAATTTGAATCTTGAACCTTTTCCAGTACCTCGCTGCCCGTCTGCTACCGAACCCTGCCACCCTTGTGATCCTGCACCAGCCTCCTGACCCCTGATCACTGACCCCTTTTCCCATAAAACTGCCGAATCCATGCTTGACAAATTACAGCAAGGGCCAAGGCCTGTTGAAGATTACGTAACTGACTTTCGTGTTTGGAGCGCAGATACCCAATGGAATCACTCTGCACTTCGTCACCAGTTCCGTCTAGGACTTTCTGACACCGTAAAAGATGAACTTGCCAGAGTGGGAATACCCGCGTCCCTGGAAGATCTGATAAATTTAACTATTCAGATCGATCGGCGGTTTCGAGAAAGGCAATCGGAAAAATCTAAAGGGACTCTTTCTGTGGTTTCAAGGCCAGCCGCCCCTGCTCCTCTACCTGTTCCTTCCCCCAGAAGGAGGGAACAGCATAAGGCACCTCACAGCAGTTTTCGTAGGTTACCTCTTTCTCCTGCTGAACGTCTACGTCGAGTCCAAGGCAGTCTGTGTCTCTACTGCGGGGAGGTTGGCCACTTCATACGAACTTGTCCGGCAGAGACCTGCAGGATCTCTTCCCGTCAGCCTCTTGTGATGCATCTCCCTGGGAAGGATCAGTCACATGTCTCTCTTCCCATCAAGCTTCAGCTCCCCGAAAAGACGGTTTCAGTACTTGCAATCATAGACTCTGGGGCCTGCAGCTGTTTTGTGGACTCTGCATTTGCTTCTCTTCAGCAGCTGCCCTTGGGTACCAAGAGGCAAGGGTTCCATGTCCATCTGGCTGACGGCTCCGGTATTAAATCAGGCCCGGTTACTCAGGGGACCTTGCCTATTCTCTGCCAGACTTCTTCAGGCCATAGCGAACTCCTCCGTTTGGATGTCATAGCTTCTCCCATGTTTCCCGTTATCCTCGGCATTCCATGGTTGAAGGCACACAACCCTCACGTTGACTGGCTTACCGGAGATATCTCTTTTTCGTCCAACTACTGCCAGACGCACTGCCTCTTGGGAGGAACTGTCAACTCCACGCCCCTCCTGGGTATCCACCCTGACCATGAAGCCTCTAAACTGATCCCGGTTGCTTATCACTAATTTCTGGACGTCTTTAATAAAAAGGGTGCAGACACTCTTCCACCTCATAGAACTTACGATTGCCCCATTGAACTTCTACCGGGAGCCGAGATCCCGTTTGGTCGGATTTACCCTCTCTCTGAGCCTGAATTAGAAGCCCTGCGTACCTATATCGACGAGAGCCTTGAAAAGCAGTTCATTCGGCCTTCCACTTCACCAGCAGGAGCCGGTATTTTCTTCGTTGAGAAAAAAGACCACACCTTGAGGCCCTGTGTGGACTATCGTGACCTTAACAGGGTCACTGTCAAGAATCGGTACCCTCTTCCTCTGATTCCCGAACTATTCCAGAGGCTGCGAGGGGCACGAGTGTTCTCCAAACTGGACTTGAGGGGTGCCTATAATCTTGTCAGAATCAGGGAGGGAGACGAATGGAAGACGGCCTTCCGGACACGTTTTGGCCACTTTGAGTATTTAGTCATGCCATTCGGGCTCTGCAATGCTCCAGCCACATTCCAGCATCTGGTAAACGATTTTTTTCGGGACTTTCTTGATTTATTCGTCATCGTGTATCTTGATGACATCCTTGTATTCTCTGAAACTTTAGAATCCCATCGGACTCATGTAAAAAAGGTATTAGCTCGACTGCGGGAACACTGACTTTTCGCAAAGGCTGAAAAATGCGACTTTGAAAAGCAAGTTGTGCATTTCCTAGGGCTTGTCATCTCCGCCGAAGGAATCTCCATGGACCCTTAGAAAGTCGCTTCTGTCTTGGAATGGTCTGCTCCTACTGACAGAAAAGCTGTATAGAGGTTCGTGGGGTTTGCTAACTTTTATAGAACATTTATTAAGGACTTTTCTGGCATCATCACTCCCATTACTCAGCTAACGAAACAGCATGTTCCCTTTCGATGGACCCCAGAGGCTCAGACAGCGTTTGAACAGTTGAAAGCCTTATTCACCTCAGCTCCCATCTTGAAACATCCCGATCCCTCCTTAGCTTATGTTTTGGAGGTAGACGCCTCGGAAAATGCAGTTGAGGCTATTATTTCCCAACGCCAAGGGCCCAAATCATTGCTCCACCCTGTGGCCTTCTTCTCTAAAAAATTAAATCCTTCCGAAAGGAATTATGATGTTGGTGACCGAGAGCTACTGGCTATCAAGGCCGCTCTTGAAGAATGGCGTTACCTTTTGGAGGGAGCTTCTCACCCAATTCTTATCTTCACAGATCACAAGAATCTTGAGTATTTGAAGACAGCTAAACGCCTAAGACCTCGGCAGGCAAGATGGGCACTTTTTTTCTCTCGTTTCATGTTTCATATAACCTACCGTCCTGGCTCAAAGAACGGGAAACCAGATGCCTTGTCCCGCATGTTCAGTGATCC